>UESW01004087.1:1098021-1208761 GCA_900491605.1 Calamus simplicifolius
GCCACAAAACAATACAGCATACCCTGTGCCAGTGGCACTAAAATCCTTGCTCGTGCCAATCTAATATTGACGCCTTCACTTCATGAACTTCTTTGGCACTTTTTTTCGAGTTGGCCCTTTATAGGTGGCTTGTGACTTATATTGTCACTAGCAGTATGAACCATGCAACAAGCATTTGGTGGTGGATTTGCTAGTTTCTTATAATTCCTTGTACCAATGTTCCTTTTTTTTAATATTATATCATCTTAAATATTTTGTACTTTTTCCCTTTAATTTTTCACGGCTTTTAATGTTATAGTAGTCTGAGAAACAATTTTGATGCATCTAACTTATACGACACTACTACCTTAAGAAGATTACAGGCATGCACCTTTTGCACTCTGATTCTGTCACCTGCTCCTATGTTACAGACACTTTTCACATTGTATTAATTTTATGCTTTCGTTATTTTTGTTTCTAAGGAATCCTGATTTGTAGCAATCTGATTCTGAGAATATCATCCGTAACATTGCATGACTATCTTGATTTGTGTTTACTTTAGGGCGGCAAATGTGTTTGGTTGTGCTTACTTGGTCAACTTGGTTCGGCCAGCGCATCGCCAAATACCCCAGAAACACCAGAAGGCTCTTTGGTACAGCGGTGAGTAAGATAGGCTTTTGTGGAATGTTATGTTATATTTGAGATTTCCTTTAAATGATATATATTTTGTGTGCAAGCAGGTCTTAGAGGGGCTATGGCTTTTGCCCTTGCTCTGCAATCAGTACATGAACTACCAGAAGGGCATGGCCAAACAATATTCACAGCTACCACTGCAATAGTTGTCCTGACGGTAGGTGTTGTTGGTGATGCTTGGTTTACATTTCAAACAACTCACATCTAGAGTGTATATTTGGACCTTGTCATTGTCTGCTTCCTGGCTTATTGAATATGCATCTCTCTTTGAAATGTTCTTAATTTTCTTGTATGATCTGCATAATATATGCTTACTTGATCAAAGATTTCTGTTCTCAGTGATGTAAATGAAATATGTTCACCCTCCTGATGTATTGGGCATTGGAATTTGGAGTTTCTTGACTCAATTTGGGCTCCTAGGAAATTGAAAGGAATTAGCAATTTCTTCTAGGGTCATAAATTTCATAGTACCAAACTTCTTCAAATGCCATACCAAGCTTTCTCAAATTTTCTTAATCTAGTATACCTTCCAAAAAACCCAATCATCCTCTCATGTTGTCGTATGATTCAACATGAGCTCTTTAAGAAAACTAAAATGCCTTTTAAATCCGGTGCAGAAGTTTTGTTTGAGAAGTGAAGCATTGTGCCTAGTAAGCTTTATGTAGTAGCTATATGCTGTATAAAGTATTACGAGAAAATCATGACGATGAGTATAATGTTCATCAATATCTACATCAACTCCATTTTTCTAGCTGAAGCCATATGCCATCATGTGCAAGCCTAGTATCTGTTGATACAACCATTTAAGTTGGTCATTTTTTTGCAGTCCCAAATCCATGATGGTCTGGTTCAGAAACATGATAATATCTTATAATGGTGTAGTGTACATAACTATAATAAAGAACTCGCACAAGCATCATGCCATGCACAGGAGATTTCGGGGGAAAAGTTTATATAAATGTACATATGTACATAAATTGTGCATAAGATGTAAACAAAATATGCAGAATCATAAAGCTAACCTCCAAAAAAACCTGAGGATGCAAATTGTCTTATAGACAAAAAAAAAATTGTGATATGCATGAATGGAACAGCATTAAACTGGCATTTAAAAAGGCAAAACTTGAACGTAAATTGGAATGCAACAAACAACTATGGTGGCATGCAAAAAATACCACCACCTATGTACATAACTAGAGAATACCAACATCAGTACAATGTGCGCATGTAAAAAAATCTAGTGCATAACGGACATGCATATAAGAAAAGCTACTGTAGATATTAGAAAATTTATTGCAGATAAATTTGTCAAGAAAAATCATGATTTTAAATAGCAGCCATCATAATATCACAGTGACCATTATACTTCAGTGATGGTTCCTTCTGCTATAATATGACTAACAGGTATTTGAATAACAACCATTATTTGACTGCTTTTTTTTAAAAAATAAAGCCATTATATGATGAAGATCTGTTATTTACCTTTTCATCTTTCACTAAATAAAATTATATTCTAAATTCAACTTAATGTGCCAATTGGATATTTCTTATTTAATCAATGATTAAAAATGTTTTTATTTGATCAGAAATGATTTGTGCAAATAATGGTGTTATTTGTTTTTGTTATGGACAGTTATTTTTGGTTACAACAAGAGTAACAGCCGACACATGCACATTTACTTTAAACACCAATATACTATGTGCGCATAGATTTGGGCCAATAACAGGCATTACAGCCATTATATTTTCAGGCATTTAGTGGGGTTTTGTCATAGCAGTACATGCTAATGATTGATATCTACATATGTCCCTTTATCTAGTCATTATTCTATTAAAATGATCATTGTATAGTGCAAACAACTATCATCATTTGACATCTACGCTATTCATTTAATATTATTAATTAAATAAAAATACTGCTATGACAGAACCCCACTTACAGCTGATATATCCACATTTAATTTAAACACCAATATACTATGTGCAGATAATTTTGGGCAAATAACAGGCATAATAACCAATATAATGGGTAATTAGTTTCAGGCTTTTAATGGGGTTCTGTCATAGCAATACATGCTAATGATGGATATCTAAATATTGCCTGTTATCTAGTCATTATTCAATTAAAATGACCATTCTATAGTGTGAGCAACAGTCATCATTTTTACACCATTCACTTAATTTTGTTAATTCAAATACCTATACTTGATAAAATATTTTTTATCCAGTCAGCAATAAAAAAAAATTGATCCAGTCAATAGTGTTTTGGTAAATAATGTCATTTTTTTTTTGATCTTTGGTCATTAATTTCTTCTGCAATTTCTAATAATCTCACAATGTACTTGCCATATTTTTAGGACACAGTTGTGCAGAAAAAAAACATATATTTTTCAATTTTTATGCCAGCTGAACATAAATAATTAATTGATTGACACCATGGAAATTAATTGATGCCTTGGCAGCTATGTACGCGAACCAGAAGTCTATAAAAAAAAAAGAAGAAAAAACAAAAACAAGCCAAACCTGTTCATAGGCTGCTTGGCACACAGGAAAGGGGCATGCCTCTCATGATGTGAGCCACAAGCTGGCTGTATTGCAGGAAGCCAAGGACCCATGGGGGAGGAGTGAAAGAAGAGGGTAAAAAGTGGAAGAAAAAAGAGAGTAGGAAGTGAAGTCTGAAAGATATTAGGAATATTGCTGTGGTGGCTTTTTATATATTTAGATAGAGCATAGATGATGGAAGCCTCACTATGTGACCATAGATCATGATAGGAATGATAAATCACCAATGGTTGGGTTAATATGTATTAAATCTTGGCTGTGGGATGATGGATTATCCATGGAGGCATTGACCTAGCGACATCATGCTATCGTTGTAAACCTAGATGTTTGAAAATCTCAATATAGAAATAACTAGCAAGTTCTAAAGCAGGAGCAAGAGGAGGATCGGTTGTAGGAGATGGTGAAGAAGTCAATGACTCTGTGGGAGTGATATGGATCAAGAAGGTGGCATTATCAATTAAAAAAGGTTGGAAGTAAATGAAGGGTGGTGGTGCTTGAAGATGATGGTGCTGCACAAGATCTGTCATTGTTGCAAAAATGCATGATACTTGGGTACTTTCTATGTTATAAATAAAATACATGGCCTAGTGAGTCATTTAGGTGAAAATTCGATTTTCATGGTACATTCAGTGACTTTAAGATGAACATATTTGGAAAGTTGAACCTTCAGTGGCAAATGGAGGATGGATGATTTACCATGGTACTTCATGCTAAATAAATGCTATTTACTAAACCATGGTGGAATGAGTGGCACGAGTGAGGAAGCATATACTTTTAATTGTGTGATGCCTTGTGCACCCAATTTTTTGGTTCTTTTGATATGCATGAGGTTGTGAAAGGGGAGGTGAAGTGCACGGATAAAAAAAAGCCATGAGTGCAAATGTTTTGCTAGAGTTTAAGTGAAACATCTTAATGACCTTATTTCTTTAGAGAGAAGATTTATTTTATGGTAGAAAATTTCAATTGGTTTACCTGATGTAAGACTTGCTATGCTGATGATAAAGCTGTAAAGCATGAAAACTTGTTTTAGTGAATTATGATGTTATTAGTAAATTCTGGCTCCTGGAGGACTAGTTAATATATAATCATATTATCATAGTGAATAAGGGTAAAAGGTGCAATGGATAGAGGGGTGCTGGAGTTGTGTTTTTTATTAATATTGAAGAAAATAAAATTTCTGTCTTTTTCTTTCTCTTGGATTTTTATCTTTTTAACTGGAAAGGTTGACTCTGATTCAACTTTTAGGTTGGATGGCTTGGTCTTTTCTGAACTCAAATAGCTTATTCCAGATATGATCAAGAAGATTGATCATGATTCAATTTTATGAACAATTTTGCTATTTAAAACACTCAATATTTAATTTTCTGGTAGCTGGATTTTTCAAAATGGAAATGTTTCACAATTTTTCTAATGTATTTGGCATTTATTTCATTTCTGTTGAGTAATTTTGCAGGTTCTATTGATTGGGGGCTCAACTGGCACCATGCTTGAAGCTCTGGAAGTTGTAGGTGATGGCTACAGTGGTCCAATTGGAGAAGTAAGTCCTTGGAAGCTAATAGTCATAATAATTTGGTTTATTTGTTTTACTCTATTTTCCTATTTTGTTTTCTGCAAGCCAATTAAGTTTTTTTTTTGTCCCGGTACCATTGTATATATTAACATTGTTTAGTTGATGTGGGCCAAATTCTCCTTGGCAAAAGCAGATGTCATGACATATCTGTGTGCTTTGAATTGGGTGATTTGTTTCTGTCACAACATCAATGACTTTTATGTAATTGCCTGCTTATCTTATTTGCAGATTGAGTGGCATTGTTTCCTGTTGACGAACTTGTAGAAATTCTTCTTTTCTTCCACATAAGCAAGTTCTTGGGTTTCTCCTAGGGAACACCTTGAAAATTATGTTGGATTCTTATGATTGGCTTGTATCTGTTAATGTTGCCTTGTGCTTGTACCATTCCTCTGCTAAGTTTCTCACCTACCAAACTAGGGAAAATGTGAATATATACAGCTGCTTAGTGCTCTTGTTATCACTGCAATCATTTATCAATGTTTGGTATTTTGTTATAATTAGCAGAGCTATGAGGGAAACAATGGCTATATTGCCCCATCTTATGAAGAGGAGAGTACTTCATCTGGGAGCAGGCTGAAGATGAAACTCAAAGAGTTCCATAAAAGGTTCAGTTCAATTTTTATAGGTCATCTCTTCATTTAGTTCAAGGCTTTTTGTTTGCTCTTTGACTCGATTGCTTTCGGATTGCTGCTGCAGCACTACATCTTTCACTGCATTGGACAAGAATTATCTCACTCCATTCTTCACGAGTCAAAATGATGATGAAGACAATTTTGGTAAGATACGGTTTGTTCTTTTCTCTCTTTTTTTCCGTCTTCCTTCATAATGTCAGAGAAAACCTCAGGGAATTCAAGGGATGAGCACATACATTGGCTCAGACACATCAAGCCGTTTGAGTTATGTTTTGAAAGATATTATGTTGTCCCTAGAGAATTCATCGGTTCCTAGTACTATGCTTGCCCTATGTTCCAATTCTTTCATGAATGTGATGTTGGACCAATGCATACACGTACACCTAACATTTTGACTGAAGGGTTATTTAAGGGGTTAGCTTGCATGTCATGGAACTTAGTGGGACTGGCTTCAGAACCACTACGCTCCACCTAGTACAATCCTAGTTTTGCAAACGTAAGACTTTTGGGAAGTTTTTCTTCTGTTCACCTCTTTTTAGTTAATCTTTAATGGTAGTGTTTGGATGTCAAAAAGTTATTATAGGAATAGGAATACGAATTTCCTAGGAATAGCTTATTCCTCTTGTTATTCCAGATTTCTGTTTGGTTTGAAATCTGATATTCCACCTTATTTCAGTGCAATTATTGCAGTGTTATTCCTAATAATGTTTGGATGACATGGGAATAAGCCTGTATTCAATTAGGAATAGATGAAGATTTTTTTAGAAATTTCAAAAATATCCCTAACCAAATGATAAGAAAAAATGGATTATCAATTTATTTATTAATGTAATTACTTAAATAAATTATTTTTTATTAATTAATTTATTATTATGATCTATTAAAAGTTTGCATGTTATGTACATATATTAGTAACGGTTAGTAAGAGAAAAGTGGATTATACCATTATCATTTTGTGGTGGACATTGTTATGTACATATTAGTAACGGTTAGCCAATGCTATATCTTTTCCTCCTTTATATTTAATATTATGAATTTTTTTGATAGAGAGGGTAATAGTCAAATTTCTTTTGCAGCCGCTGCCCTTGGAATATGGTAAATGAGAATAGGGCTATTCCATGGGGGAGCATGGAATACGGATTCTAGAATAAGGATGTTTGACCGGAATATCAGGGGTCCATCACCTTTTTTTTTTTTTGCTTGTTTGGGGGAATAGCATGGAATAAGGCCCTATTCCAACCAGGAATAGGGCATCCAAACACTACCTTTGTCATTTTTTTTGTCAAGCAGTGGACTTTGACCTCAAGGATGTTAGTAGAATCTGAGTCTAGTGTCAAATAGATGAATGATATTAGATATGTCCAAGAAAGCCTAGTGTCAGTGGAGCATGGCATTCATTTACTGTAGCCTGCCAGTTCTTTCAACCACTGACTGCATTTCTTTCACCTGAAACACCATTAGATAAATCTAAATCGGCTGGTTTGATATTGGATAGAACTTTCAGTTATCTAATTGTCGTGTATGTTTCATATTTAAACTTCAAATTCTGCAAGGGTGATGCCACTGTGCTGTGTTTGTTATCAGGTATCTCAAAATGGTTGGTTACTGGTAATTTAGATTTACGCTGCATTTGAAATTTTGAGCAGCCATCCTACTGGGCGAGATTGGTCCCGAGTTCCTTTTCAAGCATTGAGCCTTCAGATTGGTTTTCCTTGTTTACCTTTGGTTAGAGAGGTGTGCTATCATGCCTTTTGCCCATGCCAAGCACATGGCTAAGTTGGTGATAGAAGTGGGCCCTGTGATATAATTCATGGTCTGTATTGAAACCTGTCGGAAGCTATGGCAAGATCACATGGTCATGAAATATGGCAGGCTGATATCCTCGTAAGCTCACCATTATTCATTAGATTTTAGTGCTACAAGATCTCACCCAAGGCAAGCGCTCCAAACTCTGGAAGAAATGTACCCCATTTGTGTCGCACCTTTGATCCTGTGCTTGTTGAAACTCATCATAATGTAGATGGGCTGTTTTTGTACTTTATTTTCTTATTACTCATTCTTGTGTTAAAACTGTGTCCTCAGATGAACCAATCCAGGATATGAGAAGAGGAGGTGGCTTCCGAGGGCATGGATAGATATCCAGGGTTAGCTGGTTAATGCCCCTCCAGAGCCTGATCAAATTTCATTGGCAGCTTGTACAAAGGACAACCAGCTAGATGTCTCTTGCAGGATGATGGCATTGAGATTGTGATTAGCCCTACTTTATCTTTATAACATGATTATGTGATTCAAGGGATAGATTATACACAACAGCATGGATGATTACTGAACTGATCAGATTCTAGATTAGTCATGTACATATCAGGTTTTACATTAAAAAAAAAAGAAAAAAACAGATGTCAATTATGACCATACAATTTCCTTGATGTGTTGCCAGTCTTGGTGCAAACATTTTAAAGTTTCTGCAGTAAATTTCTGTTAGTTCTGGACTCTTAAATCAATGCAGTACTTTCTTTCTGCATGTCCAAGTGTCAAATTGGTTGCACATAACATTATGCTGCTCTTGTTGAATTCCATTTTTTATCTGCTGTATTGTAAATCTATGTTACACAATGACTGTATTCTGCTGTCTGCTAGGTCTCACGCTGCATGTACCTTCCCATCATCTGCATGTAGGGTAAATCTTTGTTCCAAAGCCTCTGGGAAATATCATACCAATCTGAAATTAGGATTGCTTCCTATGGTGTGTGGGGAATTTAATTGGCCCAGGTAGAGTTGCTGATAATTTCCGGTTAAGATGCCTACTTAAACTGATGATGGCAAGATCATTAGATCATTGAGTTGGTAACCGATACTGTTGACATAAAAACTCAAAACTGGTGGTTATTGTTTTGATAAATGCTTACAAGTCCTAAAGAATCGATCCATGGCTGACGTGTGTTTGATGACCCTAGACTTTGGTTGCAGTTGATGATAGTGACAATAACAGGGGTCTTTTATAGCAGGGCCTCACGAAGAGCTCAAGCCTCAACAAAGAGAGGAATGCGATCAAAGGCGTGTATCTTTTGCCACCAAAGGCAGTTCAGTGACCAGGATTACAACCGCCCTTGCCATCGATCTACCTGAGATTACATAACCGACCATATAAGCTAATTTATAATTGGTGCATGCTGCATGGCATAAAAGTTTTGAAATACTCGTTGAAGTATAAGTTTGGATTGCATAGTTTATTTTTAAATCATTTATTGTGCAGCTTATTTTTATTTATGCAAGATTTATTTGCGTTCCATTTCTTATAAAAACATATTTTTTAAGGATAAAAAGTTAATTTTTTTCTCAAAAATAAATTGAAAAAATTTAGAAAATCACGGCTTGGCCAATATCAAGTTAAGGTGCTTCTACATAGGATAAAATTCTCAGAAAATTAATTAGCTTAGAAATGATAATAAATTAATAAATTTAAGAAAAAATATTTTGAAATGCAGTTTGTAAGGTTTCAATCAACGCTTAATGAAATTTATAGGATTTATAGGCTTAGACATAGTCATTGCTTCATATGGATCTATATTAACCTGATCAAAGTTTTTTTTTTATTTTGACAATAAAATTAGACATGCTATAATATTTTAAAATAAAAATTATTTTTATAGAATTCAAACAACAAGTTACTAAATCGAAGGTTAAGGTGTTATAATATTGCCAATCGATTGTGATGAATACAAAGGCTATACGCAAGCACATTAGGTTGTGTACATGTTGAATAAATTAATATTGGATGCTCAATAAAAGATCCATCATTTCTCTTTATTGAAAAAAAGATATTTAAGCGTTTTTCATATAAATATTGGTCTTAAATAAATTTAGCTTGTATTTTCTTTCTTTAAAAATGGCTTAGCATTATAGATACAATATGTACATAAAAGAATTTTCTAAATCTTTTGAGTCTAGTTGAATGAAAATCATGATTATGTGATTGTATGAGCTAGAGATTAGATAGTGACATTATTTTGTCCTTCATGCGAATATGACATGGTGGAAGAATAATTTTGTTTATATTGCATGGAAAGGGATCTTAATATAAATTCTCATCTCTATAGGGTTAGTTGTAAAATATTGTTGGATATTATTGCAACCAATAAAAGTTCAAAAGTTTCCTAATTAATTTGAAACTTGAAAAGTTTTATAATTAATATGAAAATTTAATAAAGGAATAATAAAGGCTTTTTTGGAAGCCTTTCAATTAATATGGAAATTAATGAAGGAATATGTGAGAGGTTTCAACTTGCATGGAAATTAATAAAGGAAAAAGAGAGGGTTATTGGAAGAAAGTCTAAAGGTATGGGACACTAAGAAACTTGGGTTCACCACTTAAAGGTCCCTTAGGATTTTATGCACGCGCTCACTTTGGAGGTTTGGCTTGCCTACAAGTTTGTTAGGGGTTACTGCTAGATTGGCCACTAAAATTATGGAAAAGTTTTTGTACACCGCCCCCGGTGCAACAAGTCCTATGTGGGCTGCACCGCCTCTCCTGATTGGTCCACGTGGATCCTACGTGGCTGACGGTACGGAACGGTATGGCTCTGCTACGATGTTACGTTCTGATCGTGACGGCCATTAAAAGCGCTTAGCCTTTATTTTAAAATTACTGTGCAGACAAAAATGCCCTTTCCCTTCAGCCTACTTCTACCGCCATTTTTTTTTGGATTTCATCTGTGCAAGAAAAACTCTTTCTTCTCCCTCGCTCTGGCTTTCGGATGCTAAGGAATCAGTCCAAGGTTTGAACAAGATCCGGAGCCCTCGCTCTGAGGAGTCCGGTCGAAAGAAAATATTTCAGCTTCGAGGCTGGAATACCTGGCTACTGAAGTCTTTGTACAAAAAATTCTGGAGGAAATGTCATCCGCAGCACGAAGTAAAAAGTCCTTGTTCCCACTTCTTTGTAAAGCTCCTTTATTACACCAATTATTTTTTCTCGTTAGAGGTAGTTAATGTGTGACCAAATCGTTTAATATGCGGGTAACTTCCTTAGAACAAAATAGTTATGACATTCCTGGAGTCATAACTGTTTAGAGTTTACTGTTTTATAGCATGAATGTCATACTGTATAACTTATGAATTGGAGTGTCGTCAGAGTGTTTCGGCGGCCTATATTCCCTGTTATTTCATGTCCATATATCTCTAGTTACAAACCTATGACACCCATGCTCCGGGTGTCGTCTTAAAAGCTACGACACCCCAGATTTACTGTTAAGAGATCGTAGTTACAAGCCTACGACACCCATGCTTATAACTGACCATGGAGCGACAATGGGAATGGATATAAAGAAGAGGAGAAGAGGGGGGAGGGGCATTCTACAGAGGGCCAAGAGGAGAAGAGGGGGGAGCGACTCCCCAGTTTAAACCTTAAGAGTCTCGGAACGGGTGTCATCGCCTTAAAGCTAGGGTGTCATCAGATGAGAGCTGGGGTATCGTCGCCTTAAAGGTAGGGTATCGTCGCGCTAAAGCTGGGGTATCGTAAGAGCCTAAGTCGGGGATATCGTCGGTCCCCTCCTTAACAGTCCCCGCACGGGTATCGTCGCGCTAAAGCTAGGGTGTCGTCGAATGAGAGCTACGGTGTCGTAACAGCCTAATTTGGGGATGCCATCGGTCCCCGCCTTAACAGTCCCGGCATGGGTGTCGTCGCCTTAAAGCTAGGGTATCGTCGCGCTAAAGCTGGGGTGTCGTAAGAGCCTAAGTCGTCGGTCCCCGCCTTAACAGTCCCAGCAGGGTGTCGTCGCCTTAAAGCTAGGGTGTCATCGCTCTAAAGCTGGGGTATCGTAAGAGCCTAAGTCATCGATCCCCGCCTTAACAGTCCCCGCACGGGTGTCGTCGCCTTAAAGTTAGGGTGTCGTCGCGCTAAAGCTTGGGTGTCGTAAGAGCCTAAGTCGGAGATGTCGTCGCCTTAAAGCTAGGGTGTCATCCGATAAGAGCTGGAGTGTCGTAACAGTCTAATTGTGCTGTCGTATTTCTTCAAGTGAGGTGTCGTATTTTTTAACCTTGGTGTCCTAATGCTTTGTCAGGATATATTGACAGCTAAATCTATGGATATCATTATTCATGACTGTGTGCCTATATTTCCACAGACGATGCTGAAATTATAGATCGGAAAGAAATCGAGCACACTCCCGGCCGTGCTCCTTCGTTCTGGCAACAAACACAAAAGTTACTAAAATTTTTTTTTATTCATCACACAAAGAAAGACAAGAAGAAAAGAAAAGAAAAAAGTACAGGAGCCCTCACTAGGGCTTATCATCTTCTTCGAGCGCTGCCGAGCTCCCCCCACGCTGCGAGGCTAACTTGGCGATCTGGCATTGGAGGGACGCTACTTGCCCCTCCAGCTGGCTGTTGGCCCGATGCAGGAGCTTGATCTCTCTCATTGAAACGGCTAGGTATTGCTCGATTTCCCTATGGAGTCGCTCGCGGTTTGCAAGCAACGATGCAAAGACCTCCCCATCGACGGTTACCATAGTGCGGCTTCGATGGGGCCCCCCACGGCCACTAACGCCGTTGCTTGGCGCTTCAGTCGATCGCCCCTTGCCTCCAGAAGCCATCTCAGTATCCAAAAATTTTGGAAGATCAGCTGAAAAGGTGATTAACGATGGCATTCCCCCATCCATATTTAAGCTACTCCTGGCGGGTGTTTCGATTGCTCGAGCTATCAGCTCTGGCGCCCCTATCGTGGAAACTCGCCACGTGCCACCATCTCAGTGGGCGCTCATACGAAACAAAGGGTTGCACCCCCTCGCTGAGTTTCGAGGGATGGGGAACAGAAACCATTACTGAAGAGAGTGTCGGGAAACCAAATACATGGTTACCGTAGTAAGCTTTACGACGTCCCAAGAGGAAACCTCATGACACCCCAGGAGGAATTCGGCAGAAAATCCTTCGCGACACCCCAGTTGAAACCTCACGACACCCTAGCAC
Organism: Calamus simplicifolius; assembly: GCA_900491605.1. Lineage (NCBI taxonomy): Eukaryota > Viridiplantae > Streptophyta > Magnoliopsida > Arecales > Arecaceae > Calamus > Calamus simplicifolius. Next base: position 1,110,418 of record UESW01004087.1, read on the forward strand.
CAATGCTACAACGCTCGTGCTTATAACTGACCACGGAGAGAATCCCCGCGATACCCCAGGATTTTCGGCCGAAAATCCTTCGCAACACCCTAGTTGAAACCTCACGACACCCTAGCACCAATGCTACGACACCCATGCTTATAACTGACCACGGAGAGAATCCCCACGACACCCCAGGAGGATTTCGGCCAAAAATCCTTCGCAACACCCCAGTTGAAACCTCACAACACCCTAGCACCAATGCTACGACACCCATGCTTATAACTGACCAAGGAGAGAATCTCCGCGACACCCCAGGAGGATTTCGGCCGAAAATCCTTCGCGACATCCCAGTTGAAACCTCACGACACCCTAGCACCATTGCTATGACACCAATGCTTATAACTGACCACGGAGAGAATCCCTGTGACACCCCAAGAGGATTTCGGCCGAAAATCCTTTGCAACACCCTAGTTGAAACCTCATGACACCCTAGCACCAATGCTACGACACCCGTGCTTATAACTGACCACGGAGAGAATCCCCGTGACACCCCAGGAGGATTTTAGCCAAAAATCATTTGCGACACCCCAGTTGAAACCTCACGACACCCTAGCACCAATGCTACAATACTCGTGCTTATAACTGACCACGGAGAGAATCCCCGCGACACCCTAGAAGGATTTCGGCCAAAAATCCTTCGCGACACCCCAATTGAAACCTCACGACACCCTGGCACCAATGCTACGACACCCGTGCTTATAACTGACCACGGAGAGAATCCCCGCGACACCCCAGGAGAAATTCGGCCGAAAATCCTTCGCAACACCCCAGTTGAAACCTCACGATACCCTAGTACCAATGCTATGACACCCGTGCTTATAACTGACCACGGAGAGAATCCCCACGATACCCCAGGAGGATTTTGGCCGAAAATCCTTCGCGACACCCCAGTTGAAACCTCACGATACCCTAGCACCACTCTTACGACACCCGTGCTTATAACCGACCATGGAGAGAATCCCCGCGACACCCCAGGAGGATTTCGGCCGAAAATCCTTCGCGACACCCAGTTGAAACGTTATGACACCTTTGGTAAAAACTTATGACACTAGTACGATAAATTTGAACTTGGCGGGAATTTTGACGTCACCCTAGTTGTAATTCAACAACACCCTAGTAACTCAGCTATGTCATCTTTTCAAGAAAAGTTGCTTAACGTGGCCGGTTCCTAAGGGTTTGCGTATCGGTGATATGATCGTGGCGCTCCTGGTGTCCTTTCATATTTCTCTGAGGTCGGCATAAAAAATTTTCTGAACCCTAGAGGTCCTTCGTTTGTTGCTCGAGAAGCCACCGGTGTTCTAAATTTTTTCCATATTTCTTTCTTCCATCTACTTCATTCATGGAGATGAGTGCTTTTGTTTATGGATGAAGACCGCGAACAAAGAAGAACCAGAAGGAGAAAATGGCAGAACAGAGTAAGGACATCGTTCTTCCTTCGAATGTGGATATGTTTATCCCTTTGTTAAGATATTATGACATCCTCTCTTAAAATGTCATGACACCCTAGTTCATGCATAATGGCACCCAGCTGACTAGTATGTTTTATCCCCTGTTTCAGATGACATGAAAATTATTCCAGTCCCCCGAGTGAAGGCTTCCCAGCTGTTTAAGAATAGTTGCAGGCCCGCCGTATACGTTCAGAAGGTTTGGAAGATGGGGTTTACCAGACAACATAGAAAACTTATTTGAAGGACCTCATTTGGTGCCTTCGTCGACATGCAGACTTTCACAGTTGATGGGCGACTGCTAGCAGACATCATAAGATGTCACAATGGAGGCGACGAGTTCATTTTCTGTGGCAAGCTGGTTCTATTCAGTGCCGACGAAGTCGCACTTATTCTTGGCCTTCTAGCTCATGGGAAGAAGATTGATATCTCCAGCCAGTTGTTCAACGGAAGGTTGTTCAAGCGATGTGGCCAGGGTTTAAATCTTCGTCAAGAAGGTTTGGAGAAGTTAATTTTTTGACTCCGATCATCTAAGGTACAGGAAGATGTCGAGAACATCGTTAGACTTTGAATCGCCTACATGTTTGCCATATTTTTGGCTCCAAAGTCTAATCAGAGATGTCCACGGTATCTCATCCAGCACTTGGATGACTTAAGTCAGCTGGATAGGATCGACTGGACTTCGGCATTCAAGGAGCTGATTGTTCTGGCTCTCCCAGAAGTAGCTGCTTGCTTGTGTTCCGAGGAGCCAGTCCACTTAAAGAGAGCACAAAAGGTTAGGAGGCAGCCTACCCTGTTCGGATGCTCGGCAGCGCTGGTGGTAAGGATTATTGAGATGCAGAAATAGTCTTTAGTATAATTTCTTTGTTAATATTATATTTTTTTATATCCAAAAATTATCATGTTCATGCGTGGTTCATCGAGCATACATCAATGAGAGCACCAGCATATCCCGATAAACTGCCCCGGCTGTTGAAGTGGTATGATAACCAAATACATACCCAATCGGTTCGGGTTGCCAACATGCAGCCTCACGACTTGGTAAGCTAATACATTGCTTCATTGCTCTGACCATATTTTTTACTTAATGTTTAATATTTTCACTTAATATTAATTTGTTTATCGTTTTGCTTTGCAGTTGGAAGGAGCTACTGTACCACTGTCAGAGGAGCGCTGACTTCTCAGTCAATAGATAGTAGCATCGCCTGAACCAACAGAGTGTTGCGAAAGCTGTGCCGAGTTGAGGATTGAATTGGCCTACGTTAAGGATCAACTCGATGAGCTCAGGCACAGGCTATCCATTGCTGAGAGCTTCCTCAGTTCCATGCTCAAAAAGGAAAGCAATGCAATAAATGAGGAGGACAAGGGAGACGGGAAGACAAAGGAGGGGCTTTCCCTTGTTGACCCAATTATTGATTTTGATGATTAATAAAAGATATGAGTATATTTTGTTTCTAATTGATTTAACAAGTATTTCAGGGATTTAAAATGTTTGATCAATCAAAAGGATAAAGAAACATGTTTTGAATCAATGTTTTAAAAGAAATTTTCAAAGTTCAGAGCCTGGAGTCGACACCCAAATGGTAAGGAGCTAACCCCAAGGCGTATTAGAAAGTTTCTAAGATTTTGGCACGGTCCAGAGCCGACACCCAAGGTTTCGGAGCTGACTCCAACCTGAGATACAGAGAAGTACATTCTGTTTCAGTTTCTGGAGCCGACACCTAGAATTCGGGAGCCTACACCCAAGATTTCGGGAGCCGACACCTGAGTTTCTGGAGCCGACTCTAACCTGAGAACAGAGAGCGTATTTTATGGACCATTCTAGAGCCGATACTAACAGTTTTCCCAGGCCGACTTCCGAAAGCGACGAGCCAACACTTACCTTTTTCGGAGCCAACTCCCCAACAACTTTTTCTTTACTATTTTTAAACACCCAACTTGGAGCTGACACCTGAAAAGTTGGAGCCAACTCCAACCTGTCAGGAAGGGATTTTTTATCTGTTAGAACGTACTTCAACGGTAAGATTTCTTTTCACCTAACCTCTAACGACTATTTTCTTTGTGTGCAGAAGAATCCAAACATCTTCAACGGCTATATTTCCCACCTAAAACCTGGATTAAGAGATCTATAAAAGGGAGGAACCGTCCGTTTGAAGGAGGAAAAAACAGAGAAAAATAGATTGAAAAATCCGAGATATCTTGAGCAAGAAATCAAAGAGGGAAGAGTCAAAGCTCAAATCCATCATCCTCAGAAAGCTCAAAGAGAAATCCATAAGCTTCTCAAGTTTAAATCAAGGAGATTTCCAACATTTGAAGAGAGAAAGCAAAAGCCCCAAATCCTCATCTTCTCAACTGCAAGTTTCTGAAAAATCTGAGCTGAGGCCCTGATTCAATCTTTCAAAGGAGAAGAGGAAAAGAAGAAAAGAAGAAAAGCACACATTTAAAGATCTTCAAACAGGCTTTTCTGAACCTTGTTTATTACTTTATTTATTTGCTCATTTGAGAAGATGCTGTGTACTTAAACTCTATTATCATTTATTGTTTACTAGTTCAATCAAGGGATTGAATTAGTGGAGGTGGTATACCTCGGTACAAGCTAAGGATAGCTTGTGGTTGGGTTTTGTGCTGGTGAGCCCGGAAAACCAGCTGGGTTCGTTGTGATCCCGGGAAAACAACAAGTTTGAGTTGTGAGCTTGTAAAACAACTCGGCTGTAATCTAAGAGATTATAGTGTGGACCCAAGTGATCTTGGGAGTGGACGTAGGTGTTGGATTGCACCGAACCACTATAAAATCCTTGTGTTTGCCGTGTTTTGACTCTCTCACTCTATCTCTTTATTTGTGCTTAATATTTATCCTGCACTTAATCTATATTTAAATTAGTTTTAAAAAGTTAAATTTTTAAGAACCCAATTCACCCCCCTCTTGGGTTGCCATCTGGGCCAACAATTGGTATCAGAGCTTGTGCTCATTTAGATTTGATCTCACGATCAAGAGCTAAAGATCATTATGGCAACACAAGTGGTCTATTTTGCTGAAGGTCATTCTACGAATAGACCTCCTTTGTTTAATGGCTCAAACTATTCTTATTGGAAAGCTAGAATGAGGATATTCATTCAAGCTTCTGATTATGAACTTTGGGGTGTAATATAATGGACCTAGTACACCCACACACCTTATTGATGGCACTATTGTTCCTAAACCCGAAAGGGATTGGAATGATAATGATAGGAGAATGGCTCAACTTAATGCCAAAGCCATTAATATTTTATATTGTTCCTAGATTCAAATGAATTCAACCGAATCTCTACTTGTAATTCCGCAAAAGAAATTTGGGATAGGTTGGAAGTTACACATGAAGGAACAAACCAAGTAAAAGAATCAAAGATAAATATTTTGTTCATAAATATGAATTGTTTACATGGAACAAAATGAAACCATCACATGCATGTTCACTAGATTTACTGATATTGTGAATGGTTTGAAAAGTCTTGGAAAAGTTTATACTAACTGATTGTTCGCAAAATTCTTAGGTCACTTCCAAGGACGTGGGAAGCAAAGTCACTGCATCCAAGAAGCCAAAGACCTCAACACCTACCTTTGGAGGAGCTTCTTGGATCTTGATGACCCATGAATTGACAATGAAGCAACATCAATGAGGAGGAAGTCAAAAAGAAGAAAACCATTGCCTCAAAGCTGCAAAAGGAATAAGCAGCAGTGATGATAGAAGAGGAAGATGATGAGACAGCTCTCTTGGAAAATTTAAGAAATTTATGCAAAGAAGGAGACCCTTCCAAAAAAAGATTTGGAACAAAAATGGAAGGAGAAAAGGAAAAGAAAGGACAAGGACAAAGGACAAAGAGAAAGACCCCTTGATATGTTATGAATGTAAGAAACCGGGCATTTAGATATGATTGTCCTCAACTGAAAAAGGCCACAAGAAAAAGAAAAAGGCATATGTTGCAACATGGACTGAAAGTGATGAATCTTCTCCGAAGAAGAACAAAAGGAAGTTGCCAAATTTGCTTTATGGCCAACGACGACGACAATGAGGTAAGTTCTGAAACCCCGTGATGATTTTACATTTGATGAAATGTTTGAGCTTTAATGAAGTTATGATTTTAAATTTTGAAAAAGAAACAAATCTTTAAAAATGATAATTTAAATCTTAAAAGAGAAGGAAAACTAACTCATGAAATTGAAAAACTAAAATCTGAAAATGAAAATCTGCTAAAAGATAAAGAGTTAATTTCTAATGAAAATGTAATTTAAAGAAAAAGTTGATAAATATAAAAACATTGTTGAGAAATTTACATTAGTCAAAAAACATAATTTGATTGAGTAGTCAAAAGCTGTTTTGATAAAGCTGGACTAGGATATAACACATAAGAAACAAAAAAAAAACTTTTTTAGAAAAGAATAGGATAAGAATATTTTTCATGTTATTGCTGTAATGAAAAAGGTCATAAATCATTGAATGCAAAACTTAAAAACAACAAGAATTTAAGTATTAAAGAAAAAAAAATATGGGTTCCGAAAGGAACAATTTTTGTTGCTACTAACCATGAAGGACCCAAGAAAGCTTGGGTACCTAAACATAAAGTTTGATTATTGCAGGAATGTCTTGTAGCCAAAAGATCAAACAAAGTGGTATCTTGATAGCGGCTGCTCAAGACATATGACGGGTGACAAAGAGGAATTCATCACCCTAGAAGAAAAAGAGGTGGAGTTGTGACATTTGGCGATAACGGTAAAGGTCAAATTATGGGCCTTGGTAAAGTTCGCATAACTCCATCTACTTTTATTGATAATGTTTTATATGTTGATGGTTAAAGCATAATCTAATTAGCATAAGTCAATTATGTGATAAAAACTTTAATGTTTCATTTAAATCTTCTTTATGCACTGTAACTAATTCTATTGATGATAGCATTGTATTTACTGGTTATAGATTGGCAATATATACTTAGTTGATTTAGAAAAATTTCTAAGAGTAATCATTGCTTAATTGCTGACAATGCTAACATAAATGATATTAGTTGGTTGTGGCATCGTAGATTAGGTCATGCAAGCACACACCTTATTTCAAAACTAATTAAAATGGATTTAGTTAAAGGATTTACCTAAATTAGATTTTGAAAATAATAAAATATGTGATGCATGTCAATTTGGAAAACAAACTAGAAGTTCTTTAAATCTAAAAATTGTTTCAACTTCTAGGGGACTAGAGCTACTTCACATGGACCTTTTTGGACCAACTAGAACCACAAGTCTAGGAGGAAAGAAATATGGTCTAGTGATTGTAGATGATTATTCTAGATATACTTGGGTAATGTTTTTAGCTCACAAAGATGAGACTTTCTCGATATTCCTGAAATTTTCAAGAAAGTCACAAATGAGAAAAAACTACTATAGTATCTCTAAGAAGTGATCATGGAACAGAATTTGAAAATCACTTATTTGAAAATTTCTGCACTGAAAATGGAATTAATCATAATTTTTCAGCCCCTAGGACTCCACAACAAAATGGTGTAGTTGAAAGAAAAAATAGGACTTTAGAAGACATGGCCCGTACCATGCTATGTGAAAGCAACTTACCAAAGTATTTTTGGGCGGAAGCAATTAACACAGCATGTTACATCTTAAAGAGCTTTAATAAGACCAATATTAAAAAAACACCTTATGAATTATGGAATGAAAGAAAACCAAATATAAAATACTTTCATGCATTTGGATGTAAATGTTTCATTCATAATAATGGTAAAAACAACTTAGGAAAATTTGATGCTAAATCTGATGAAGGAATTTTTTAGGATATTCAACAACTAGTAAAGGCTATAGAGTATTTAACAAGAAAACCTAGTAGTTGAAGAATCCATTCATGTAGTTTTGATGAGTCTTTAGCATCTAGTTCTGAAAAGATTTGATGATGAGGAAGATACAAACATAATTGAAAAAGATCTTGAAAAACTTAATATTGAAGTATCTTCTGATCATGAACAAAAACTAAAGATGATGATTCACATAAGGATGATGATGTATAATCATAATGATGTAGATCTTCCAAGAGATTGGAGATATGCTATAGTCATCCTAAGGAATTGATTATAGGTGATCCATCTCAAGGAATAAGGACTAGATCATACATGAGAAATATTAGTAATCATCTTGCATTTGTATCACAAATTGAACCTAAAACTATAGAAGAAGCTGAAAAAGATAATAATTGGATGTTAGCTATGCAAGAAGAACTAAATCAATTCACTAGAAATAATGTTTGGACCTTAGTTGAAAGACCTAAAAACATTCAGTTATAGGATCTAAATGGGTTTTTAGAAATAAATTAGATGAAAATGGCATAGTAATTAGAAACAAAGCTAGATTGGTTGCTAAAGGATATAATCAAGAAGAATTGATTTTGATGAAACCTTTGCACCTGTAGCTAGATTAGAAGCCATTAGACTTATACTTGCATTTGCATGTCATATGAACATTAACTTATTTCAAATGGATGTAAAAAGCGCATTTTTAAATGGATTTATAAATGAAGAAGTTATGTAGAACAACCACCAGGTTTTGAAGATCATGAATTTTCAAATCACGTTTTTAAATTGCACAAAGCTTTATATGGTTTGAAACAAGCACCTAGAGCTTGGTATGATAGGTTAAGTAAATTTCTAATAGAAAATGATTTTACAAGAGGAAATGTTGATAAAACCTTGTTTTTGAAAAGAAAAAAAGATTTACTAGTAGTACAAATATACGTAGATGACATTATTTTTGGTGCTACTAACGAATCTCTTTGTCAAGAATTTGCAAAGTTAATGCAGGGAGAATTCGAGATGAGCATGATGGGAGAACTCAACTTCTTCCTTGGACTCCAGATCAAACAAAGCAAAGAGGGAATTTTCATCAACCAAACCAAGTACACAAGAGAACTACTCAAAAAGTTTGGTATGGAAACAATGAAACCCCTTGGAACACCAATGAGTCCTTCATGCAAGCTAGACAAAGATGAAGAAGGTAAGAAGGTTGATCAAAAGTACTATCGAGGTATTATCGGATCCCTTCTTTATTTAACAGCAAGTAGACCAGATATATGTTTGCAGTATGTTTATGTGCTAGATTTCAATCTGAACCTAAAGAATCACATTTAATAGCTGTTAAAAGAATCTTAAGATATCTAAGTGGAACAAAAATGTAGGTTTATGGTATTCTAGAGACTCAACATTAAACCTAATTGCATATTCAGATTCTGATTATGCTGGATGTAAACTTGATAGAAAAAGCACAAGTGGTGCATGCCATTTCTTAGGAAGTAACTTAATCACATGGTTTAGCAAAAAGCAAAATTCAGTTGCATTATCAACTACTGAAGCTGAATATGTTGCAGCTGGAAGTTGCTGTGCGCAAATCCTATGGATTAAGCGACAACTTGAAGATTATGGTATAACACTTGATAAACACCCATAAGATGTGATAATACTAGTGCAATCAATTTAACAAGAATCCAATTCAACATTCAAGAACTAAACACATAGAAATTAGATATCATTTTATAAGAGAACATGTAGCTAATAATGAAATTTGCCTTGATTATGTTAATACTGAAGAACAATTAGCTGACATATTTACAAAACCCTTGAGTGAAGAGAGATTTTATTATCTTAGAGGTGAATTAGGAGTTTGTGATCCTTTGGAATGATTTTGAAATCCTTAAGGAATAACTATCTAGACTTCTATCAATTTCTTGAGATTCCTTTCATAATTTTAAGGACAATTTATCTAGTCATTTGAGCAATCTGATTCTCGACATTCTAAAGATTTTTTAAAAATTTATTGATTTTATTTTAACAAGTTTCAGCTGTTTGAAACTCATTTATTTTTCTCTGAAACTGTCAGTGGAGTCGACACCTCTTCTGTGTCGCTCTCGGTCCTTGACCTTGGAGCCGACACCCGCTTAAGTGGAGCCGACTCCAATTCGGGCGCTAACTGTGTTAGCGACTTGGAGTCGATACCCGACTTTGCGGGAGTCGATACCTGATGGTCCCAAATTGACTTTATTAGGGCAGAGTCGATACCTTCGCGATTTCTATTTTCTCCAAACCCTTTCCAAATCTTCTCCAAACCCTCTCAAAACCTTCGATGCCAAATACTCCCCAAATCAATCATTCCCTAAGATTTCTATGGCACCTAAGCGTAGGGGATCGGTCTTTGATGCTCCCGTTGCTATGAGGAAGCGTACGGCGAGACGTCTCGTCCGTGAACCCACTCCGAGTGATGATTCTTCTTCTACACCATCAGATAATCCTGGCCCCTCATCTCCACAGGTAGATACTCTAGCTGGGTGAGTTATTACCATGGGTAGAAAAGTTGATTTTAATTTCTTTGATGCCGAAGGTTTTGACATTGGAAGATAAATTAAAGAACTCGGTTGGGATAAAGTCTGCTCTTTGGATGTACCTACTTATCCAGCACTTGTTAAAGAATTTTATCTGAATTTAGCTAGAGGAGATGGTGGGATTGTTAGTTTTGTTAGAGGAAAGAGAATTCATCTTACTTTCCAAATTTTAGGAAATCTGTTAAGTATTCCTGTCACTGGATTTGTTGCAAATATTCATAGTGAGAGATCAGCTGCTTTATCAAGAATGTTAGGAAGAGAAATAACTGAATTTGAAGAGGTTAGGGCAAACCAATTGCCACTTGAGCTTAGGCTGTTACATAACATATGCAGTAGGATTCTATTTCCCAAGATTGGCCGTTTTGAGTATGTCTCAGAGCGAGACATTGTTGTTATGGACAGTATTTGATGGGTCAGCCTATAAATCTTGCTGGGATGATGATATGGTATATGGCTGAGGCTGGGGGCAAGAAAAGATCTTCACTACCTTATGAAATGATCCTAACCTTGGTTTTTAGGAGTCAAGGAGTAGCTATTTCTGAAAATGAGCCTTGAAGAACCTAAGGCACATTGACTACTACAGCTTAGCCACTGTGCACAGGATGGGATTTGTAAAAGTAGATGGTAAATGGGAGAGAAAAGGTTATACTGGCGACAAGGTTGCTGAGACTAATGTGCCTGGCCCTTCTGAGGTAGGACCATCTGTGAGACACAGCTCACTAGAGCCTAGTCAGGATGTACCTCCAGCTCCACCAGTTCCTTCTGCTTTTGATCAGTCATCTGTTGGTTTTTTAGATACTCAGTTAGAACAGCTTAGAGGTATTTTTGCTATTCACAAGGAAGAGATGAAATCTGAGTTAGATAGCAGTTCATGAACTTGAGAGAGACTCTCTATTCTTTGGATGAAAGAGTTAGAATAATTGAATCTACACTTGGAGCCTCCACTGAATCCTTAAAGAATGATCTCAAGAACATTTTTGATGAACTTAAAGACATTGGTGGAGACTCAGAGACTTATTCCAAATGTAATGCTGAGCTTCAGGATAAGATTACATCTGCATGTACATTTGTTGATGAAAGACTGAAGGCTTTTGTCAAGACTCAGAGTGAAGGAATGGCAAGAATAGTAGAAGAAATGCAAAGACGCATTAGAACTAAATTTTGATTATCTTGTAATGAAGTTTCTTTGATGTTATTAAAAGCTAATGTTTAGTCCAGTTTGATGTTGATTTACTGTTCTGATGTAATGAAGTTTAGTTTGAAGTTTTAATGCAATGAAGTTTCTTTTTGCAAAATAATGTAATGTTCGACTTCTTGATGTAATGAACTTATTTGATACTTTATGAATGTCATTTGATCTTTGAAGTAACTATCAATTTTGTCATTTTACTTAAAACTTTTTGACCTTTTTGTTGATTACAAAAAAGGGGGAGAAGTAAAAGTATTTGATAATAGTATATGCATTGAAAGTAAAAAAAAAAAAGGGGAGAAGTATAAAATGAGAAGTATTTAGCTTTTGTATATGCATTGGATCAAATAAGCTTAATTTATTGGTATCTAATTAATTGCACATAAGGAGAAGCAATTGTATATATTTTCAATTCTATATATGCATTGAAAGGATGAATAGATGTTACAATAGATATAATTGTTTAATTGGTATCAAACATTAAAAGTTTACTGTTAAAAGGAAGAACATATGTTAAATTGAGTATCATAGGGGGAGCTTACCTGTAAGGAATAAATATTTGAGAAATTTGAAGTGAAAATCTTATTGTTTACTCATGCATATACTCAATGTTTTTATAATCATCAAAAAGGAGAGATTGTTGACCCAATTATTGATTTTGATGATTAATAAAAGACATGAGTATATTCATTTTATTTCTAATTGATTTAACAAGTGTTTCAGGGATTTAAAATGTTTGATCAATCAAAAGGATAAAGAAACATGTTTTGAATCAATGTTTTAAAAGAAATTTTCAAAGTTCAAGCCTGGAGTCACACCCAAATGGTAAGGAGCCGACCCCAAGGCGTATGAGAAAGTTTCTGAGATTTTGGCACGGTCCAAAGTCGACACCCAAGGTTTTGGAGCCGACTCCAACCTAAGATACAGAGAAGTGCATTCTGTTTCAGTTTCTGGAGCCGACACCTAGAATTCGGGAGCCGACACCCAAGATTTTTGGAGCCGACACATGAGTTTCTGGAGCCGACTCTAACATGAGAATAGAGAGCGTATTTTATGGACCATTCTGCCGACACTTATAGTTTTCTGAAACCGACTCCCGAAAGCGACGAGCCGACACTTACCTTTTTCGGAACCGACTCCCCAACAACTTTTTCTTTACTATTTTTGAACACCCGACTTGGAGCTGACACCTGAAAAGGAGCCGACTCCAACCTGTCAGGAACGGATTTTTTATCTATTAGAACGTACTTCAATGGTAAGATTTCTTTTCACCTAACCTCTAACGGCTATTTTCTTTGTGTGCAGAAGAATCCAAACATCTCCAACGATTATATTTCCCACCTAAAACCTGGATTAAGAGATCTATAAAAAGGGGGGAACCGTCCGTTTGAAGGAGGGAAAAACAGAGAGAAAAATAGATTGAAAAATCCGAGATATCTTGAGCAAGAAATCAAAGAGGGAAGAGTCAAAGCTCAAATCCATCATCCTCAGAAAGCTCAAGAGAAATCCACAAGCTTCTCAAGTTTAAATCAAGGAGATTTCCAACATTTGAAGAGAGAAAGCAAAAGCCCCAAATCATCATCTTCTTAACTGCAAGTTTCTGAAGAATCTGAGCTGAGGCCCTGATTCAATCTTTCAAAGGAGAAGAGGAAAAGAAGAAGTACACATTCAAAGATCTTCAAACAGGCTTTTCTAAACTTGTTTATTACTTTGTTTATTTGCTCATTTGAGGAGCTGCTGTGTACTTAAACTCTATTCTCATTTATTGTTTATTAGTTCAATCAAGGGATTGAATTAGTGGAGACGGTATACCTCGGTACAAGCTAAGGATAGCTTGTGGTTGGGTTTTGTGCTGGTGAGCCCGGAAAACCAGCTGGGTTCGTTGTGATCCCGAGGGAAACAACAAGTTTTGAGTTGTGAGCTTGTAAAACAACTCGGCTGTAATCAAGTAGATTATAGTGTGGACCCAAGAGATACTTGGGAGTGGACGTAGGTGTTGGATACACCGAACCACTATAAAATCCTTGTGTTTGCCGTGTTTTGACTCTCTCACTCTATCTCTTTATTTGTGCTTAATATTTATCCTGCACTTAATCTTATATATTCCAAAGCACATAGTTTTTAAAAAGTTAAATTTTTAAGAACCAATTCACCCCCCTCTTGGGTTGCCATCTGGGCCAACATCCTTGGACTGTCTTCTCGAGCTTGTTAAAGGAAATACTGAGGAGAATAAGATAGAGAAGGAGAATAAGATGGATGAGAACCAAGAGGAGAAAAGATTGGAGGGGGAATCCCTGGACGATAAAACAGAGCATGGGATTGAAAATAAAGAGGAGGAGAAGAGCGGGGAGGGGCATTCTACGGAGGGCCAAGAGGAGTCCAAATCCGATAAGAAACTTGACACCCCTGCTCCAAAGGGTGATGATGTTGACATAGAAATCATTGGAATGCCTTCTCTTGTTAGGAGGGTTAAAAAAGAGCCGAGGAAGAGAAAGGCATCCAAGGTCAGAGGAGATTCTTATGAGACAGCCCGTCCTAGAAAGTCATCGAAGACAGTGGGCACATTAAAGCCCAGCACAACGGTCGAAGATGACCAAATTATTATAAATTTTTTTTTGAGTGAACGACTAACCGACGAGACCGTGTACACCAATAAGTTAGGTGGCGTTGTAACAAGGAAAGGTCTCGGGATCTCATTAACAATAATATGATAATAGATGATGTAAGTATCTCAAGAAACCTTTTCTAGTTGTTGATTTTAGAATTATATTAATCGGTTTACATTCCATTGGCAGATAATTGATGCCGGCCAGGAGTTTTTGATAAGCAACTGGACAGAGCATCTGGATCGATACCATAAGTGCATCTTTGCATCAGTTTTCGTAGCCGCTATGTGTCTGAATTCTCCATTAACTCCTCATGAACTCGCTGCATCATCAGGGGCTTTGATATTTGATGATGTATCCGATGAAGATAAGGCCCAATTCCGGTTTCTATTCACCATAATAAACTCTGATAACTCGTACTGGCATCTTGTTGCTGTCGACATGGAAAGAAAGATGTTCATGCACCTGAATTCATTAAAACACAATGCCAGGTACAAGGCCAATGCAAAGAAATAACATACAATTCTTGGCCACATATTCCATATCTACTGCGATAAGGAGGAGGTGATGACTTGGCCGATGGAAGAGATTTCGGATTGCCCAAGTCAACCGACCGGATCGCTGGATTGCGGCCTATACTGTCTGAGATACATGGAATGTCTTGCTCGATGGGACAATCCTAATATGAAGATAAATTTCACGGTGGAGGAAGTAAGAGAATACTGGTGACAATTAGTTGCGACGATATTGAGAGAGGGCCTCAACCAAAAGATCAACGACCTTGTCGCAAACTGTTCTTAATTTTTCATTCTTCTTTCATTGAAAATTTAATGTAATTTATTCATATTAACATTGTTTCATATTGAATGCAAATGCAAATATTTTATATTGAGAACATGGTTGTCCTCGATTTATTCATATTTATGTCTTTTCTACTTCATAATTTCTTGAGTTTTCATATATGATGCCGTAAATTGAAAACTAGAATGTCGTAAATTGAGAACAGGGGTATCGTAGGATTTTTGCCTTTTGGGTGTCATCGAGCTAAAGCTAGGGTGTCGTTAGCCCAGAGCTGGGGTGTTGTCGCGCTAAAAGCATTGGTGTCCTTTCGTGAGAACAGAAGTGTCATAGGATTTTTGCCTTTCGGGTGTCATTGAGCTAAAGCTAGGGTATCGTTAGCCCAGAGCTGGGGTGTCGTCGCGCTAAAAGCATTAGTGTTCTTTTTGAGAATAGGGGTGTCGTAGGATTTTTGCCTTTCGGTGTCATCGAGCTAAAGCTGGGGTGTCTTAGCCTAGAGCTGGGGTGTCGTCGAGCTAAAAGCATTGGTGTCCTTTCGTGAGAACAGGGGTGTCGTAGGATTTTTGCCTTTCGGGTGTCGTCGAGCTAAAGCTAGGGTGTCGTTAGCCCAGAGCTGGGGTGTCGTTGCGCTAAAAGCATTTGTGTCCTTTCGTGGAAACAGGGGTGTCGTAGGATTTTTGCCTTTGGGTGTCATCAAGCTAAAGCTAGGGTGTC
This sequence comes from Calamus simplicifolius, assembly GCA_900491605.1. Lineage (NCBI taxonomy): Eukaryota > Viridiplantae > Streptophyta > Magnoliopsida > Arecales > Arecaceae > Calamus > Calamus simplicifolius. The sequence continues at coordinate 1,125,611 of UESW01004087.1, forward strand.
ATTAGCCCAGAGCTGGGGTGTCGTCAAGCTAAAAGCATTGGTGTCCTTTCGTGAGAACATGAATGTCATAGGATTTTTGCCTTTCGAGTGTCGTCAAGCTAAAGTTAGGGTGTCGTTAGCCCAGAGCTGGGGTGTCGTCGCGCTAAAAGCATTGGTGTCCTTTCGTAAGAACAGGGGTGTCGTAGGATTTTTGCCTTTCGGGTGTCGTCGAGCTAAAGCTAGGGTGTCGTTAGCCCAGAGCTGGGGTGTCGTCGCGCTAAAAGTATTGGTGTCCTTTCTTAAGAACAGGGGTATCGTAGGATTTTTTCCTTTCGGATGTCGTCGAGCTAAAGCTAGGGTGTCGTTAGCCCAGAGCTGGGGTGTCATCACACTAAAAGCATTGGTATCCTTTCGTGAGAACAGGGGCATCGTCGCTTTAAAGCGAGGGTATCGTTAGGCGAGAGCTGGGGTATCATAACAGTGCAAGCGTATTCGTAAAATATCAAATCCTCTTGGCAGACAAGATGAGCACTTCATTTGGTTAAAAAAGACACTCTAGTTACAAAGCACTTCATTTGCGACTAAGACACCCTAGTTACAAAGTTACGACACCCGTGTTTATATGTGCTATTGTGTTAGTTGACTCAATACATAAGCATCAAACTTGTCCATCAAAGTTTCGAAGGTGGTACAACTCTTTTCATGTCCTCTCAGGTATTAATTGACTGCATACAAGTCTGCCTGTTGCATGAAGCAGCTCTTACTTCATTCTGCATCGGTGGAGCGTTAACGGTTGCCTTGACCAGATTTTTCTTGATCTTTTTGACTTCTTCTCGACTCCACTCTTTAATCTGTTCTCTCTTGGGCGACCTTTCGTCCTAATTTGCTGAGGATCTTGAATTACAAGCTTTGTACTTGGCTTAGCTACACAGTTAGCATCCACGGTAATTTTGAATATAGGTGTTAGACCATCCATCATTAAATTAAATGCATCTTCAGACATGGAGGCTATCTCTGCGAGCTTCATCATCCGATGACTCAGCAAACTATATCTACAATCAATAACATAATGTTATCGAAAACATATATTAAGACATTTCAAATAAAAATTTATCACTTACCGTGATTTTTATGTGCTTTTATCGCAACCTTCAGTATTGCAGTTGAAATCGTCGAATTGGTATTTCATGTCCTTGCACCATCTCTTCAAGAAGTATTTATCTGGTAAACGAAATACGTCGCTTTGATGAAGAACCAACAAGGCATGCCTACATAGGTAACCCTTAAACTGAAAGGATCGACACTGGCATTGGACATCCTCAATATTTCTATCGTATGACACGATATATTCTTTGATCATCTCCTTGCCGATTCCATCGACTTCAATCCTTTCATACGACTTTACAGAATATACACAGCAGTCATCAGCTTCCTTGATCAATTTAGTATTTGATGCAGCCATTTCAAGGATCTTATTCTGAAATTTTTTGAAAATGCGCCTTGTATACCTTCTGCAGCTTATCTCTCAAAAGGTGATGATGTCTTTAGGAAAGCAATCATTTGCAATGTCCTATTATCTTCCTCATTTTGGCCTCGTACCTTTTCTCCAAGGCATCTTCGTACTTACCTATGAACTCCGTTAGTGTAGTCTTCGAATTTATAAACCCATCGAAGAAGTATTTATGCCCTCGCTCCTTTGTGAAGATGACATCCCTGTACATAATTTTGTCAAAAAAAGAAGCGTTGAATGCGAACATGAACAAAAGACAATGACATACAAACCTGCGAAGAATGTATCCTTTAGGTAAATTGGGACCCATTTATCCCGACATTCGTAAAGGACATTGAACCTATTATAGCCTTGCATTCTTTATATTTCTCCATAACATGTGCCCAACTTTCCTCGAATGACTGTATGATCAATGAATCATATATCGCCTCATCGAAATCAACCATAAATTTAGGATTTGCTATGCAAATGTAGCCAATCTTTTTAGGTATCTTCTTCAATATATGCCAAAGATAAAATCGATGTCGTGTGTTAGGAAAAACTTCTTTAATAGAAGCCTCGATTGTCTTATCTTGGTCAGTTATTATGGCAATAGGTGCTTGACCACTATTTGCATCAAGCCATGACTGAAAAACCCATTTATATGTCTTAGTACTCTCATCAGACAACAATGCGCAACCATGCAAGGTGGACTGTCCATGATGGTTGACCCTGACGAATGGACAAAAAGGCATTTGATATCTATTTGTCAAGTAGGTCGAGTCAAAGCTTAGAACATCACCGAAGTATGTGCATGCCAATCTTGACCTTGGATGAATCTAGAAGACAGACCTGAGATGACCATTATCATTGAGGTCTAAGGTATAGAATAAATTTGGATTTCTGAGTTGCATTTCGGTGAAATGGATTACCATCGATGAGCATCTCCTTCTTTCAGCTTAGACTGACGTTCCCGACAAATGAAATTACGAGCATCCTTCTCGGTGAAATCCAATTGTCTTTTGCCCCCTTTTCTCCTTGCTATGGCAGAATATATATGAGTTGTCGGAACATTCACGGCATGTAAATTGCTGATCTCTACCTTCTCTGGTGTGCTGATCCTCCTATGAGACCGTAGATAACCAGTTGATGTTATGGACATCCCATGGTTATGTTCTAGAGAAACCTCAACCAATATCCACTTACCACTTGTAGCATTCAGTCTTGCTTTTATGGATGCCATGCAATCAACTTTCTCAGTATCCCTATGATTCATGCTCTTCTCTGTTTTTCTAGATTTTTCTTGCCTCCAACACGCCAGGTGCTTGAAGCAAAGTTGTTTGTTGTTGTTGGCCCTACTACACACTGTTGTGATTCCAAAACCAACTCTTTTTGCGTATCCATTATAGAAAATATATACTTCATCTGCTGAATTGAATTCTATTCTAGTTTGAGAACTATAATATCCACCCCTGCTTTTGGAGCGATGGGTGAAGGAGCACGGCCGGGAGTGTGCTCGATTTCTTTCCGATCTATAATTTCAGCATTGTCTGTGAAAATATAGGCATACAGTTATGAACAATGATATCCATAGATTTAGCTGCCAATATATCCTGACAAAGCATTAGGACACCAAGGTTAAAAAAATATGACACCTCACTTGAAGAAATACAACAACACAATTGGGCTGTTACAACACCCCAGCTCTCATTGGATGACATTCTAGCTTTAAGGCGACGACATCTCCAACTTAAGCTCTTACAACACCCCAGCTTTAGCGCGACGACACCCGTGCGAGAACTGTTAAGGCGGGGACCGACGACTTAGGCTCTTATAACACCCCAGCTTTAGCACGACGACATCCTAGCTTTAAGGCGACGACACCCGTGCGGGGACTGTTATGGCGGGGACCGACGACTTAGGCTCTTACGACACTCCAGCTTTAGAGCGACGACACCCTAGCTTTAAAGCGACGACACCCGTGCCGAACTGTTAAGGCGGGGATCGACGACTTAGGCTCTTACGACACCCCAGCTTTAGCACGACGACACCCTAGCTTTAAGGCGACGACTCCTGTGCTGGGACTGTTAAGGCGGGGACCGATGACATCCCCAAATTAGGCTGTTATGACACCGCAACTCTCACCGACGACACCCTAACTTTAGCGCAATGACACCCGTGCGGAGACTGTTAAGGTGGGGACCGACGATATCCCCGACTTAGGCTCTTACGACACCCCAGCTTTAGTGCGACGACACCCTACCTTTAAGGCGACGACACCCCAGCTCTCATCTGACGACACCCTAGCTTTAAGGCGACGACACCCGTTCCGGGACTCTTAAGGTTTAAACTCGGGAGTCGTTCCCCCCTCTTCTCCTCTGGGCCCTCCGTAGAATGCCCCTCCCCCCTCTTCTCCTCTTCTTTATATCCATTCTCATTGTCTCTCCATGGTCAGTTATAAGCACGGGTGTCGTAGGCTTGTAACTACGGTCTCTTAATAGTAAATCTGGGTGTCGTAGCTTTTATGACGATACCCCGGAGCACGGGTGTCGTAGGTTTGTAACTAGAGCTATATGGACAGGAAATAACGGGGAATATAGGCCGCCAAAATACTCTGACGATACCCCAGTTCATAAGTTATACATTATGACATTCGTGCTACAAAATAGTAAACTCTAAATAGTTATGACTCCCGGAATGTCATAACTGTTTTGTTCTAAGGAAGTTACCCGTACATTAAACGGTTTGGTCACATATTAACTACCTCTAACGAGAAAAAACAGTTGGTATAATAAATGAGCTTTACAAAGAAGTGGAAACAAGGACTTTTTACTTTGTGCTGCGGATAACATTTCCTCTAGAAGTTTTTGTACTTTGTGTTGCGGATGACATTTTCTCCAGAAGTTTTTGTATAAAGACTTCAGTAGCCAGGTTTTCCAGCCTCGAAACTGAAATATTTTCTTTCGACCGGACTCCTCAGAGCGAGGGCTCATGATCTTGCTCAAACCTTAGACTGGTTCCTTAGCATCCGAAAGCCAGAGCGAGGGGGAAGAAAGAGTTTTTCTTGCACAGATGAAATCCAGAAAAAATGGCGATAGAAGTAGGCTGGAGGGAAAGGGTATTTTCATCTGCACAATAATTTTAAAATAAAGGCGAACCGCTTTTAATGGTCGTCACGATCAGAACGTAACATCATAGCAGAGCCATACCGTTCCACATCATCAGCAACGTAGGATCTACATGACCAATCAGGAGAGGCGGTGCAGCCCATGTAGGACTTGCTGCACCGGGGGTGGTGTACAAAGACTTTTCCCTAAAATTATTAGAGTGATTACTAAACTTACAAAGCTTTAAAAAAGGTGAACATGTGAATACTCTAAGGCATGAGATACTTAGGGCTTATTTAAATTAACTGTTGATTTTCTTATTGATCAATAAATATTTCAGACAATTGTTGAGAAACAAGCACTTATAGGCATTCCTATAGCCAATTCAAATAGCCTTTGCTTCGCTAGATGAGCTATTCTTAACATTAAAAATTGGTATCATTCTTTTAGATTAATCTTGAATTTTTGAATAACCATTGTTATTGTTGCTTAAAAAATAAAAAAATATTTTGCCTCGTTCTCACCCATGGCCATGAATCACCCATGGCCCTTTGGCCCTTTGGTTAAGGTGATAACCACATCATTTTCATTAGAAAATTTAAAGATGTAATAACCACGACCCATATTAGGAAGCAGATAGGGCTTTCATGGTTGGCCCAGCTCAAGCCTGAGTTCAGTTATAGGAATGAGTTTTCTCAAAGAGAAAAAAAAAGACTTTGTACATCGTATCCGGTCCTATGTGAGTTGCATTATCTCTTTTTATTGGTCCACACCCATTAAAAAATGTTAAGACAGCTTTATGATATTCCGAGGAAAAAAATTTCGATATCGAGTTTTAAACTTACGACACCGTAGTTATAAAATTAAAACATCCGTTCAGAAAGTAAAAAAAAAATTACGACACCCTAGTTTTAAACTTACGATACCGTAGTTATAAAATTAAGACATCCGTTCCAAAAGCAAAAAAAAATTACGATATCCAGTTGTAAATTTACGACACCGTAGTTATAAAATTACGACTTCCACTCAGAAAAAGTATATGTATACAAATTTCAAAAAAAAAAGCTGTCTAACGTGCATTAATACCTGTTCAGTTTTTTTTGTAATTTGTGTACAGACATGTTTTCTAAATGGATGTCGTAATTTTATAACTATAAATTTACAATTGGGATGTTGTAAATTTTTTTTTTTGACTTTCTTAGTGAGTATCTTAATTTTATAACTACGGTGTCGTAAGTTTAAAACTAAGGTGTTATCTTAAATTTTGACGTGACGTGCATTAATACCGTTCAACTTTTTTTAAAAAAAATTATGTAAAGATATTTTTTGAATGGATGTCGTAATTTTATAGCTAAGATACCGTAAGTTTAAATATGAAGTGTCATAATTTTTTTTAAATATCATAAACTTATTTTAATATTTTTTAATAAATATTATATGCATATGGATGAATAAAAAGGGCAACGGACTTAGCGCAATAGATGCTATGTACAAAACTTAAAAAAAAAAAAAAACCTTTCGCTTCCAAGGTGCAGCAGGCTCTCCTTGGCTCCGCTCCCCTTGCCTTCATTTTTGAACCCACCCGAAGGCCATATCATATCCTCAGTTTTGCCGCTTTTTGTTGCGCCCATTCTCGACCGTTGAGGCCGTGAACCGCATCTCATTGTTCCCGTTAAATGACCCCAAAGTACCAGCTAGCCGTTGTGCGTGAGCCACCGACCACGCCACTAACGGCTCCGCTCTTTCTCGACAACGTCAAGTCCTTCTCGCCTTCCCTTCGAAGTCCCCACTGATCTTAGTTGCCCCATGGAACGCGATCCTGGCACGTCCTCTTTGGACCATCCCAATGGCCCTCCTCATCCAATGGCGGCAACAACAAAACTCACGATCAATTCTCCTCCTCCTGTGACCGAGAAGAGGCCACGGCGGCGGGCGAGGGAGGTCTGTTCCCGATTCATGCTGACGGCTTCATCGTCTCCCATATCTTCGTCTTCTTCCTCCTCCTCTCCCCCCTATGGAGACCCCCATCTTGCCTCCTCCCCGAGAGTTGGGTGCCCTTCTCACCCCCACTCCCTTCTCCCTCTTCCCAGCAAACCCCGCCATCCCCAGCAGAGGCAACAACGCCGGATCCCATCGATTCCCCCTCCTCCCGACGCCACTGATTCCGAGCTGGAGTCCTCCTCATGCTTCGCAGATGAGAACCAGCCCCTGCGTTCGGTTAGACGCAGCTCGGAGACTCCCTTGCTATCGGGGATTCAAAGCGAAGATAACGGAACTCGGAGGAAGCGGGCCGTGGCGAGGTTATTTAACGACGATGGCAGTGAACAACCGCAGCCTCCAGATCACCCGAAACCCATCGATGCGAAAAGAAGGCCGAGGACTGGCACCCCCGTGGTAAATTCTTTAACCAGGACCAGCTCCGGCACCAGCGTTAGTACTCTGAGATCGGTGAGTGTTGGGACGCCGGCCGCAAGAAGGACGACCGCGAGACAGCCCACCCCTGCCCGAGCTGGCCCATTCCCTTCAGAGAATGGCAGCGGCGATGCGCTCGACAAAACTTCTTCAGAGGATTTAGAGGCTTGCAGGGCACGGCCGGTTTCAGACCTCCGGTCCTCGATGCCGGAGGCTACCGTGTCGGCAAGATGGGCGGTGGACGGGAGCTCAGGCCGGCAAGATGGCCGTGAGGATTCTTCTTGTAGGGCATCAAACCCCCTGTGTAACCGCTCTCTTAATTTGGCCTTGTCGAGTTGCCAGCAACATCCGTTCGATCTGGGAACGTCCATCAATAGACCCCTTGCCCCATTGAAGCCTCCGCAGCCCCCGAATACCAAATTTGGATTTGGCTTAAAGAAGGGAGGGAAGTTATCTGGCCGGCAGGATGATGTTCACATGCTTCGGCTGCTCCACAGCCAACATCTCCAATGGAGACTTGTTAATGCCAAAGAACAGGCCACTGTACAAGCTCGGAGAAATGCGGCTGAGGTTAGTCGCGACGTAGACATATTTTGACTGCTTACTTAGAGTGTTTATTATGGGGAAAAAAAAGGGCTTTAACTCTTGTTTTCTTTGCAGAGGTCACTTGTTGGGCTCTCTGTAAAAATTTCGGAGCTGCAAATTTCTGTTACGGAGAAGAGGACTGAACTTGAACAGCTGAAAATGAGAGAGAGATTGCTTTCCATTCTCGAAGCTCAAGTAAGGCTGATCCGGTTTTCAGTTGCTTTGATGTGACTTTGCATTGCTCTCTTGCTGCCTCCATATGGCATATTGGAATGCATCAGAGTCTTGATGAATGATTCATTTCCGATATCTTTAATGCTGAATAGGATGTTGATCCGAGCAAGTTCATGTGTTTTGGTGTGGTTTCTGATTATTTTTCTGGCTGGCCTCCTTATAACTTAATGCTTGAACCACTGATTTCCTCTAATTGAATTGGTATGAGCCTACGACTAGCCGGGATTCTGATCCCATTTAAGTTCTCTCAGTTTGGAAGAGGCACAATTAATCTAAAATGGCTTCATAGAAAGTGTTAGTGGATTGAAGAAACAATCAGCAGAATAGTTCAAAAATGTATAAAACAAAATAGTAAGCAGATTCTTAATATATATGTTCCATCAAATTCTTACGGTTAATCACATTGCTTGAATATTATAGATTCATAACTTTATATTTTCCCTGTTTGCAAACACATAAAGTGGTAATTATGAGGCTTTTAAGGTCATCAGTTTTGTGATGGTGGGAAGGTATAGATCATTGAATTTGGTCGATGAACCATCTTCCATGTTGCAGCAGTCCAACTCACTGCCACTTTCTGTTTCCTTTTACTGTTTTAACTCTATGAGTACAGAACTTATTTGCATCCATTATCTGACTGCTATATGAGAAGGTCAGCTTAGCTCCTTTTTTTTTTCCACATGGAAATCGTCAATGAGTTGATCAGGCAGGCAATACAGGGGTATTAGGACTCACTAGTGTATGGTTTCCAGTAGAAGTAACTTATCATTGTATGCCATCCTGCAGGATTCAACCAACCTCATCCTGATGTTAATGGTTATAGTGTCCTTGAACTATGTTTAGGTGGCTCTCTTGCCATTTGTTTATTGGCATTCATTATTTATGATGGATCTGACCAGATGGAAACAGGTGGCTCTATTGAACTGCAGATGCTACTGAGGCAAATAATGTGTAGTGTAAGTAACCCTTAAAAAAAATACTGCTACTATATAGTTATTTTGTTATAGAAATAGGTTAAAAATTTCAGTCTGCAAGAAGGTTATAAACTAATATACCAAAAATAAATTTCGATAGAGTAAGCAGAAATTAGTCATGCAATTCTCAAAACTGAAATTTATATGCGATGATGATAGATACATGACTGTGATTTGCTTTCACTTAACTATGATTTCTATTGAAGAAACATAACTAAAATGTATATGGTTTGGTTTTACTTGTAGATGTCATATTTGGATGAGTGGGGCAATCTTGAGGGAGAGTACTTGAGTTCTCTCTCTGGGGTGACAAAGGCTTTGCAGGATGCTTCACTCCGACTTCCAATTATTGGGAATGTGACGGTAAGATTTGCCTTTGTATTTGTACGTTGTGTAATTGTTTTCTTTTGCATGTTATGCTAATCATTAACTGCATGCAATTCTTAGCTGCAGGTTGATTATAGAGAGCTAAAAGAAGTCCTTGGCTCTGCAATGTGTATGCTGGATTCATTGTCTCCCTTTATTGGGTGTTTTCTACCAAAGGTCAGAGTGTTTATTGCCTGAATTTGGTAATGCTGTGGGATAGTTAAATGGATGTGCACTGTTGATTGTTGAGGAAAACTCTTTAAGCACCTTTTAATTAGGTTTGCTTGAACTCTGTGAAATACTGATATTTGTAATGAATGATGGCCTCTAAGCAAATATTTTCAGTAGAGTAAATCTTTGAAAAAATAAGCATGTAAGAATAAATTGGATGTTCATTCCCAAGTGAATACTTCTCACTGAGATTTTTTCCTAGCAATGGAAAAAAAATAAACAATCGACAACCTTGTTGCAGTTGTAAATAATATGTCTGCATATGGTGTGACCTTTACTGATTTCGACAATCATAGCGGTATCAATAGACTGTTATATTAGATTTCTTTCTCTTCTTATAGGTGGAAGGAATTGAGAATATAGCTTCAGATCTCGCAAGAGTAGTCAAAGGCGAAAAATCTCTAATTGAAGATTATGGAAATCTCTTGTCTGAGGCACATAATTTGCAGGTATGACTCCTAACTTCACCTCAAACTTGTCCTCCCATTTTAATAATTCCCCATTTATTCAGAAGAATTAGAAGAAAGGAAATATTGATTGACCAATTTTTTTTAATTGTTCTCCCTAGGTGAAGGAATGCAGCTTAAGAAGCCAATTAATGCAACTCAAGCAAAACGATGTAATGTAAATGGAGAGAGTTTTGATTTTGCTCAAGTTAGCTACTTAACCTTGAGCCTTTACGACCTTCTAGGCATCTAAAACAAAGTGAGATCGATTCTTTTATTCTTTTTTAGCATCACGATCTCTTATATTAAATGAGATGGAGAATGCCTCTCTAATAAGGATATGCTCCATTTTTCAATTGTTGAAGTTGGATTGAGGAATTTATGGCCACCTTTTATTCATATATGATCAGAATAGTTACTCCCCCATGTCCTTTTTCTTGTAATCATACATATTTTGTCATCACAATGGAAAATCCGAGTCTCAAAGATGTCAGTCAGCCTTTAGATCTCTTTGTTCCATTGATTACTGGTATTGTCTTTGTAAATTTGGGGAAACTATCATCATTTGTCTTCATCGCTGTAAAGATCAATGTTCTTGTATGAGAAATTGTGAAGTTTGATGAGCAAGCAAATCATATCCATGTGTCTACTTACCATCTTGTTAGCTTTATCAGCTGCAACTGAGCAAATATTAGAATGTTGACCTGATGAATAAAAGGTAGAAATGATGCTTAGGTTCGACATCAAATTGTTGCCCATGAGAAGATGCTTAATCCTTTCAAAGAGCTTTCTCAAGAAAGTTGTGCTTGATGGTTGATCCCATTTTGACATAAAAAGGATTCAATGTTGAAAATGATGGCATACACCATGATAACAGGTTACTATCTCATCTATAATTCATGAATGCAATGGAAATGGTTAATTTAGGCTCTTTCTCAATCATTAGCAAACACTTAATGTGGATATGATGGACATCACTGCTAGTGCTATTAGCTATGCCAATTCCAGTGCATTTAGGAGAAGAGAGCAATCAAACTATTCCACCACATCTGGTCTCTCACTCTTCCTATAACTGCATAACTAATCCAGGGCATACAAGATTGGCACAATTGAAGTCTACCATCATAATTTATATTTGATGGGGCTTGTCCTGCTTAGATCATTTTGCTTCTGCGATTTCAATCCATTATGCATTCCCTTCATCTCCCAATCATATCATTTTGCTTAGATAATGTAGGCAACTCTTGCTGCCACTTCAAATGCATTCAGAAGAAGAAAGCTCAGATTGATGATACCACCTCATTTGGTTTCTCCCTCTTTCTACAACTGCATAACCAATCCAGGATATATTACGGGAAGCCCGGCTTTGAACTCCACCATCATAATATATATTAGACAGCACTTGTTTTCCCTGCATCATAGAAAACTTTTGGTACTATTCTTTAAATCCTATGTTCCTTTCATCTCCCATTCATTTAATTGACTAGCTACCTCACTGTAATCTAAAATTTTAGGTAGCATTTCACACTAGTTTCATCTCTTTTCTTTATTTTCAGAATCAAAAATTTCTAAAATTAGAAACATATTTGGCACAATCAATTTTTTGTAAAAATAAAAACATAGTGATAATAGGGTGGTATAGTGTACTAGTGATGGTAGCGGCAAAGATAGTTATGGTACTATGGATGTGTCGATCATTTGATAGCCGCTGCCATGATGGTAGGAACACCAATTATGTGATGGAGGTATAACAATGATGGTGTTGATTGAATGATGGTGTTGATTGTAAAATTTTAAATCTCTTATGATGGACTTGTCAAAAAAAATTTATGAAATGCGATGTGTAAATCCTATCCCATCACAGTATTTAGGACATAGAATATTTTAGAATGGATTGATTAGGATGCTAGGATAATAGCAGAATAGTTTTTGGCATTTAGAATGGTAACCCATTCCAATATTCTAAGATTTAAAACTATAGTCTCTGATATGGTGAAAGTAATGATTGCAATTATGATGGGGGTGACGAGTATGCAATGAAGGTGATGATAATGATGATATAGTGGCAATGACAATGGTAATGGTGAACGTGCCAATGATATGATAGGCATGATAATGATGATAATGACAATAAAATATGAGTTTTATTGGTAGCAATAATGTTAGAGATGGTGGTGACAACAACGATGGCAATAGCTATCATGGTGGAGGTGACGATATTGGTAGTAAAATATATGAGTTTCTTAATTTTAAATATATTTAATATAAAGATTTCTTACTTTTATTTTTAAATATAATAAAAATAATTTTTGAATATGAAAAATCAAATAAAAACATCTAACATATTTTTTATCTTGAAGTCCATAATTTTATTCTAAGAATAGAAAATAAGAAATATACCAAACATGCCTTAGGATAATATTTGATAAATTTAATAACTTTAATAATAGTTTAACCACATTATCTAACAAAGAGTGATAGCCGAGATAAATATATAAAATAATCTAATCTAATAAACAATACATAAATTGTAACTTTGCAAGGGTAAGCATGCAATTATCATTTTTATATGATATATTCGTAATTCCTTTTTGATGTTCTAGTTATATAACTTTAAAATCTAATTAGATCATGTCTTATCACTAAAAAAGAAAGGAAAGAATGGGGACTAAGGGCATGCATGAGCAAAAGAGATTGAGATTAACATATTTTTAAAATATATAAAAGGATATTTTTGGTTAAAAAATGATAGATAAAATTAAGAGGAAATATTCTTTAATTTCAAGGCATTGTTTTTATATATAGAAGCTTGGCCAAATGAGACAATAGTACATATTTAATCTAGTACATACTAATTCAACCTAATTCAATTTTTTAGGATTATCATTAAATATAATCCTCCTATATAATTAAACATTGTAGATAAATACCTAGGTGGATTGATAATTATATGTTAGTCCTACGACTAATAACCATGTAATGAAATTAATAATCATAGATAAGTGCCTAAAATACATAGATATTTCAAGATAAATTTGAAATAAGCATATGTGGTTGTTTATAAAGAGACATCTATTAGGGGTATTAAAAAGGGAGAACGGTCTAGAGTGGCTTAAAATGTGTAACCCTGAAGAGATCTTATCATAATGCTGAGGCTCATCCTTATTTTTATAATAATTTTAAGAGAAAAAAATAATGTTTTGAGTGCATTAGCATTAACAAATTACATTAATAACAAATGCTATTTAAATATATGTCACGTATAAAATGCAAAACTATGTTGATTTTTGAAATAATTGGACCATTATTGTTATCTTAAGCTATGTATCCAAATTAGAAAAAAACAATTTAAAAGTATGTGAATTTTTCTCTAATATATCTTTTTTCCTCAACACATCTTCCATCATGATTTGAGTAGTTGTTTTTGATAAGGTAATATAAGTCTTCCGATAGTAACGTATTAATTATATATCAAAGGCTTTAAATCAAGAATAAAAAATGAATTAATAAAGAAATTAAAAAATATTTTATTATTTCATAGTGATAACTATATATACGATCATGATGATTGCTATACAAAATTTATAATATTTACTGAATAAAATAATATTATAAAACTTAAAATTCTATATTCACTTTAAATGTTTTATTTGATGAAAAATGATCTAAAAATAATATCATTGGTTGTATTTTACTCCTATATGACAAATATTTAACCATTGCAACTGCTTGCAAGGATTTTAATATCTTAGATTTCTTTCTCTCAATTTTGATCTCTTGTCGATAAATATATAGTTTATGAAAAAATAAAAATATACTTTTAATCCTTAAGCTTTCATTTAAATTTTATTTTGATCTTCAAATTTTTAATTATTAAAGTTCAATCTTTTATATCTTAAAAATATTATTTCTTATCATTTAGTAATTAAAATAAATAACTCGGTATGTGAAAGCCTCTCCATTTTGGTGATATGGTGGCTGGTTTGTCAATTTTAATTAACCCATGTAATAAAATGTTAAGAATGTAATGTTCTTGCAACATAAAAGACTAAAAATGTTAACAATAAAAATTTTAAGAACTAAAATTATATTTTCAATGAAATTTTGAGAATCAAAAATTGATTTTAAAAAAGAAAAAAAAAGATCGAAACTAAATGTAAATTAATAGGATAATTTATCGGTAAAAATGATCAAGGCCTGAAACTTTTTTGAAAGATTTTTCTTTTGTTATTCATCCCAAATAAAATTTATAATAATTATTAGTATACTATTTGAAGGAGAGAAAGGAAAAGATGAAAGAAGAGAAATGGAAAGGAAGGTGAGAAAAATTTATTATTATCTTTATATTTGAAAAAAAAAAAAAGAAAGAAAATTTAGACCCATCTTATTTGAATTAAAAAATAAAAAAATAAATTTATAAATTATAAATATATGTTTTTATTATAAAAAGACATTAAAATAATTTTTAAAAATAAAATAAAAAAGATAAAGGAAATGTTATAAATCATTCCTCACTTTCTTTTTATCTTCAATTTAAGAAGAAAAAAAAATTTAGACTGAGAAGAGGAGGAGGAGAATAATTAAACCCGTCCCTTCTCCTTTTTTTTATTTTTTATTTTTTATTTATTTCCCTCCCAACGGGATTTTTATTACCTTTCTCCCTCTTTTTCCCTCCCTTTCCCCTCATTCTCCCCCATCCAAACAGACCGTATAAGACTCCACTGGCGATGGCGATCTTCGTTTCTCTTCCTCACCCTCTTCTTCCTTCCAAATTCCAACTACTTCTTCCATTTTCTCCTCCCTCTTTCCCGAAAAGATTCGATTCCCCTGCCGTCTCTCCCTCTCGTCCTCCTCCTCCTCCAAGAATCCATGCCATCTCCGACTCGCCTGCCTGCGTTCCTTTCCTTAACGAAATGGTAAAAAGGAGGGAGACTAAGGAGAAGAGTCCTCTTCACGAGTAACAAAGAGAGGGAAGCATCTCTGCCTTCGCCCAAGATGTCTTCCCCCGACCCATACGCAAGGCCAAGATGTCCAAGGACAACTCCAACGTTCCCTGCACACAGCGCCTTCCCCTTTATTCCTCTCCCTTACGGGATTCCTTCCTTCTTCCCCGGGGGCCTTCCGTCCCCTGCTCGCTGTTTATTTTACGGCCTGGTGATTAGATTATGCGGCAAGGGGTTCGCTACCTCTGGGAGGAAGAGGTGATGGCTTCTGAAGCTTCTTCGGAGGGGACACTCGAGTACACGCCGACGTGGGTGTTGGCTGTCGTCTGCACTGTTATCATCGTCATCTCTCTCACGGTCGAGCGCTTGCTGCACCACCTCGGAAAGGTGCATCAAGATTCGCCCTTTTATTGGTTTTTTGTTTCGCTATTGCTTTCCTTTGATGCTCTGTGTTTTTTTTAAAAAAAATATTTATTATTATTTTTTTATTTATGATGATGGCCTTTTGACTATCTTGACGGAATTGGATTGAGTTTGTGAAAAGTTGGATTTTTTATCAATAAAATTTGTTTATTTTTAAATCACTTTTCTTTTCTTCTTCTTCTTCTTCTTCTTCTTCTTCTTCTTCTTTTCAGTTTGAAATTTCAATTGTTCTAGAGATTTGGACTGAGTTCGTGATGCATCCAATTGGAGCTTTCTGTAGTAATTTACTGCCGCCACTTATCGTGTTTGAATACTCAACTCTGGTGATTGTAGACAAAAAGAATGGTGCAAGGTGTTTTGGATGAATGAAAAATGACTTTGAATGAGCAGATTTCAATTTTAGATAGTTATATATCTATTAATTTAGTCATAGCCGTGTTCATCCTTTTTTCTTTTAATGCTTGTCATATTGGATTCTTCATGACACCCGATGCACAGGTAATACTGTTGCCTACAAATGCCTAGTTACAGATTCTAATAACTTGAGCGATATTATGGTTAAAATGTAGCGATTGACATCTTTAATAACTAGAAAAGATAATAGCCTGTCAATTTTGAGAAAAATACCATTACAGCACCAACGGGACATTGTGTGGCAGGAAATCTTATTCAGAGAACTTGGGCATGTGGAGTGAAACCTGTAGTTCGTCTCAAAAGGGCATTAAACTCCTGCTTGGGCTATAAAAGGCCATAAAGGAGATTGAGTAAACGAAGAGCGGCTTACAAGGTTGTGAGTTTTAGGAAGCTCCTGACTTTGGTCATGTCCCTTTACAATGTCAAGTAAGGGAAAGTGATTCATGAAGAACACTCCAAACATATATTATAAGTTGTCTTGGTCATGGGTAGTTTCTCTTCCTTCAAATGGTTTTGACAAACTATGAAGTTCACATCTCCATACTGGTTCCAAGTTTGATCATTTCTTGAAGTATAAATGCAAGTCAAATCAGCTTGGAGTACAACAGCTAGCACTAGTAAATCATTATGATTTCTAATGGTTATGACAGTTCATTGTTTGCTTCCTTTTTTCTTCTCCTAACTTGTTGCCATTTTTGTGGGTACTCTGGCATCTTTTTAATGCTTTTCTTGATGGGCTTTTCTTGACACCATTTGCAGTTTTTAAAAAATAAAGGGCAGGATGCACTTTTTGAGGCATTACAGAAGGTGAAAGAAGGTTAGCATGGTGAACTGCATTTTCTCTGAATAGTACTTTTACAAGCTCTGGTGTATTCATTTATATTGTTTGGTATCTTTTACCTCTTCTGTCGCTACTGCAATAGTTTGGACTGCACAAATTGTCTGAGATTTTAATGTTATTATCAATGTTATAATTGCCTGTTGTTTACATAGTCATTGTTATATCAGGTGCCATGATTCTCTTGGAAATTTGGTAAGGTGATTGGTTTTTTTTCTTGTGTCAGATACTGCATGTGAGCTATTCTTGATATAAAAGCAGGAGTTTGAACCATAATTCTATATTAAAGAAAGCAATTTTGATATAGCTGTGAGGATTTGATAGTGAGATCTGTAAATTACTTGTTAAGATCATACTTGATTAGTTCAGGCAGACTGTTTTTCACAAATGTTTCTTAGGGTGGCATAACTCTTTTATCTCCTTAGTTTTTATTATCACTTTTGCTCATTTATATCTCAAGGCATGAAATGACTGGTTGTTAGGTATTGCTCATGCCACAAGTTCAGATGACATGATGATTTTCTTGTCTTAGTAGTGCTAGCTTTGTTCTTTAGTCCAGCTTATTAATCTTGTAACCTTTCAGTTTGTTATGAGTGATTCCTTGATGTTTGAAGTTGCCAATTGATATTATAGACTAGATCATGTAACCAGAGCTCATAATAAATGCACATTAATTTTTCAACTTTTGTCTATTTTGGACAGTTTGTTCAGGACACTCTGACAGAGAGCTTGGTTTTGTTTGCATGCAGAGTTAATGCTTCTCGGCTTTATTTCCCTTCTCCTAACTGTCTTTCAAGGTTTTATTAGCAACCTTTGCATTCCGGAAAGTGTTTCAACTCACATGCTTCCTTGCAAGAATGAGGGCTTAACATCAGTGCAAAAGAATTATTATGGGAAAGGCTTTTATTATGGACATATATGGAACAAGCGGAGGCTTTTGGCCGAGGGTGCTAGTTCTGATCATTGCACAAGAATGGTATACTTCAAGTTAGCTGAACTTGTTTTAATATTTCTTTGAAATGAAGAAAATGTTAGAAATAAGAAAAAAACCAACATTAGTAGATTCTTTCTAAGATGCCCCTTAACATATCTTTGACACTAATAACACACACACACACACACACACACACACATAGACAAAATTAGAAGCATGAAACACTACTGTATTAATTGTATGAGTAACATAGTGCTTGAAAATATGATGTTCAAAAAAATTGTATATTGCATGCTAAACATGCTGCCCAAAGAAATTTCAGATATTGGAGCAAGGGAAGATACAGAGGCTAGTCACGAAGAGAACTTGATTTTGCTACATGATATGTTTGGACTTAAATTGCATAGAGTGGTCAAAATGGTGGATTAAATGATGGGCGTTGATAATGCATGTGTAGAAGAAATCTATTGGATAATACTGGAAATGGAGCTGAAATTTAGGTACGT
Organism: Calamus simplicifolius; assembly: GCA_900491605.1. NCBI lineage: Eukaryota > Viridiplantae > Streptophyta > Magnoliopsida > Arecales > Arecaceae > Calamus > Calamus simplicifolius. The sequence continues at coordinate 1,143,492 of UESW01004087.1, forward strand.
AATGATATAGATGATGGATTTGTACATGTGAAATTAGAAATGTTACATTGAAAGCTACTAAGTGAGGAATTATGCACTACCGATTTGATTTTAGCTGGTGAACAAAGAAGTAATATGTGCAATTGGATCTTTTAACACAGAAATTCAGGAGGATGAGACAGTTTATATCCATAACTTATAGTAGAGGACAGGAGAGGGGAAGTGGTGCAAGCATTTGAACATGAGAATGGGCATATTTGATACTTATGTTTGTAATGGGTGATAAGGTGATAATGTCAGTGCACCATTAAGAATAGAGACGAGAAGTTAGTTGCTTCCAAGAGTGTATTTGATGTGCAATATATTAGTACCTCCTTGGAAGAATAAAGAGATTAAGATGAACTGAGCTTGCCCATCCCAAGTGTTGTGATAGGACCATACCATTGTCATTATTGCATCCCATATAGTGGATCCCGGGACATCCCCCTCCCCACTTTTAGAAGAGGGCAGGATGGTGGTGCATCTCATTCCACTGACAACTGTGCCTGATGGGACTTACATCATGGAGTAGCGGCTTTGAAATTGTGGCTTCTGCATGCATTATTTTCATATAGGAGGCGATTCAAGAAATGCTAGAGGATGGTGCATAGGTAACATGAAGTTCAGAAGAGGATTAGATGATTAGCTGCAATGAATACATGAAAGAAAGCAACCATGATCTTGGTCTTCATGATAATGTTCTCTATTGATCAATCTTTTTGTAGAAATTAATAGAATTCATTATTTTCTTCTTCTTTCCTTCCCCTTGACTAATTGTTCAACTTTGGCCTTCTCTTTAATCCAAGCCTTGATCTTTATTGCCAATTTGCTAGACTGTTCTTTATTGCTGGAATTTTCAGCAAACAGCTGGAAATTTCTGGTTTTACTAAAAGAAACTTAGATGTGAATCTTGATTCCTTGCTGCAAGTCTGATTGAGGATGATGCCACACCAAAATTAAAGATGTAACTAATGCAACTGTTTTATAGAATGGACCATGTATATTCTCAAACACAGATTAAATATACAACGGAATGAAAGCTGGTTCTAGAGATCAGAGTGTTTCTCACTTATTGATGCATTAGATCAGTTGCATTTTCCCATATCTTAAAAAATAAGCAAAGTTCAAGGATGCAAAATGAGCATGTAAGAGATGAGGATGCTGATTTGGCTGTGTGGTAAAATAAAAAGGTCAAGGTATGAGACAAGTACATTGAGAGGCATAGGAGTTGTATCAATCAAACATAAAGTGGTTTAGATTTGATTGAGACAAGGATGTGGAGAAAACCTGCTGCATCTGCAAGGAAAGGGGCTTTGAAATGTCTTGTAGGATCAATGGGTTTGAAAAGTCTCAATACGGGCTTGTACCAATCACCAGTTGGTATGGTGTGTTGCAGCACAGGGCCTGTCCTGAAGCATGGTTCAATGCAGGTATGGTACCTTGAATTGGTGCATTTGCAGGTTAGTAGAAAGTTAATAAAGGGCAGAATGTGAGTTAGTAGAAAGTCAATAAAGGGCAGAATGTGAGTTAGTAGAAAGCCAATAAAGGGCAGAATCTACTGGTTGGTACAGGACATACCAGCATCGGTTGAATCCTTTCAACAAAAACAACTTGAAGACCTGGATAACATGACTGGGGTATTCTCTGGGAGGAGTTAGAAAAATGTGTAATGATTGTGGATGTAGCCCTTGATATGAATGATTGGCAAATCATGATTTATAAAGTGAGCCCTACATGCCTGAGATAAATCTTGATGGTTATGGTTAGTATTAAGTATGGTTTATATGTACTTCATTATGTTTGCATGCCTATATTTGCATACGCAATGAATTTCAGCAAAATAATATTCATTAATTTCAGCAATCAGTTTGCATACCTTTTATGAGTTTTATTTGTGTCAGAATTTTTTATTTTTCAGATTCTGTATTTACAGAAGTATCTTTTTGGAAGCCTTTCTTTTTAACTTGCTGGTTTGGAACACCTAGTATAGCTAGGTGAGTGCTTTTTATGATGGTAGTAAATTTGGGTAGATGCGCCTAGCCACTTCTACCGTGGAGGGGGTTTCCGGGGGGGGGGGGGGGTGTGGGGGGGGCAGGTCCATAGAGAATCTGTTGATGCCTCAACCAAGCTAGTGGTACACAAGAATATATTATGTGACAATTAATTTTAACTATATATGCAACATATTGGTTAGCCTTTTGGAAAGGATCCTGGACATCTAAAGTTAAAAATATATGCCCAGTGGTGACAATGTTGAATACAAAAGCATATGTTAATTTTGTTGTGGCATCATGCAGTGGTATCATATAAGCTGCCATTGCAGAAGTCACTGAAGGTAATTGCATGTATAAAAGTTTCCTTAACATTTTTGTCTGTATTTCAGATGTAAATAAGGTTCATTTGCATAGTTGTTGACATAAAAACTTCACACATTTCTCTAGGAACTCTTGAAAATAAGTGCATGTGTTGCCAGCCATCCTTATCTCAGCTAGTCAATATTCCACTCTCCATGTGAGAACTCTAGTGTTTGTATCATGGTGCACTATTCTCTCCATGTGAGATCTTAGGGTTCATGTCATGGTGTTAGCAAACACCTCCCTGCACCCACCCTCCGTTTTCTTTTTTTCTTTTTTAAGAGTGTGTGTGTCAAATGTCAATTGCTTCTTCTCGATCAAGTTAAAGAAGTTTCTCTAACAATAATTGACCATATTCATTATATCCTTTTTCCTCTTTTTCCCCACCAATCCAGGGCAAGGTTCCACTGTTATCCCTGGAAGCATTACATCAACTGCACATCTTTATCTTTGTTCTTGCAGTTGTTCATGTTGCGTTCTGTGCCACTACCATGGTTCTGGGAGGAGCTAAGGTAAATTCATGCCATAAAGTTATTTTTTTTCATGTCTGGGCATGCACATATATGTTTTGGCCAAAGAGGGAACTTATACTATTCTGTGAAATTTTTTTGCAGATTAGACAATGGAAGCATTGGGAGAATGAAATTCGGCAAGAAATTAGCAAGCCAGAGAAGCGTACTTTGCCTCTTGTCTTGCTTATGGTCCTTGCAAATTATTTCAAACATTTATTGTTGATATTTACATCTTAATATTATTGTACAATCAACAGCACCAGCTGGCAGACGCCACTTTCGTCCTCTCCACCACCACGAGTTTCTCAGTGAGCATGCAATGGGATTTTGGAGGAAGTCAGCAGTTGTAAGCTGGATGGTAAATTAATCTTAGTTTAATGCTGCAATATTTTATCATTTGTTATTATTGACCACTGGGATGGATATTCCTGTCTAAATTCACCTATGCGCTGTTTTACCATGGTTGTGAAATGATCAGACATGTTGCCTAACTTAATAGTTAGGTGAAAGTAAATCATCATTCTAACCAGGCCATTACAGCCTGTGTTGACTTTATGCAATATTTTTTTCCCTTCCTCTGGTGCTAGTGCTACTGATGTTTCCTTACTCTACAAACCTACTTTACCTAACTGAACATTGATTTAGACTTGATAGCAAACTTTTGGAAATGCTAGCACATTGAATTTTTAGGTATCTGTTGAAAGTGCTGCATGAAGAGATAGCTAGTATTGATCTAAGGCCCATTGATGCTCATTGAAGTTGAAGTAGGAAGTCCAAATTAGTTGAAGGATATTTTCTTGTTGCAGAATGGGGAAGATAGGTGTGACAGTGAATATTTCCATATGGTGGTCAATGCTCAAAGATAATTGAACTGCTTTACATGAACAAATCTGGAAAAGGGCAAGGATTTTGTTTTGTTTGAGTATCTATTTCTCAAAGAGAAAATTGTAAGAGACATTTGGAAATTTAAGGATTTTTCTTCATTTAATGATTTAAGTATGGTGTGAAAATTTTGTATATATATAACGTAGACCTTTGGATGCTCCAATTAGAAAGAGTGTTTTTTAACAATTCATGGTAAGTATAGAGGAATATTTCCATATGGTGGTCAATCCTCAAAGATAATGGAACTGCTTTACATGAACAAATGTGGAAAAGGGCAAGGATTTTGTTTTGTTCTGAGTATCTATTTCTCAAAGAGAAAACTGTAAGAGACATTTGGAAATTTAAGGATTTTTCTTCTTCATTTAATGATTTAAGTATGTGTGAAAATTTTGGATATATACAACGTAGACCTTTGGATGCTTCAGTTAGAAAGAGTAATTTTTTAACAATTCATGGTAAGTAAGAGGTAGAGGTAGACCTAAACTAACATGAGCAGAAATAATTAAAAAAGATATAACTATTTGTAATTTAAATGTCGACTTGGTCCTGAATAGAACAGAGTGGAGGAAGCAGATTCATGTAGCCGACCCCATGTAGTTAGGAAAAGGCTTAGATGAGTTGAGATGTGGAAATTTTGAGGAAGAAGAGGTTGGCAAAGTAGTATCTGACCCTGGATAGGAGATAATGCAGCCGGTGCTGATGGCTCCATTTTTTTCTCTCCAAAAATTTTTGTGGTTGTGGAAGTTGCACAGGACTTTTACCTTAAGGGATGATGGCTGGATGGATGGATGACGGTGCAATTATTTTTTTTTATTACTTTAATAACAAGAGAAAGTTGTATTAAGGAGTGAGATAGGATGTCATTTATCCACACATATAATGTTTATAAGATAGAATCCAAATTCCTGGCCAATTATGTCTATGAGGAAAACTTTGTTTCATTCAAGGAGCATGCAAGGATAACATTGTCATTTTTGTAGTAAATGAATGTGTTAGATACAAACTAGGGGAAATACTGGAAGAAGATTTGCAGCGGGTTTCCTCAACTGAATGGATGATGGCCCTTCCTCATCCGCATTTTTTCTACAGTGGGCTTTATGGAGAGATGAAAAGCCTGGATGAACTCATGCATGAGTACTTCTTCCTTTTTATCCATATTAGTGGAACTCCAAAAGATTATTTTAAATGTTCAGGGTGACTGAGACAAGATGATCTACTCTTCCTAGGTTCCTGTTTTTGTAATATGATGTGAATGCCTTTATTAGGCACATGTTACGAGTGGAAGAAGATTTTGCATGGTTTTTAGTTCTTTGAAGGACTCTTGTCATTTAGTGTCATCCTGAGTATTCTCATCTATTCTTGTCTCAGTAAATGGGAAGATGGAGGAAGAGCAGGTTTATATTGGGGGACAAAGGTTCACATTGCATTCACTCTTTATAACTACTAGATCTTTGCTTGTGATGCATGTACTGGAACATATGAATGACTGTAATTGTATCTCATTCATATAATTTATTAAGTATTGTCCTGTTTTTGACCGTGCAGCTCTCTTGATTCTCTCAGCAAAGATATTGATTAACAAAGATTGTAGATATATCTAGTTAAATGAGTATATTAAAAATATTAATTAAGAGTGATCGGAGATATATTTAGCTAAATGGGTGTTATTTTATAGTACAAGGGGTCGGGAAGTGGATCCTACATTGGCAATATTTGAGAAAGATTGAGAGATGGTTCCCTATTTTCTCATTCAAATTCAATTTCAAATAGATTCAAGTTGGAACAGATTGAAAAAATAATAATTATCTTAAATAACAGCTTATATGATGCAAGGAATCTTTCAAGTTTCAACAATTGAATTTAGAAAGAAATCTAATCTATCTATAATACTATCATACAAACATTAAAAAAAATGAGGAAAAGCCATAAAAAGAAACAAATACATGATTTGTTGTCAAGATGTTTCTTTTCTTTTGTAAAAGAAACAAATACATGATTTGTTGTCAAGATGTTTCTTTTCTTTTGTTTCATTCCGTGATAACTATGATGAATATATATGGTTTGATTTTGTGATGGAAATAAATATCGGTTTGATTCTTTTATCTTAATCTCATTATGTGTGGGGCCTGCAAGAAAGTGGGAGGCTTCACTTTTTGGGAGCTGGCCATTGGGCCAGTCTCTCAAGGCTTTTCCATTTTATATGGAGAGATTTGATATTTCAAGTATATTTAAAGTCTTCTAAAGCTTCAAGGTCTTTTGCATTTCTTTTTGGTTGGGATTGATGAATGCAAAATGCATGACCTTGTCATTTGGAGCCTAGTTATATGATTGTTATAAGAGGATTAGGTATTGAAAAGCAGAAGAAATTGAATTCAATTATCTTTATCCAATGATCGTAGAAATTCGAGATGAAGTGGGAATAACATCAAAATGGGTTATCGTTGTGGTAGGTGTGGGGATGGAGATACAAAAGTAGTAAGTTATTTCTCTATTCTTGTTTCCAAAAGTTATCTACAAGTCAAAATGGATAATATCAGATGAAATCACTTGGACATTGGTAAACTGAAAGTCTGTATCAATTTTGTTTCTTAACAGACAATCTCTTGAGTTCTAGCTTTCATTTTTAGAGTGTAGCCAATCTGAGCGCACGATGATTCTGTAATACCCAAAAATAGTACCATATTGGATGGAAAATAAAAGTTTAAAGAGCTTATAACTCAAGTTTACATGTTACCAATTAACTTGTACTCGAGTTTTTAGGGCCATTTGAACTCGATCTGCTAACAAGTTAATTGGGTTAGCAGTTGGGTTTGGAACGTTACAAATGGTATTAGAATCGATTTGAGTATGCGAAAGTTAGTAGGCAAGAGAAAATGGCTACCATGGGATAGTAGTAGAGTCTCACCATGGCATGAAGCCATCCTTGCAGCACCAATCACTCGGCTCGAGATAGATTCTGGCTAGCTTGTAGCGTACGATGAGGACAATCGTTTGATAAGGAGGGAGATTGTAATATCCCAAAATAGTCCTAACTTACACTTGAGTTTTTAAGGCTACGTGGTTTTGGCCTACTCACGGGTTAATTGGGCTAGCAGGTGGTTTTGGGGCGTTATAGATTCATTGGTACTTCAATCCTTCAAAAAGATCGATAGTATAACTTTTGTATTCAATTTTAGAATATTAGATGGAGGAGCGAAAATATTGAACTCTTGTAAAGAATTTGAATAGTATATAGCTTCCCTAGGCTACAAGGTGGAATGATCTTGAATTCTAGCGTGCTAGAACATAGTATCATGCAAGGTTTGCAATCTCACTACTAGACCCTATAGCAGCATCATACACCTAGTATGAGAGTCAATTTGGTGTAACAAGATTTGGTACATCTGTCATACTGACTTTTGGTTCTGCATTGGTATGGTATGCTCAATACAGGATGGTATGTAATGGTATGATGAACCTCACTGTCGCATGTTAGGGGAAAAAATCATACTTGTAATAATGAGGCCCTGGTTTAGTATGCGGTAAGGAATTGTTTTGTTTCGCTAAAATCTGACAAATAGTGACCACCATCAAAAGTCAAATGTAGTAAATTACTTCATGCATATGTTTACTTAATGGGCTTCAAGGAAGCAAATTACAACTTTTCCATTGGGAGCAGGCTAGAATTCTTCCAAGCTCCAACACATTGCTTGGTTTTGGAAATTCACTAAGTATTCTTCAAATGTTAATCCTATATTATTAGGTGGATAGAGGCTAAGCTTGGAGGGAGGACCTTTGAAATTTAATTAATTGTGAGAGATATCGGGTAACAAAATAATAGAGTTTGCTCTCTTGACCTCTGAGTTGAAGCTTCAAATAGAATGGCTTTCTAGTTTCTTTGAGGAATCATGTTTCCTTAAGTTGTTTGGAGTCAAATTTGGAGTAAGATTCGGATACTACCCTAAGCCAAGTTGGAAGTCTTCTTCCTAGGAATTCTGAATCATGACCACACATCATGCCTTGTCTAATTAGCTGGCTTTATGAATCATTACTATTTGGTCACATCTTGAACATTCAAGGACAATTTTTTTTTCCGCAACAGGATCTTTTGGAATTTCGTGGTTTGGGGCCTTTTTATGGTGAAGACACTGAATGCAGTGAAAGCAAAAAACTTAATGTAAGAAATACTCAAATTGCTTGAACTTAATGTATGGAACACTTCTGCAGTAAGGAATCAATATCGTAAACTTTTAGGCAACAGAAGGAAGACCACCTCTCTCTTGTGACGTGTGACGTTGCTAGAGAAGGTGGTTACCTTTCAAACCTCATCCAATGATATTCATCTCCATAGCCCTTGGACATTAGGGAAAAATTGATGCAGCACTTTTTGTTTAGTCTTGTTGTGTTTCTTCATGACCAGTTTGTTACCACTTTATTGCTTGGAAAACTGCTCTTTTATAAATTACACCAGTTATCAGGAAGTGGAAAGCCATGATTATATTTTTCTTACTGAGATATTGGGGCTTGTTACCTATATGGTTTATCTGTCACTTACTGTTTAGGTTTGGGTGGTTTTGTTCTCAAATATAGTATTGCTTCTCCACTTGCCTTTTGTTTGGGTAGTGGTTTAACAAGTTTTGATGCATAGGATTGAGTAATTTGATATCACAGCCTCAACCATGGGTCCAATAATTAATAAAATTTAGAAGGAGATCAGTATCATTTTCTTTGTATTGAAAACTTGAGTTTCTATGGGGAACTTTGGAAGCTATTCCTAAATAGGCCTTGAAGGTCCTTGTCTTGTGTCATGTGGGATTTTGATTTTAAAATTCTCTTATGTTCATATTGAGAACTAAGGTTTCAGTTCCTTGGACAAATGCATCAAGTAAACCATAACCATAATATACAAGCCTTATCCTACATGGGGTTTACTTTATGAATTTGCTCTCTATTTGTTCTAGTAAATGGCTAAAATCAAACCTAAACATATTTTGTAGCCCGCCCCTCTTCTAATACTACTGCCTCTCAATCAGACAATACTTCACCTTTACGATCCAGTCTTGGGTCTGGTGTCAGTTGCAAACGTTCATGAAATTTATCACTTTCTGTGAGTGTGGACCTTCTCATGGACTTCTTATCATCAACATTCCTGTTTGGTGTACAGATTCTGGGCATACCTTCGTAAGGATTTTAACAGATGGAAGATTATTCATGAAATGATGAATAAAATGACAAAAGATTAATGCATTCCTGTGAACCCACTTTTTATGTATCTTGATATTCTCTTGATCTGCAATGCTTTCTGTCCATGTGGCAGTTATTTTATGCTTGAGGGATAAACTAGGAAAGATAAATTAATTACACATGGATTTTTTTTGGTAAGATTACATAAAGAATTTGGATTTCTTAATTAACTTATAAATGTGCATTTATCTTGAGAAACGGTTCTTTGTCTCATATTTGGTTGTAGATCTCATTCTTCAAGCAGTTTTATTCCTCAGTAACTAAATCAGATTACAGAGCACTAAGAGAAGGATTCATCATGGTAAGAGCAGCACAGCAAGAAATTTTGGATTTTGAAATTCTTAAATTTTCTTTAATATTTTCCATGCATGTATCATATACATGCCTAAATACTCTATGAACTTCTTATTTATGATTCCAGCGTCACTGTCCTGGGAATCCAACTTTTGATTTCCACAAGTACATGGTACGTGCTCTTGAGGATGATTTTAAGATAGTTGTTGGCATAAGGTAAGTCTACTGATAATTTCTGTCTTTTGTTGAGTTTTGTTCTCTGGCTTGTTATTAAGTTTTGTCATATTTACACTTCTTCACTCTAAACTTGCTTTGTGTGCAGCTGGTATCTCTGGCTCTTTGTTGTTGTCTTCCTGTTATTGAATGTGCACGGTATGTTGGGTGTAGTGGTAATTATTTTGGATAATTGTGTGTGAGAACTGCACAAGTGCATGCACTCATGTTTCAAATTTATTCCATCACCCATCAAAAGTGAGTGTGGTAGAGCGTAGTTCATTATTAATTAATTATACATGTTCATGTAATGTTCATTGCGTGTATGTATGCAAACATATATGTAAATTTTCTGATGTATTTATGTATTGGCTCTGTGGTCAGAGGATAGCAAACTCATTATCTAATATTGTGTAGATAGCTTTTAAAACGGCTGCTTTCCTATATTTTGAACATTAAACCTGGATGTGAATGTGGAAATTCTGTATTCTAGCAATGCAATTGTATTTAGTTTACTTGTTAAAATCATAAAGGATTTGAGGGTGAAATTTGTATTGCTTATTAAGCACTATAATTTGTTTGCAGTTTAATGTCTTTAACATAATCAGATTTGACTTGAACTAACCTAATACTTCATGAAGGCTATGGAAGAAAAAGAGGTAGAACTAGATAGAAAATTGTATGGAAAGAAGTAAGTTAAAAAAAAAAGCTTTAAAACCAGTCATATATGACCATAAACGAAGCAAAGAGAAAAAGGGATTCAAGTAGCCGGTCATAATTAGTTTGGGAATAAGACTTTGCTGCTGTTGTTCTAATACTTCATGAAGGACATATGAATTTGTATTAGGTTAAGCTATGATAAAAGAAAGGTAAAGATATAAGATCTTGTTATATTTAAGAATTTGTATGAATGGTGACAAATTGTCAGTAGTTGAAACAAATCACAATGCCAACATCTCTATTGAACTTTGTGTAAGCCAAAGAACTTCATCTGTGTCTATGGTTTATTAGAGGGATGTCAATTACAAGAATCATTCTATAATTCCTAAGATACAGGGAAGCCATCTAATTAATGTTTTTTTTTTAAAAATTGTTAATGCAGGATGGCACACGTACTTCTGGTTATCTTTCCTGCCACTTGTTGTAAGTGTACCAGGCCTTGTAACAGCTCCTGTACTGTCTATGCATGCTAAGAAATTTAGGAACGCTATTTCTCCTGAGGTTCAAAGTATGATTATTCAAAGTTGACTTGAAACCTTACTACGAAAGGGAGAAAAAAAAAAAAAAAACCAAATTTGACTTGAGACCTGGAGAAGAGCTAAAACAAGATATTTGAGAGGATAGTTTTTATTGAATTTCTTGAATTTCAAATTGCAAAGTTTAGATGAGATTAAGTTGAATCTAGTTTTATGAACCGAAACTGAGCGGTTTTCTGGATAATTTGCAGCTTCTGCTTATTGTGGGTGCAAAGCTGGAACACATCATTACTAGGCTGGCTCTAGATCTAGAAAGGATGACTGGTGATGCCCAAGCGGCAGGACGTGTGAAGCCATCTGATGAACTTTTTTGGTTCAATGAACCTGGCATCATCCTTTACTTGATTCATTTCATCTTATTTCAGAATGCCTTTGAGATTGCATTTTTCTTCTGGATCTTGGTAAGTAAAACATGACAGACTCTGGTGCAATGTGTGTATCGCCGCTGATTCATCGTAAAATCTGTAGAGCACATATGGATTCAACTCCTGCATCATGGAAAGTGTGGGTTATCTCATCCCTCGACTTGTTTTCGGGTATTCCTCTGTCTTTCCTCAGCATCGTTAGAATATCAATTAATTCCTACACAAAATAGATAATTTGAGGTTGATTGTTTTGACAGAGTGATCGTTCAAGTTCTCTGCAGCTACAGCACTCTTCCTTTGTATGCTATCGTCACACAGGTAAAGTCATGCATCCATTTTCTTTAGAGCAAGGACTTGGTTCTTATGGATTGAATTCATTGAACTCAGATGGGTGACAAGTTTAAACGAGCGATCTTTGCTAAGCAAACGCATACAAGGATTCAAGATTGGGCCGAGCGTGTGAAAAAGCGCAAGAGGTCTTTTCTTTCTTCAGTTCGGGGCTTTTTCGGTCACCAGAGCAAGAAGCGCACCAATTCTGGTGTTGGTACTCAAATGCAAAGGATCTCCTCTGAAACTTCTGGGAGTCCTCACAATGTCCAGCAACCACCTGCCTTCGAAGGAATAATGGTGTCGTCAATGGAGATATCACAGGCGCAGGCTGTGTAGCTGAGAGAACCGTTCATTATAGTTCACAATGGCCAGTGATAACTAACTCTTCATTGGCAGCGTGGATTCAACGTCTGCTTGTAACGATTACTTTTTGAGTAAACATCATCTTATCAGCTACCTCAGACATTGGGAAGAACATATAAATTTTTAAGTTTTTGAAGTTCTTGAATGTACGTACTTTTATAGGGCACTTGGGGACTTAATGGAGTGCTGTGCTAGCTCTCGCAAGTTTCAGATATATTGGATTGTTATCAGCTAAAATTTTTGTGAATCATGATATCTGGAGGCAAAGTATGTTGAGCAATTTAGGCACAAGGGGTGGCTCCACGAAATCTCAATCAGGGACGAAGCTGGCACGGCTCGTGCCATATATTATAATACTCAATATAAGTTCTCGGGCATTGCTTCCATGCTAACCCAAGAGGCAAATCCCAATGGATGAAGGGTAGAGGTGCTATATAAGATCCAAATATGAGAGTTTGATGGGGATATTACTCTACATTGGGATGACAGCTCAATAGTAAAGGGGAGAGGAGATGGATAAGACGATGGTGACAAGGATATTACTCTACAGTGGGATGACAGCATAGCAGTGAAGGAGAGGAGATGGATAAGGCGATGGTGAGGACAAGAGCTAGAGGAGGGGACAGGAGAGAAAGAAAGGAAACCATGGAGATAGGTGATGGTGAGCAATGCTACAGCTCGAGATGACGGATGGAGGTCGTCAAATTGAGTTTATAAAAAGGATTTAGATCTTATACATCATTCAAATCGGACGAGGATCAAGTATCACTCAAATCCAATCCAAAATATTTAGATTTAGATTGACTTTGATTGGGTCAAAGTTGTGTTTGAATCCATCCCTAGCTAACCTTTTATAGCTAAAAGCTAACAATCACTAAAATCTAACAACCGATAATTAAATATAAAATTTAAAAATTTAAAAAAAACTAAAATGAGTTAACTTAAATTTTTATTAACAATAATTTCATCAAAATAATTGATCATTCTCTAGTTTAAAAGCTATGATTCTTAAAATATTATTAACATACTTGAACCATTATGAAAAAGAATCCAATAAATTAAATAATAAATATAAGTTTTTAAAATATAATTAAATGAAAATAAATGAGAGGAGATATATTTGTTAAGATGAAAAAAAAGAATCAGTTTCAATAAAAGTTTATTCAATAAATCGATAAACATAATTAGAGTGAGGAAGGAGATTTAAATGATTTAAATTTTTGAGCTGGTCAGAACAAGTTCAAGTTAGACTGGGTCTTTCTTTCATTGATCCAAAATAGATTCGAATGATATATGAATTGGATCGAGTCTTATCAAGTTGAAAATACAAGATTAGTCCTAAGTCAAAATATAGATACGAAGTGAGTCAAATCTAATCCGATCAATACCAAATTAGATTATGAGTCAACTCAACCCCTTCATAGCCTAGCTAGTAAACAAGCAAGTTTTAGACTTTTAAGCTTATTTAATAAATAAATTGGATATGGTTGGCATATTGACTAGGTTGAATATTAATGATTTGCCTATATCCATTTAGATATGCCTAGATCTAGATTTGGATGATTCCTATATTAATGGTCCAAGTTGCTGGATTGATTTACTACTTTTAAAATGCTTATATATCAATAATCTTATGGACTTCTCTGGCCTCTGGGGTTCTCCTACTGCTTCGGCAGCGAACCGGCATACGGTTTTCATTTCCTAGGAACCCCCCACCAGGGTTTGTCAAAATCAACTTCGATGGGAGTGTTCGTGGCAGAGCTGCTGGTTCTGCGTTTATCATCCGTGGGCCTCAGGGTGATATGCTGGCTGCGGGTAGCTTTGGCACCCTTGATTCCTCTGTCCCTATGACAGAACTTTATGCAGCATGGGCAGATATTTCTTATGCCTCTCAGCATTTCCATGCTCATCGTCTTGTTATCGAGGGTGATTCGATGACGATTATTCGATGGCTGAGAAAGGAGAATATTTTCGATGGCCCAGTATTCCTATTTTTAGGGACACATGGTCTATCTTGCAGAGAGTTGGTTCTGTCCAGATTCGACATATCTACCGCGAAGCCAACTCGGCGGCCGACTGGATGGCAGCTTCTGTGGCTCAGCACGCTGGTGGTTGGATTTGGCGGCTGGGTGACCCCTGCCCCTCTGTCTTACAGTAAATTTTGTATTCTGATCTATCTGAGATAATTCGTACTAGACTAGTATGATTATCCGCTTGTACCAAAAAAAAAAAAAATCTTATGGTTTATAGACTTTTAGTCTATAGCAAAAGAAATTGGATAGTTTAAATTCATATGATTTTTTGATGTATTAGTATTTTAGAAGTAGTAGCATATATATATATATATATATATATATATATATATAGGGTTTGAATCATTAATGCAGGATCCCTTTGTTTAAATCTTAATCTAACTAAATTTAAATGAAGATCATTTCGAGTGTAGTCATATTTTATATTTATTATTAAAATATTTATATATTTTGTATGTTATATATTGATGATAAAGGATAAATAATTATTTGCTAGATTTTAATTTAGTGCTTAAAGCTGTTGAACCATTGAATTAAAATTTGATGGATTAGATAGATAATGCTGAAAATTAAGCCTTGATTCCCCTTATATCTTCGCTATCCTCAACCATCATTCCCTAATTTTCATTGCCCATTGTTGACATTTATAACTATTTTTTCCTTGCAAAAGATGAGAAGCCACCATCCATTGCCGCCATTAGCCACTCATCTATGATTCTCCCTACTTTGTAGCTTTTTCTTTTTACTTATGTCCATATTCAAGAGATGAAAAGGCCTCCATCTTAGAGTTAACTATCCCTTGAGATATTATTGTTGGAGAGGAGGCCATGAAATTGGGCATGAGCAATAAATCATTTAAGATATAGTGCATCAAGAGAGTGATGTGGATGAAGAGAAAGGTGTAAGAAGAAGACAATACAGGCATTATGCCAAGGTGGGGTCATTGAGTTAGTAGGAAAAGGAGGTAGGGGTTCGAAAAGAAAATAAATTAATTTATTTTTCTTTTTTTGAACATAATAAAGCTATCTTGACTTGAGTTCAAGCAAAGCTAAAGCTAAACTACTACAATATCAAGCTGAGCTTAAATATAACTTAGCTTATTCATTGATCAAAAATAATAAAAGAGAATAACCTAAAACCTTACGTAAAAGGCTAGTATAGAAAAAACTATATGTGCTCCTTGATCCTATATAAGTACTCAAAATCTATCCAATATATAGTTAATGTGCGGTTAAATATATATTAGCGCGGGATCTCGTATATTCTCTTCATTTAAATTCTAATATTTTTATAAGGTTAGGGGTTAAAATTTAAATCCAATTAAACTCAATCATAATTGCAAATACCACAATTAGCTCATACTTAGTCCCAAAAGAACCTACCTACACTATCCCTAAGTGCACATGGATTATGAGCCAAGTCCATTATTATTTATAACAACCTAAGTTTTCACCTTAAAAAGTTCATCACGAAGGTATTATTTTGCTTATTAATCATGTACAAATACTAAAATTTATTTAATATATAATTGATATGAGACTAAATGCATGATAATACGGGCTCTCATAATTAGTAATAAATTTATATCTTTAGACAGATGAGATTTGCTTCCTATTAGGACATGCTAATAATATTAGCATTTTTTATTGGACTATTAGCTCCTTAAGGTTATATTTATTAGTCAACTATGGTAAAATGATTTGAATATGTCAAGTAATTGAATTAAAGCAGGTTGAGACTAAATCTTGTTTTAAAAACATTAGATTTTAACCAATTAAATACTTTGACACCATTAGTGGCCTTTTTTTTAGAAGGAAGCATTAATTCTCTTCTAAAAGTAGAAGAGTATAAGTTTATTGGGATTAGCGCTTTTATCCAATATGAGTGGGCAAAGCTGAAGATACTTGAGTTAATAGTAGAATGTAAGATATTTGATTTGATGATTGAAATTTTCTTAAATGGAGAGGTAGGCAAGGGCAAAGAACCAAAAATGCTATTATAAGCCCCACCTATACACATAAATTGTTTTTTGTTGATAAAAAGCTATTTTAACATTGAAGCATGATAAACATATCTCATGCATGCATGTTATTGATATGATGTACCATTAAATTTGTTCAGCATAATGCTTATACTTTGAATAATAGAGGCATTTGCCTGATTAATTAGGAATTCTACATTATAATTGTTGATCAAAGAATATTATGGGTAAACTCAAACACATTGGTATGTTTCGAGGAACCAAATCTAATTGTACTATTTAATATTAAACTCTAAAAGAAAAAACATGAGTGATCTAATGAAAAATTTGATCTAATTGATAACATTATCAATAAAAATATTATAACATATCGGCCAAAATATTTATTTGTAATATGGATTTAGTTTTATGTATCAAGGATAAATCAAAGTTTATCTTTAATAATAACCAAATGGCTATATAGTCGCGATTTAAAATCAATATGAGTGAGCTATATTAGTTGAAGCCACTTCTCTATAAGATGTCTCTATGTATATTATTAAGTTATGAGCAATATGGATGTTCATTCGTTTAATCCTTACTTACTTTTAGGCTTATAATATTTAGTTGGAAGGTAATTTGATAATAATTATTGTATGGATTTGTAAAAGGAGAGATTTAAAGGACTTTTATTTTTACAATATCCTCCTCATATGATATTCTCATCAATTGGATTTTCATATTTCTCACATCTATAAGGAGGGCAATCAAGTCATTGATCATTTTGCTAACATTGAGCTACGCGAATCTAAAACTTAAGATCTTGGTCAATGTTTTTCAGTTTTGTATTTCAAATATTAGGATCAAGGGATTAGATGTCATTCTTTCTTAGATAAGCAAAGATTGAAAGGACATATGTTGGATCTAAATATTAGTTAGATAAGTTGAAAAATTAATTATGAAATGATAAAGTTTTAGAATAAAATAGGTCCTCATGCATGACCTTTTTTTTTTAAATAATTACGTGACCATTAACATCACATTTGGCTTGCATTTGTACATATTTAATATAATTGGAGCCCATATAAAATTACATGCACCATTCTAATAACCAACATTACATTCACTAACCAAGCGATAATAAATCAACTCTTAACTTATATGTCAAATAATAGTGGACTAATATTTTTGAAACATTTAAATGAGAGAGAGAATGAATTCTCGAAGTATATAAACATGCATGTTGGCCCCACAATCCTTAAAAGCTATTGTATCACATGCATGAGTTGACATAAGCAATAACAATTTCATTAAACTTATCTTGCAAAAAAAAAAAAAAAAAAAACCATATTTGCCTACAACCTCAATCAAGTAATCAAATCCAAATAAAAAGATATTTCATATCATATATATATATATATATATATCCTCTTGTCATCCGGTTAAGTATAGGCTATTTTTTTTTCTAAGTACGAAAGCGTCGGAACCGCTTTAGCACGCCTCGTGCTAAGTCAGTCTCTCTCTCAGAGTTGTTGCGCACAACTAGTAGGGTGAGGTTGATCGAGACCTCCCCTACAGGAACTCAAAAATCCCAACAAGTAATCACAGATAATGTCCAGCCCTAAATATAAGATGTACAGGGTCAACACTATCCCAACCTCTTTGATTAATACAAAGGAAGACAAGATGAATATATGCCGCAGCACTATAAGAAATCAACACAATAACACATGAAGAGGTATCAAAGAAGATCGTATCTAGCCGGCTATTAAGAAGGTGGGCAGCATCTTCTAATTTTTATCATTTTGGATAAAAAGGAGGAGAGAGAAGATACGATCGTGTATGTGTGTATATATATATTGCTTTTAAGGCATGGCTCAAACCCGCCACTACAAATTACGCACCCTCGCCAAGCCAAGGTCTACAACACTTTCTTGCACGCCGATTCGTATGCTCGTGCGTTCGAGCACTCGAGCTAACGAGCGAGGAGAAAGGGAGCCTACCGCCCGCCCCACCTCCTCTCTCTCTTTCTCGCGTCTCCGCCCTTCGATTGCCTTCCCTCCCTTTTTTTTTTTTTTTTTAGTTCTCTATATTTCAAACCCTAGAGCTCCGCCCAAGCACTAACCAGTCCCCGTTTTTTACCCCTCCTTCCGCCCGAATTTTGAATCCGTCGGCCCTCGTTTCCATCGCATCCGAATCCCCCCCACGTCCCTCCCCTCCCAGGGAGATCCCGTGCCCTAACTCGCCCGATTCCGGCGACGGTTCCGGCTCGAAAACCCTCGTCGAATTCGCCCCGGAATCCTCTTTCGCCGCCCCGCGTCCCGTTTCTCGGCGGGAGGAGTGGTGTTTTTCGAAAAGGTGGCGCCTTGGTGGTTGCTGTCTTGCTCCGTTCGAAACTAGGGCATCATTGGATAGGCGAAACCTCGGGTATTTCGGCCTTGTTCGCTCCTTCCTCCAATTGCATTCGAACTTCTCGGAGTGGGTCTTCTAGGGTTTCCGGTTTTTCGAGCGTGTTATTTGAACTGCGTCGTGTTGCATTGAAGCTAGTGGGCTCGTTTCTATAGAAAGATGTGGTGAATGGCGAGCCCTCGTGCTCGCTGGGAAAGTTGGATTCTTGCGCGCGGTCGGAAGTAGGTTCTGGAGTTGGTATCGCGTGGTGAATTGAGTCTTGGCGATTGGTTGCGTGCAGTGCTGCAATGGAGGTGGTGGCCTGAGCAGGCAAGCGAGGTTGGTATCTGAAGGGAGATGAAGTGGACATGAGTAGGCTGTCATTTAGGCCTCGTCCCCTTGACATCCACAAGAAGCTCCCAATTGTCAAATCCATCAAGGACTTTGACGATGATGATGCACCTGCCACCGCTGCTTCCACCCGTAATTCCCAGCATCTCCGTCTTGCTGCTGAGACTGACAATGAGGTAATGCTGCTCCCCACTTGACTGTTTTACTTGTTTACTATTGATGCTTTGTTTGCTTTTACGGCATTGCAACCATAGTAACAACTAACAAGTGAGTTAAGCTGTTAAACCCTTTGTTTGAATTGTGATGGCTAATTCTATGGTCAACTGTGTCCCTGGTATTGTAGAGACATTGTCCAATGGTAAGCTCCAGTTATCTCTATATTAGATGCGGAATGACGTTTAGCAAGCAAGAGTATTCACCCATCGTGTGACAGGATGTGTGCATGAGTGTGGAAGTTTCTAATTGCTTGTGATAAGCGAGGGTGGCTGCCATATAGGTTGGACATGTAAAGGGCAGGAATGATAATTGGAGTCTGGCTAGCACATTAGATGAAGTCCAGCAGTTGTTTTCCAGAGTGATGCGTTTGCATTTATGATCTTCCAATGACATTGTGGATGGCCTGGCAAGAAATATGTTTCCTGGGATAGCTTGGTTATTGACATTTGCTTATCATAATAGGGCTTCCACATACCTTTTTTTTGTTATTTTTTATTATCTCCTGCTAATACCATTAGGAATGATAGAAGAAGGACTTCGTTTCTCTTTTTTTTTTTCATTTTTTTTTTCAAGAAGAGGTCCCCCCCTCCCATGACTAAACAACTTTACCCTTTTTTAGGTGAATATTGTTGCCTCTACCTTTAATTTGCCCTCTCATTCTTTTGTGTATCTTGTTTGATTTAGCCATTTTACAGTGTTCCTTGTGTTTTAACTTATTACGATATGTATATAAAAACCTTTAAATTGCCTGAGGGCTATCTTTGTATATCTTTGATTCGCAACACTGATCTGTTCTTCTCTTTGATGCTGTTTTTCACATTGTCATGGAGTCATGTGCTTGATACATATAACAAAATCTCTACATAGTCTAAATAAGGTAAACACACATCTGATCTGATGGGGTGACCATCTGACATGATAATATTGCTTTTAGCAGGTGCATCAAACACCTGGAAAGAAATGTTCTCAAGAAATACCCACTCCGCAATTTAGTGTTGTGGAGACATATGAAAGAGATTATGCTCGCACCTTCGGACAACCTACATCATATTTACGTGCAAGAGGAGGTATGATACTAATGCTGTTTTGGAAGTTACTTTCATCAAGACATTGTGTTTGTTGTAGCAACCGAGGGTCCTTTTCTGAGCATTGATTACTGTTTGCAGCCAGGGCTGAGATTGGCGAATTTATTGAGTATGACTTGGACAATGAGGACGAGGAATGGCTTGAAGAGTTTAACAAAGAGAGGAAGATACTTACACCTGAAAAGTAACGCTGAAACTTTATATCTGAATTGACCAAAATCTTGTTGTGGATTTAAAAACATTTAATCCATGTCTTATTTTACTGTGATTTCTAGTGTAATTCTAGTAGCAAATTGTTAAGTCACTCAAATCATGATATAAATATGTGCTTTCTAGTTAATTCTAGAAAATCAGTAACATCTTTTCTTAATGAAAATTTTCTTTCTATTGTTTAAAACTCTCCAAGTTCTTTATGTGAGCACTTTGATCTTTTAAAATTCATTCTTGGATTAACTATTAGCATTAACCAGTTTTCATTTACTTCTTTCTTACCCTCTTTCTTTGGTACTAGCATTTGAGGCTTATAGTCAGTAGATAAGATAAAAAACAGTAGAGGAGGTATGAAAGACCTTCACCGATGGAGGAAGCTATATGAAAAATTAAGTTCTAGAATAAGAATCTTCACAGGGTCGGTTTTTATTTGACAATATTATATGAGTTGTTGGATGACATTGAGTGCATGCTGACAATTATTAGCACATAGCAAAAGCTGCTGGCTGACCTGGATATAACTAAAGATATCGTAGGAATGACCCTTAAGTGATCATGACTCTCACCCTACATAACCCATTTCTGACTGAAGTCCTACCTGAAGTGGATTTCATGATCCATCAATAGTGCAAACTGAAGTTTGTTGATTTCGGTTAGATTTGTCTTACCTTTTCTTTGCTCCAGTTAACATTTATTGGTAGTTAAATTAACTTAAATGATCAAATTCTAAAGATTTTGGTACAAAACTTTAGTTAAACAGTCATGAATAGTCAGGATGAATAAGAGTTTGCATGCTGAAATTATGCTATTCACCTTCCTTCTGTTGGAAGAAAGGAAAAGAATCACCTTTGACATATAAAATCAATAATTTTATAAATAAAGCAATGGAACCTTACACATTAAGGATTGTTAAATTTATACTATTAAAATGATGAATTTGTCAATGAGATTTCCTCATTTTATTACAATGTTGGCATCCACACTTTAAATCCTTCTAGATAACATTTTTTGTGCTTTAATAATTAGCTGACGTCTATAAGTTTTTTTTGTCCTTTGTCAATTGATGGTTGCACTGCAGTTCATGGGTAATAGCGCAATATGGTTCACATTTGCGATCTGACCATTTTCATATTATTCTACATTATTGAGAATCACCTGTTTTCATCATGTATGCATTTTTAGTAACAAGTCTTCAGGGTGGAATTTTTTGATGGATCAATAAAAGCAATTTTTAAGAATAACAACTGACAGAGACATGTTGGCTTTATGAACTCAACAATATCATTTGTTTATAGATGAAATTTATGAATTCAGACAAAATTTGGCATTATTCTCTATAGAGTAGCATTCATTTGTTTGTGGCATGACATTGTACTTAAGATTTCTGGTAAATGCAATATTTGTTTCACAAACAATGTATTTCTTTGGTGGGTAACTTATCACATATTTCCAATACTTGTTCTAATGGTCATGCATATGCATTTTGATCCAGGTTTGAGAACCTGCTGTTTAAATTGGAGGTGCTGGATCACAAAACTCGGGAAAAAGCAGGAGTTATAACCCCCACTTTTACATCACCTATTCGTGTTCTTTTGAGGCTAGATGGTGCAGCTGAGGTGATGCACTATTAAATTTTGTGGAGTAGCATTTATATCATTCTAGTATTAGCAGTGAAATGTATTGACAATCAATGTATATTTTGTTTCTTTTCTCTTTAGGAAGCTGTAAATGTAACACTGTGATTTTGACAGCCCCAAAAAGCTTCTTGTGTTAAAATGGCCATAAGTCATGTGTGCTGGATTATCTTTCTGGTTATGCAACATAGCAGTCCACTGTGTCCGATACCTATCTCTAGGAAGTCTTTACAGCTGCTGTCTTCTACTAAGATCTGGCTCTTATGATAACTTATCAAATGCAATGGTTACTTTTAGATTTATAACTTTGGAATCTTTGTCAGAACGTTTGGTGGTGAACCACAATCGATCATCCTTATTTCAACTATTTGGCAAAAAGCCTATGGGTCTATATCTTGTAAAAATATTTTATAGGAATTTTGCAATTAACTTTGCTTTGAATAAATTGAAAACCTGAAGGCGATATGGCCTTTTCAGAGGACACATATCTTAGCTAAATCTTCCATTGGGATACCTTCATAGTTATGCAATTTATGTGACATGCATATCTCTGATAATTTCATGTTTGTGGAAAGATTACTTGTTGAAATCCTGAGAAAGGAGTAGCCCACTTTTATAAACAAAGAGAATGCAATTTTACTATTTGCAGATGCTGCAAGGGCCTAGTTTTCTTTTATATTATTTTTGACTGGCTGATCTCAAATGTAGTTTGACGTTTCACCTTTTTTTATCTTAGCAAGCCTTTTTTTTTCCTTAAACATGGTTCAAAAGATTCATAGAAATTAGACACTTAGCTGGTAGTCAATCTTTTGGCATTTTATTTGGTTGCTCCTGTGGCGTTATGGTAATGCCTCAACATTTTGTTGGTTTTGAAACTTCTACATATGCTGATTTTGCCTGATAAATTTTTGCTATTGCTTATAGCTTCCTCATTTTTCAGGCTTTGCAATTTCCATCTGTAAGATTTGCAGTCCTCCAGTCTGTATATAACTATTGGAAAGGAAAGGTATATTTTATATTACACAACTATGAAAAGTTTCGATTTACACATTTCTTTAACAAGGATTATCTCTTTTTTTTCTTGTAATGTTTTTTCTCTATTGAAATTGTGGAGATCTTTTTTTAAGCATACCCTAGAATGCTAGATTTTGGATGCATTAAGTTTTGTATAGTCTCTTTCTAATGAAGATATAGATTTTGCTAAATTTTCAGCTTGTCGGTATTACTATTCTCATACTCAACTCAACTCAACTCATCTAAGTCTTTTCCCAACTACATGGGGTCGGCTACATGAATCTGCTTTCTCCACTCTGCTCTATTCAGTACTAGGTTGACACTCAAATTACAAATAGTTATATCTCTTTAATTATTTCTGTTCATGTTAGTTTAGCTCTACCTCTATCTTTATCATTACCGTGGATTGTTAAAAGATCACTCTTTCTAACTGGAGCATTTAAAGGTCTTCATTGTATATGTCCAAACCACCGTAATCGTTTTTCTCTCCTTTTATCTTCAATTGGGGCTACTCTTATCATTTGTCGTATATGTTTGTTTCTAATTCTATCTTTTATAGTTTTACCATATATCCATTTTAACATGCGCATTTCTATAGTTTAAGTATTATTATTCTCATGCATGGTTTATTTATGTCTTATCAGCGAGAGCGATGGCAAAAACCTATTTTGCGGCGCTTGCAGGTGAGTCCCATCACCTTCTTGGATGTAGGATATGCCAAAGTGGTTCTTTTCTGTTAGATGGACTATGCATGTATGATTATTAAACCTAGCACATGAGATTATATTATTTTGCTATTCTGTGGTTCATGAAAGAACTTTTTTTGGTTCATCATCATTCCTTTTCTGAAACTATCTTTTAGAGATGTGTAGCATCAGATGGTGAAGCCAATCTTCTTGTTGATTAAATTTATGATACCTCTGGTTTCGTTCTTTAACTTTTTGTGCCCATTGTTTTCACATAGCTTGTCTGAATGATGGAATATTAAGGACTGTTTTTTAAATATTACTTAGTACAAATTTAATTTGCTCGAAAGATCCATCAAGACTCTTAAAATGCTAAAACTGTTGCTCGGACATTTATTTTTATGAAAATGGAATTAAGTACTCTGCAAGGATACCTTTTTCTTAAAGCCTGCATAGGTTATTGCAGAGCTGTATATTTAATTTTACTTTCTCCATGAATACCGCCAAGTTTGTTAGTGGAATTGCATCTTGCTTTTTCATGGTCTTAAAGTATGTGCTTAAGTTGTTTTTATCATGACTATTCTGGTTTGCTGGATTGTTAGCATTTCTGCTCTAGTGTAGACAGTTTATTTTTTCCGCCTTGTCCTTTCTCTGTAGCTTTGCTGCAGCTAGATCTCTGAAAGTAGTATTACATTTGTATTTTTGAGATGCCCAAGCTACACAAAACATGAGATTAAACAAAAATTAATTAAATTACTGTATTCTCCAATATATTCCATGCCCTTCCATTCAGTTGGCCAAATTGCTTAAATTTTTATTTCTTGTCCTATGGTGATCTATTTGCGTGCCTAGCTTTTGAAAAAGATTCAGCCAGTCTGAGGATGCCTATATTTTTGTGCTCGTGCAGCCTCCTCCACCAGTTAATGATACAAATCCTTACAATGTGTTCAGACCTAGGGAAAAAGCGCACCGTCTTCACACAAGAAGGGTAGGTGCCATAGTTTGACTATTATTATAAGTGCTTATTAACTTATGGTGAATGCTTAAAAGTATCTTTTTATTTCAACCATTTTATTTGCACATTAATCAACGGCAGGAATTTATTTCCTTTGGTCATTCTGATTTTTCCTTTTTTTTCTTCAGATGCAAAGGAGAGAGAATAATGTTCACTCCTTTGAAAAACTTCGCCAGGTGAGGTCCTTTGTCCTTTTTGCTTCGTGTATCAGTTGGTTTGGAGTAATGCACTTTTCTACCTATATGAAGTCTAGACTGCTGAAATGTGCAGATCTTCTCCCCCGCTTACTCATGTGGTTTTTTCTTTTTTTTTTTAATAGAGGGGGGGGGGGGGGGGGGGGGGGGGGGTGAGGTGGGGGAGGCTGGGGGTGTTCCCGGTGAGGTCAAGATAAAGTGAATATATTTAATAAAAATGTTGGTTAGAGGAAGAAGGAACCTGCTTTCTATCCATTGCTCTGAGCTCTATAAGTTTTTTATGAAGTTCATGTTGCATTTGGTGAAAGGGTTACATAAAGTATTACTGTGTGTCTCTAGAGTAATATGTCATATATTGTCTATAATTGTGTAATGGATTTTGGAGCATAATGTCGGACAATTGATTAAACAAGGATTTTAGGTCTCGGCTGGATGTCTCATGGGATATCAGGACGGGTTGCTTTCCTAAGTGTTGGGATGGGACCATCCTGCAATCATTCCAATACTCCAATAGGGACATCTTGGAACACCCCCTCTCCTAAGTGTTGGGATGTGATAGGATGGTAGTGGATCTTATTTCACAAAAAAATTGGGATGGTTCTCTATTCCATGAGGTTTAAAACCATGGATTAGACATCTTTACCTTTTGTCAACCATTGGTGACTAAAATTTGAGTTGCAGAGTTTTGTCTTTTGGGCAACATCACGATTCCAGTTAGGGTTTGATTCCTTTTCTGGGGTGATAATCAGAAATATGAATGCAACTCTCTTTCAGGACTTTTTTATGAAAGAAAAAATTATTTACAAAATTTGATTGCTGCCTGTTACTATGCTAATGCATATAATGTGGGTAGACTATTGATTTGATATTATTTCACATTTTCTGATGTTATGAACTTTTATTTGTTTGATGTGTAGAAGGTAAATAGACAAACTATTTTTAAAAGAAACTTTAAATATCTATCTATGTCAACATTGCAATAAGCAAAGGTCCATGGAAAGAAAAATTTCTGAGGTAGTTTCTATGCTAAAATTAACCCTTGCATTTAGAAGAAGACCTTCTCCATCTTGGTTGCATAATCTTAAATAACCTGATTGACAATGCCAGTTTCCTATACATCAACTTGCCTTCTGTGTTTTGTGGCAGGTCTCTCTCCTGTCTAAAAGTTTCTTTCATGGAAATTGATTCTATGGTCAGGTTGAGAGAGAGCATTCCTAACAGTTTGATGGATAATGCCTTGGTCCTCCATGTTGGATAGTGCGACAAAGGTCACGGAAGTTCTTGTTACCTCTAAGATGGTGGCAACATTCCTATTTCACGTGATCTGAATGTTGACTAGGAAGTATGAAATAAATCTTCCAGATGCACTTTGAACTTTGAGGCCTTCTTGTGGAAAAAATGTGTTTTCTATGTCCCGTGAGTTCCAATGTGTGAAGGAAAATAAACCAGAAAAATCACGTAGTCAGGATGAAGGGTGGTTTCCTATTCTTTTCCTATCTCATGACAAGCAAAAATATTGGCTAGATTAGAAGATTACTGCTACCTATACTGTCCTCATATTTGTGTTGCATATGCTGGACTCTATTTTTGTTATATTTTGACTCGCTATGCAGTGTGTGCGCGTCTCTCTCTCTCTCTCACACACACACACAGAGAGAGAGAGAGAGCACGCGGGGGGGGGGGGGGGGGGGGGTTGCGTCATGTACTTAAGTTGTAGATGGCACTATCACTAGTTCAATTTTAATATTCAGCAAACACTGAATGAAAATTTGAATGTAAATTGGATAACTACCATACAAAGACTGGAGATTAAAAAAATATGATGAAATAATCAGCATATTTTCGAATACTATTTTCATTCAAAAACAAGTTTGGGAAAGACAATAATAACAAACAATAGATCCACTACCAGTTGCAACAGCAATAACTTCATTAATTTGTAATGCTTGATTTTTCATAAACAAGAATAATTATTCTTAAGATTTGGAATTATTAAACAATCTATGGATAATTCAAATGTATTGGATTTATTGGATAATTATTCAGTTGTTGGATAATTCAAAATTCATGTTTGTATAAAAAATTAAAATAAAATGGATGGTATTGTCATCGTGACTTGTGGGAAGGGAGATGGTAGGGAATAAAAAGTTGCTTTCAGAGCACCAGACAGAATGCTGGAGTTTGCATTATAAAGTGTGAATTGTGGAAAAGAAATTCTATTCTGCCTGACCTATCCGTATATGATCTTACTTCAAGAAAAGAAGACCAACCCTGGTGTGAACCATGAAAATTTTAGCCGGTTTCTCATAGATTACTATGCAAAATACTCATATGAAAAAACATAAATTTCAAGAAAAAGGCATTTTTTATTTTACTGATACTGGAAAAACTTCTTGTTGACCACAATATGTGCTGCCACATGCCTCTGGATATAGCACAACAGAAATGGCTAGTCAGTTTGGTATACGAGTTCTCGTGTATCTTTTTCATGTGGAAATCAATGGTGATCATATTTACATTGCCCTCTCCAGTTTGTTGACTCATCTTTGAGCTTAAATCCTTATCCATATACATATTTCATGCATTAGAAACTGGATGCTTGACAATAAGAAGTCTGTATTCATATGGATTGGTCTTGATTGTAAATGCCGATATATGATACATGTCAGTGGTTAAGAATGTCTAATTATAATCTCCAAATTAAGCACTAACTATGGTGTGTTTTAGGTGTCATGACTCCATATTTAGCATTATGGACCACATGTTGCTATTTTATCTGCTCATGGTTGGGTTGATAAACTCATCTATGCCCTCTGCTTTGCCACTGGATCATCCAAGTTGAGGAATGGGCCTCGAGTGCAATACACTCTGCTTAGAGTCCAGTCATACACCATCTCAGGACTATGGCTTGTAGAACTATCATGGAACTTGCTCAATAAATGCATCTCCATCTGTGTTAGAAACCTATAGCATAGCATGGATTTATTTTATGCAATATTATAAATTTCTTAATTTTGTAGACATCATGACATCTTCCAATAGGTGTCTCTAGAAGTAACAAATTTTACAGAGACAAACTATGTTGTTATGGCATGGAAGAATTATAAATTTCTTAATTTTGTAGACATCATGGCATCTTCCAACAGGTGTCTCTAGAAGTAACAAATTTAACAGAGACAAACTATGTTGTTATGGCATGGAAGAACAATATATGACTCACCCTTTGTCTGTCCACAATCAACAAATTGTATCATTCTGCAGAGTTCACTTACAACCTTAGTCCCATCCATATATATTACTTGTGCTATTTATAAATGGATTTCTATCTTTATCTGATGCTATACCTCAGCATTCTTGTCCAATTCAACACATAAACTAGGTGAGAAAGAAGATGAGCCTTCTATGATCTTCTACTTTACCTTAAGATTAGTAAATGTATTCTGTTGATTAATTATTTCATTCTTTTTCCAGAAGGATGTTGTTGTGATTC
The DNA here is from genome assembly GCA_900491605.1 of Calamus simplicifolius. Classification (NCBI taxonomy): domain Eukaryota; kingdom Viridiplantae; phylum Streptophyta; class Magnoliopsida; order Arecales; family Arecaceae; genus Calamus; species Calamus simplicifolius. The sequence goes on from UESW01004087.1 coordinate 1,171,581, forward strand.
TCACCATTTTTGAATTGAAATTTCATCCGTTTCAGGTCAGACGTAACTTGGATCAGGCCAAAACAGTATTGGAGGCTTTGATTAAGGTTTCTTACTGCAGACCTCAGAAATGAAATTTTTGTCCAAAGGCTATTGAAGATCGAGAGGATTCATATTCTAACATATTTATTTTCAGAGGGAAGAAAAGAAGCGAGAGGTCATGGAGTCTGAGGTCAGCCTTCAGCTTATTCAACTGAAGTACAAGGTAGGTCCCTATTGTTGTGTTCCTGTCTTTTTGTTTGTTTGCTATTTCTAGTATAAGATTTTCTGTCATATCAAATTCTGTTATGATTTGTTTGCATTGCAATTGCTTGGTAACATCACTTAAAGCACTTTTTGTACTTTACTGCTTTGGAGTCCTGCATCAAGAAGTTTCTCAACTCAACTCATCTAAGCCTTTTCCCGACTATATGGGGATCAAGAAGTTTGGTGAGTATAATAAATTCACAATTGAATAACAAGATGCTTAAAATAAAGGCCTGGGAATTTTGGATCAGCCTGGCAGATTTGTATTATAAGTATGGTTTCACAAACAAACCTTTATTTTGATGTATTTGCCTTAACTAATAAGGCACCATGCAGTGACAAATCATGTCATATTTCTATTAGAATCATGGTTGGCCACATTGAGATGGTCATGTGATGATATTTATGTGTTTAATAGTCCTTTTGGTTGTTGAAATAATATGGATTTTGTTCATCTTCTTTACCTTTTTTTTTTTATCTTTTTAGGTAGGTCTCTTCAGTATTAAAGAAGATCCTATGTTCAATTTTTGTGCTTGAATTTAAGGTTAAATGGCACGTTTTCTTGATAACATTTGATGGTATTATGACGCAGGTGTCACAAACTGTTGGATTCTGTTACATAGGTAGAATCAACACTTAATATTTGAATGAGTCAGGTCTCAGGGGTATAAGATTCAGTAAAAAATGCCCAAACACAAACCCAAATTATTTGTGCCAAACCCAAAGCCAGATCCAAAGCAAAATTTAATTTACAACCCCAAACCCAAATCAAATGGTGGACTCTACCTGTTGCTGGAGGGGCAAGGGGGAGGGAGTGAATCACCATTAATTGTTATCCTCTTGTTCGCAGTGCTAACACCCACCACCACCCAGCACCATATATTCATTGTAAGAGGAAGGTAAGAACCCTAAGACGCTCTCCAGAGATGTATGGATGATGGGAATCATATCAAAATTGAGATGAGCAAATGAGGAGAGAAAAACAGTTTATATGTGAAAGACATACATGCACGTATGCCTGAAGCTGATCTGATATGAAATGATCAGGCCATGTTTTGGGGGTAATTAGCTCTGTACAACATCACTTGAAGCCGATCTGATAAGGTCTCATCTGATTTTTCCAATCCAATCCCAACCACAGTTTATTGGACCAATTTTTCAGATCCAAAAGCTATATTTTGTCATTTGGTTTTGGTTAGTGGGTGGTCAACCCCATTGTAGTCTCTCAGATCTTTTAATGAGATGGTGATAAGCTTTAGAAACTATATGTGTGTTACCATTGACTTGCATAAGTCATATAATTCTTATGAACTGCTGTTAGGAAGGTGAATTAGGGAAGATCAGCTTGTGGGAGGATACATACTTTGTTGACCTTACATTGGAGAAGCCAAAGCTTTCTAATATATGACTTATGCAACCAACCTTTTGTCATCGTCACCATATTACAAACAGAAGTTGTGGAGATTTCAAGACCTCACTAGAATGTAGGTAAATTCGTATTTGGAAAGCATGCATAAAACATGATGTAATCAGGGCAATTTTTTGAAGAGTGATTCTTTTATATTGTCATTTCTTACAACATCAGACTCCTCTATGCGAAAGATATTTGGGAGCCGTTTTTTTTACACAATTGAAGCATGCATGCATGCATTCATACATACATATATTGTTGACTTGTTTTGGGAAATCACCATTATCATGATAATGAGAGAAGATCTAGAAAAGGCGATGAAATGAATATTGTTGGAGTGTCTTACATAAGTCTGTCAGTGAGAGGGCTTTGTCTTGGAAAATTAAGGCCCTGGGATTGGAACATCTTTTTCAAATGACTTTTTATTTTGAGAGGAAGGTAGGGGAATTTAAGTGAACATCTTGTGTAAAAGATGCAATCCAACCATTGAAGAATTAGAGTTTTAAAGAAATCCATGCCTGTAGGAAAATGGTGTTTGCGTGATTCTGTTCTCTCTCCTGGTGTGTACGGATGTTGGGGGTGGTCTCATTTTTAACGCATTATTTTGGTGAACTACTTTGAAAGTCTGCAAGTTTAATCGTGCTCAATTTACAGTCACAATAATATTGTGAGTGTTGAGGTGATCGAAATTGCTCCGATAGATTGATGTAAGGTTGGTTCTCATGTCAACCATTCTTGGAGGCTCCACCTGTTATACCTTTATTGAGATAGTTTACCTCTAAGGTGCAGATTTGGTAGGGACTATTTGTTGCCAAGTCCATTTGTAGCTTAAGCTTATTGGTCATCTTGCTATAACACATATTGCAATGAAATATGTATCTTTAATTATTTTTATATCCTATTATTAAATTGGGAGAAATGATTTTCTGATACTAAGTCTCTCTTTGGTGATTTTTTTTTTCAAAATATGAGTTAGTCCACCCTTCATGAGTAATTGCTCTTAGATGTACCACCCTAAATGTCTAATCATCCTTTAACTTCTATTTTCCACCTTATTTAAGAAGGGGAATAAGTTAGTTATTATTTCTTATATTCTAAGATAATTCTATAAATTTGGATGTTCTTAGTTCATCAAGAGACAACAGTGCAATAGTTATCTTTGGGTGGCATGGTTAGTTCAGATAGAATGGAAGTAATATGCAGATATTTGAAAGGAAAAGTCTTTGTGCATCGGCCTCTGATGCACAAATGGCCGCGCGCCCGTGTGAGTGCGCGTGCCATGACCCATTGAGCCGCGGCGCACCTCGCATGCGCTTGCACGGGCGCGCAACCAATGCGCGCGCCCAGTGCATGCTTTGTGCACCGGAGGCTGGTGCACAAAGACTTTCTATTTGAAAAGAAGTACCTGTCTTCAAAAAAAAAAAAAAAAAAAGGAAAAAGAAATTTGATGATTAGGCTAGTACTATCTATTTTACTTCATGTTAATTTAAGTGCTTGAAGACTTTAACGAGTAATTAAGAAAATGTAGATATTGTCTCTTCTAGTGGAGCTTAATCCTAAGACATTGGGTGGCCAATCGGCATGCTAATTGACGTCTGTCAGTTTATAACTAAGACTGCATATCCTGATATGAGCCTGAGGCTACATGTTCAGCAATATGGGCTTGAAGTACAGCAGTAAGGGTCAGGCTTCTTTAGTTCTACTAATTCTAGGTGATTATATAAAACCCACCATTTAGAGGCCCATTCAGGTTGTATGGATTGATCTGTTTGGCCTGTACCTGACAAAAAATTCAGGTTGCATCAAAAATAGGATCCTAATTGGTAAATGGAAAGCATTCTAACCCTTTGAACCGGACGGTTCAACTGCGCAAACTATTTGAACCATTCCATGGACCAGATTATAAGATTTTTTTATTTTTAATCCTTGTATATCTGCCCTAACACTTGTTTCTTTCCCATCTGTCCTCTCAAGCACGCTTTTCTTCCCTTAGATTTTCCTGCCTTGTTTCCTTTGGAGTTTTCTCTTGCTTCAGCCTTCTCCAGTGGTGTCCCAATCAACTATGCTCTTGTGGCCATAAAGTTCATGAAGCAGATGATCAGCTACATCGTCCTCTTCTTCCATCTTTTTTTCCTTGTTCTAGTCTGAAAAGGTAACGACGAAAGTATTTGGTACTAGGAATTAGATCAAAATAGGGAGGGAAAGAGTGTTCCTTATATGGTGCATGAGTCCAGCAACCATGTTTGAACTGCAACTGATCTGGAATCCCATGACTCAGCCACCAAATTGAGTTAGGCTGGGTCAACATGTTCCAGAGTCCAGACGTTGGTACGACCTCCTTCTAGCAAATATTCCTAAAGAAATTCCATTTTTGTATCTAGTTAGCCCTAGTCCATCTTCATTGTTTCCTAATATGAAGTAGCTATTGGTCTTTAACTTCAAATGCTATGTTACACTGATGTTCACATTGAGCTCTATGATCCAAGTCAAATACATATTTGGATCAAATACATGTTAGACACTTGGATAATAGTAAACAAATTTCCACAGCAACTTCTATTCTTTCTAGAGATTAATCAAGAATGTCAATTTTAAAATAATTTTAAAAATATTATTTCCAGAAAATCCTTAAGCAAATTAGAAATTTTGGCTGATAGACATACCTGTTGACGTCGAGTCACTTTCTTCAAATGCCGGGGAAACGGAACGTTCTCCTCGCCGGACTCCTGCAAGAAAAGTCCCCGGAGACCGGATGCTCCGGTGGGGATCCTCCGACGCTCAAGTTAGTCACTTGGGAACAGATGAGAACTGACTAAAAGAAGGAAGCTAGAAAGTTAGGGTTCTTGGATCCCTACTTACAGGGAGAGTGTGCGCTTTTATACCTGCTCGAAGATACACCCTTCCGTTCCGAAAGATTGCTGATTTCAAAGCGCCTCGTTCAATAACGGACAAAAAGATGAAGGCTGACAGTGACAGATCGTACTGTCACCGTGCACGTCGGAGGTGTCCTGTGCATATGTCAGTACGGCCTCACAGGTGTCTGGCATCCGTGGTTTATACCTGGTGCGCGCCGCTGTCGGATGTGACCACGCATAGTTGTAGGCGGGTGGTGGACCATACGATGTAACGGGATATGGTCATGCACAGTGACAAGCACGCGATGGACCATATGTCGTTATGAGATATGGCCACACACTGCTACGGATGTGCGGCGGACCACGCGGGCATGCTAGGTGGCCCGAGGCTATAGGCTGCTGGGCTCAAGGGCTAGGCCATGTATCGGGCACTGTTCATGTAGCCCGAGACCAAGGGGGTCTCGGAGGTTGAGATACTATTCATAGGGCCCGGGAGCTGTGGCTCGAGGCTGAGACTAAAACTCGAAGCCGGGCTTTGTTCATGTAGCCCGAGACCGAGGGGTCTTAGGGGTTGAGATACTGTTCATAGGGCCCGGGAGCTGTGGCTCGAGGCTGACTGAAACTCGAAGCCGAGCACTGTTCATGTAGCCCGAGATCGAGGGGGTCTCGAAAGTTGAGATACTGTTCATAGGTCCGGGAGCTGTGGCTCGAGGCTGAGACTGGAACTCGAAGCCGGGCACTGCTCATATAGCCCGAGACCGAGGGGGTCTCGGGGGTTGAGATACCGTTCATAGGGTCCGGGAGCTGTGGCTCGAGGCTGAGACTGGAACTCGAAGTCGGGCATGTTCATGTAGCCCGAGATCGAGGGGGTCTCGGGGGTTGAGATACTGTTCATAGGGCTCGGGAGCTGTGGCTCGAGGCTGAGACCGAAACTCGAAGCCGGGCACTGTTCATGTAGCCCGAGACCGAGGGGTCACGGGGGTTGAGATACTGTTCATTGGATACCGTAGGGGGCACAGGAGGTCGAGAGGGCCTCCGTCAGCCGCCATTACCGTTTATTCTAACGGCGTTGGATCAGCCATATCAGATGCCCCCTCATCCCTAAGATGGAGTGGGCCCACCCAAGCAAGGCGAAAGGGGTGTCACCTTTCGAGTGGCTGATTCCCGTCCTTTGCAAACCGCTCCCGGACACGTGTCTCTGGGCGCTGCAATGACTTTATGCGGGCATCATGTGGGATGTGAAAGGGCGGCCACTACCGTCCACCCGATCTGCGGCGATCGTCCTCGAAGCAAGGTTGATCCTTCGAAGTCTGTGAGAAAAGTCGCGCTATCATTGCCCATCATAACGATGACGTCAGCGGCGTCCCATCATTGGCCGGAGGCAGATCGTATCACGCGTCGAGCGGTCACCGAGGCAGCCCAGCCTATGGTGGAAGTCCGCGTAGCTGACGAGATAAGGCGGGACAATTCGAAACTGAATAAAACTCGGGTTGAAGGTTGAATCTAGCCACACTGCTCCTGCCATCGTTGTCTTCTTCCTTTGATTCTCTGATTTTCTGCCTCCTGGCCTTCCCTGCAACCTGAGAGCCCGCGCACACCATTTTCTTCTCCAGGTCAGCTCTTCGTCTCTTCTAGACCTCTCTGTTCCTTCTTCATCAATGAGTTCTCAGTCCTGGACCTCGAAGGACGATTCAGAGGATCGTCCTTCTCCCGAGAGGCTTCATGCTTCTCCTTCTCCCCTTTCTCCTCCTCCTCTTGAGTGGTCCTTTGATTTGGAGGACCGCATCCCTCTGGCCCAGTGGCGGATAGTCGGGGAGGCTCCCGCAGGGAGGTGCCCGACGGCGGCTGACAGGGCCCCATCGAGGAGACGTCGGGCGGAGGCCGGCACCTTCTCGAGGGTGGAGGTGGAATCCCCAGAAGGGGTCGCCTCCACGGTGATAAGCCAGGATTTGGCGAACATCAGGGTCCGTTACCGAATCCCCTAGGATGTCAGGCTCTATCTCCCGACCCCCGACGATAGAGTGATCTCATCTCGACCAGGCCGAGTGGCCATTTATGAAATTTTCCTAAGGGTGGGCCTCCGCTTACCTTTTCCTCCTTTTTTTTATAAACCTCCTTGACTATTACTCCTTGACCCCTTCTCAGTTGATCCCGAACTCTCTTCGGGTCGTTAGTGCCTTCGTCGTCCTCTGCCATCATCTCCACATTACTCCTTGAGTCTTTCTCTTTCGCTTTTCTACATCCTCTCCGGGCTTAGAAGGGTTGGTGGCTGTTTCAGTCCCGATCCGGCCGAGTCCTTAAGCTTCTTCTTCCTACCTCCATCAAAGGATGGAAATCCCAATTTTTCTTTGCCAATCTGGACCAAGTTAAGCCCCGGTGGGAGGACCCCGACCTTCGAGGTAACATGAATTCAACTGTCCATCCTGGAGACAGAAGCGTTGGGGCAGCTGTTGACTACCGACATCCCTCGGTACAAACTGCTTCTAATAGAGGAAAACCTTCAGTCGGCTGGTTCTATCTTCCACTGTGGTAAGTCTCCCTCACACTTAGTCAAAGTCTTTTTGTTTCGTTCTCGTTTTTTTTTGACTGACCTCGGCTGATGTTGCACAACCATGAAGGTCCCGATCCGCAGACTCATGAAGGCCGCTGCCAAGAGAGGGCCCAGGAGGGGCCGAGTGAGGGGCAGCAAGCACCGGCCCCAAAACGCCCGATAGTGCGGGTGCCCGAGCCACCTGCACCGCAAGAGCCTCCGGCCGTCTCGGAGATCGATCTGACGGCCGATACCCCGCCAGAAAGGGCGGTGGCTGAGGAGGCAACAACGGAGGAGCCGGCCACGGAGGAGCCAGCGATAGCGGAGGAGCCCCCCGCTCCCCGCGGACCAGTCCCCGCTGAGGTAACAAGGAGCTGGGGTGAGGGACCGTCGAGGGCAGCAAGTCCGCCCCAGAGCAGACCGGCAAGCAGCCCTCCGTGTGCCGAGTTCGAAACCGCCGAGGCTGCTGGAGGAAATGGAGCCAGGTCGAGGCTGCATCGGGACTCCATTTTGGACGATGGGGGCTGGGCGGAGCGGCTCATCTCACCAATCCTCATGCCTGAGGTCCATGAAGAACTTAGCCATTTGAAGGTGGCCACGTTCTTCCGTGAGTCCTACGCGGCCCTGGTCAAAGTAAGTAGTCTTGCAGCTCCTTGCCTTTAGATTTCCCTTTTCTTCTTCCTTTCTCTTTTTGATATAAAGCCTGCATGCAGATTGCGAACTCCTTGGCTGCTACAAGGGAGGTCATCCATGGGGGAAAGACCCTCATGCGGGAGGCCCAGAAAGAGGCCGAGGAGGCTCGTGCTCGAGCGGAGGCGGCCGAGAGGGCCTTGGAATCGGCCAGGACCGCCCGGGCCGATGAGATAAAGGCGGCCGAGAGCCGGGCAGAAGTTGAGACCAACCATTTGCGGGCGGCCCTCATCTAGCTGATGGAGGCCGAAAGCGCTGTCGCGGCCAGGGACCTGCATATTTCAGAGTTGATCGCGACCATCCAGGCGGCCGAGAATCGGGCGAAGGAGGCCGAGGAGAGGGTAAAGGAGGCCGAGGAGGAAACGGGTCGTGCCCTGAGGTTGAGAGGGCAGCGGCGGCATCTCTAGCTGTAGAGAAGGAAGCTCGAGCTGCCAAGGTGGAGGCAGCTGTTGAGGCCAGGGCTGCCAGGACCATAGAGGAGTTTATGGCGTTTGAGCGCTTCATGGACGAGCTGGCCGAAGCTTCGGCGAAAGCGTATCTCCAGGGGTTTCAGCGTGGAAAGGAAAAGGTCGCTCGAGACCTGGACTTTCCACATGCCCTTGAGGTCGAGCCGGAGCGTCTCTCGAGGTTGGCTCGTCTGACGACGAGCCCACACCGGCCGAACCGTGAGCTTCAAGTTGTATTTTACTTTCACCTCTCTTTTTTTTTTAGTTCGACTTGGTCGACATTTTGTAAACACTTCGAATTAATGAAGCACAATTTTTCCTTCAATGAAAATTATCTTTTCCCAATTGCAGTTTCTACCCCAAGTCCTTTGGCTGCCGACGTGGGACCCTTAAGGGCTTCGTCGGTACCGAGGAGTAACCTTTGACTCATTCTCGAATAACCTTGACTTAGCTATGTAGGACCGAATCCTAGAGTCGAGGAGTATGGACTCCTGGTGACCAATGGAGCATCGGACTCGGAAGGCCAAGATATACTCGGGCTTATAGGAGCCAATTGCAAGCCGCGTTGTCAATGGTATACTGGGCTTCGTGCCTGGCTGGCCCAGGGCTTTTTGGGCCGACCGGGGTCGGGCTTTAGTTGTTGAGAGCCGATGGTACATCACTCTACCAGTGGTACACTGGGCTTCGTGCTTGGTTGGCCCAGGGCTTTTTGTGCCGTTCGAGGTCGGGCTTTAGCTGTTGAGAGCCGATGGTACATTGTTTTGCCAGTGGTACACTGGGCTTCGTGCATGGTTGGCCTAGGGCTTTTTGTACGACCGGAGTCGGGCTTTAGCTGTTAAGAGCCGATGGTACATCGCTCTGTCAGTGGTACACTGGGCTTTGTGCCTGGCTGGCCCAGGGCTTTTTTGCCGTTCGGGGTCGGGCTTTAGCTGTTGAGAGCCGATGGTACATCGCTTTGCCAGTGGTACACTGGGCTTTGTGCCTAGCTAGCCTAGGGCTTTTGGTGCCGACCGGGGTCGGGCTTTAGTTGTTGAGAGCCGATGGTACATCGCTCTACCAGTGGTACACTGGGCTTTGTGCCTGGCTGGCCCAGGGCTTTTTGTGCCGACTGGGATCGGGCTTTAGCTGTTGAGAGCCGATGGTACATCGCTCTGCCAGTGGTACACTGGGCTTTGTGCTTGGCTGGCCCAGGGCTTTTGTGCCGTTCGAGGTCGTGCTTTAGCTGTTGAGAGCCGATGGTACATTGCTCTGCCAGTGGTATACTGGGCTTTGTGCCTGGCTGGCTCAGGGCTTTTTGTGCCGACCGGGGTCGGGCTTTAGCTGTTGAGAGCCGATGGTACATCGCTCTGCCAGTGGTACATTAGGCTTTGTGCCTGGCTGGCCCAGGGCTTTTTGCTGAAAAACTGAGATGCTGGAACTCAAGTTTATTGATGCGAAATGAGGGGTGAAAACCAAAAGAATACAAGCATGGTATTTAATGTAAGAAGGAAATGCACTACTGATAGTACCGACGGAGGTTGTCAGCGTTCCACGTCCGGGGGAGCGGCCTCTCATCCAGCTCTTCAATCTTGTATGCTCCATGATGGAGTGCTTCGGTGATCCGGTAGGGCCCCTTCCAGTTCGGAGCTAGCTTGCCTCCTTGAACTGAGCGACGTAATCCCGCAAGGTCTCGTTGCTCTTTTGATGGACAGCAAAAAGGCTGTTAGCTACCCTTGGAATCTTCCGGCAGGCATCGAAATGAGCTAAGAAGGCTCTCTCCAGCTGATGGAAAGAATCTATACTCCGTGGCGGCAGGCGAGAGTACCAAGCTTGGGCAACCTTCTTCAGGGTGGTAGGGAAGGCGATGCACATAAGCGAATCGGTTGCCCCCTGAACCTGCATGAGAACCTTGTAACTTTCTAGGTGGTCTAGGGGATCCATGGTCCCGTCATATGGATCCAGCTGAGGGAGGCGGAACCGGATGGAGATGGGCTCTTCCATGATACGGTGAGACAGTGGAGGTAGGCTGTCATAGTCCGCCTCTGGCAGGTGGGTGATCCGGCGGCTGAGTTCCTCCAATCGTTGGTTATACTCGTCGAGTCGATGCTCGGCTCGATGGGCTATCCTGCCATCGAAGGACCCCTCTCCCGAGAATTCTGAGGATGGAGAAGAGTGACGGCGATGTCAGCGAGGGCGTTCTGTCTCTCTCGTGCCGCCGCTTGGGAGAAACGCTGGCGTGATGAGAAGGCGATCAGGGTCTCTTGAAAACTCCTCGGTGGTGAGGCTTGGGCGAAGCATGGCGGTGGTGAGCCTCCAGGACCGGCGATCTTCTCCGGGTGGAATGCTGGCTGGGTTGCACCACCCTCAGAACTGATGGGAATGGCTCTAGCTGCCGCAGGGCCGCTTACTGGTGCTGCAGACCTTGAACCACCACCGCCAAGGACTAAACCTGCGTGGTTAGGATGGCAAGTCGGTCTTCCTGAAGCTGCTGTGGAGGAGGCATAGAGACGTCGATCGGAGGAGCGGAAGGTTCAGCCGTCTGGAGACGCGGCGGTGCAGGGACACCGGCTGGGGGAGCTGAGGGGCCAATCGCCAGCGGATCTGCTCCTTGACGCTGCCTCCCAGCGCAACTGACAGAGACCCCTTTCGCACGGGTTGTCACCATGGCTCAAGAGCTCGGGGAGAGAGAGGTTGCAGATTGCTGGTTCGATATCTTTCTCTTCCCCCTTTCCTGGCGCGTCAATCTGTTGACGCCGAGTCACTTTCTTCAAACGCCGGGGAAACGGACGTCCTCCTCGCCGGACTCCTGCAAGAAAAGTCTCCGAAGATTGAATGCTCCGGTGGGGACCCTCCGACGCTCAAGTTAGTCATTCGGGAACAGACGAGAACTGACTAGCAGAAGGAAGCTAGAAAGTTAGGGTTCTTGGATCCCTATTTACAGTGAGAGTGTGCGCTTTTATACCTGTTCGAAGATACACCCTTCAGTTTTGGAAGATTGCTGATTTCAATGCGCCTCGTTCAATAACGGATAAAAAGATGAGGCTAACAGTGATAGATCATACTGTCACTGTGCACGTCGAAGGTGTCCTGTATTATCTGTCAGTACGGCCTCACAAGTGTAGCATCCGTGGTTATACGTGGTGCGCGCCGCTGCCGGATGTGACCACGCATAGTTGTAGGCGGGTGGTAGACCGTACGCTGTAACGGGGTATGGTCATGCACAGTGACAGGCACGCGATGGACCATATGCCGTTATGAGGTATGGCCACACACTGCTACGGATGTGCGGCGGACCACGCGGGCATGCCAGGTGGCCCGAGGCTATAAGCTGCTGGGCTCAAGGGCCAGACCATGTATCGGGCACTGTTCATGTAGCTCGAGACCGAGGGGTCTCGGGGGTTGAGATACTGTTCATAGGGCCCGGGAGCTATGGCTCGAGGCTGAGACTAGAACTCGAAGTCGGGCACTGTTCATGTAGCCCGAGACCGAGGGGGTCTCGGGGGTGAGATACTGTTCATAGGGCCTGGGAGCTGTGGCTCGAGGCTGAGACTGGAACTCGAAGCCGGGCACTGCTCATGTAGCCCGAGACCGAGGGGGTCTCGGGGGTTGAGATACTGTTCATAGGGTCCGGGAGCTGTGGCTCGAGGCTGAGACTGAAACTCGAAGCCGGGCACTGCTCATGTAGCCCAAGACCGCCTCGGTCTCGGGGTTGAGATATTGTTCATAGGGCCCGGGAGCTGTGGCTCGAGGCTGAGACTGGAACTCGAAGCCGGGCACTGTTCATGTAGCCCGAGACCGAGGGGGTCTCAGGGGTTGAGATACTGTTCATAGGGCCCGGGAGCTGTGGCTCGAGGCTGAGACTGGAACTCAAAGCCGGGCACTGTTCATGTAGCCCGAGACGAGAGGGTCTCGGGGGTTGAGATACTGTTCATTAGATACCATGGGGGGCTCAGGAGGCCAAGAGGGCCTCCGTCAGCCGCCGTTACCATTTATTCTGACGGTGTTGGATCAGCTATATCAATACCTATTAGAAAACTTTAACTTATTTTTTAATGTAATTTTTAATATCTATTTTTAATTAAAATTATTCTCCATCTCTCTTGGGTTAGATACCTGGACACATCCAAATCCAAACTCAGGGACGCGTGCTTATCTGACATTATCAGCATAACTCTATCATCAGTGTAGCCATGGCAACAATGGTGCTGAATTGCAACTTGGAATGTGTCATAGGACATGAATCTTTGATGGAGATGGTGAGCAAACTTTGCCTTATAACTTTTGCCTCAGAAATGGGTGCAGTTTCCTATACCTTTACCTTGCTTTTTACCTTTGTGGTCATTGAACCTAGGTTGGTTTTTCCCATGTTACATTAACTTTTATTACCTACCAATATGGTAGGTCTTTGTCCTCACCAATTGGCCTTTTAGGTTCTAGGTCTGAGAGCTTCCAAATAGTTGGGCCAAGGTTGGATGGTTATTTTTAATATCAGGTTAAGAGCCTGGCTAAAAACATCCTCAGCCGCTTAAAAATAGATTCTTTCGGAAACGTGCCAAGCATGGGAGATGTGCCTACTAGTATTTGTGTCAACCAAGGTTTGCAGAAACATGAACCTTTGTCAAGCTGGTACTGGACTAGTACCAGACTAAATCTATAGCACACCACCAGTTTAGGCTTTTCTGGTTTTTTCATTTTTAGTTTTTTCCATGTTTTTTCAAGTTTTTTTCTTTTGTATGTCGTATATGGGGTTCAGAAACTCCTGTGAGCTCACATACTTTGTCCTCTCTTATTTCTATTTCCAATCATTTGAAGTAAATGGAAATAAAAAAAGGAAAGAGGAGTATGACATTTACTTAGAATTTCTTATGTAAATAAGGGAATACCCTCAATTTGAATTCAATAAAAATATCAAAAAAATCAAATTTTTTAAGAATAAAAAGTCAACTTTCCACCTCAAGAACAAATTTTGAGAATTTGAGAAAACATTTAATAATCATCAAGTTAGAGTCCTTCCACTTTGGATAAAAATCTTAAAAAATTAATTTAGCTTAAAAATAATAAGAAAACAAGATACCGAGAAATATTATTTTAAAATATAATTTGTAAGGCTTTGAACTTATATGTTATTTAGACTTGAATAGTATAATAGTAACAATGAACTGATCTACGCAGACTTGATTTATAGCTCATTAGACTAATAAAATTAAACTTTTCATAAAATTCTAAGGTTAAAACATATTTTCGAGTGTTCCAACAATATCGTGCCACTAGATTGAAGGTTGGAGTATTTTTCTTAATGGAGCGACCTTCAGTTTAGTGATATGTCATAGTATGTACCCAAAGAAATACATTTTAACCTTATGATTATATGCTAAGTTTAATTTTGTTGTTTTAGCGAGCTGTGGATCAAATTTGCATAAATCAGTGTAAGGTTCATTGTTATCGTGATAGTTTGTAAATCTTGGAAGTTTGATCAAACGTTGACCAAAGCATTACAATTATATTTTGGTATCATATTTTCTTATCATTTTTAAGTTAAATTGATTTTTTGTGATTTTTATCTGGAATGGAAGTACCATAATTTAATGCTTACTAAAGCTCTATTTTCTGAAATTCTTCAAATTTGTTCTTGAGAGGGGGAGTTGTCTTTTTATTTTTAAAGATTTTTGATATTTTTATTAAATTCAAATGGAGTGTATTCCCTTATTTCTATGAGAAATTTTAACTTAAATGATTTTAAATAAAAATAGAAAAGTGAATGTGAGTTCACAGGAGGCTCACATTCTCTTTGCCTTGTAGATCATATTAAAAAAAAAATGAAAAAAATATAAAAGGGCATATTGACTGCTGTACAGAACTGAAAGTGCAAACCGAACCGGTAAGGGACTGGTTTGATTCGTTTTGGAAATCCTTAGTGCCAACCGTGCGATTCAGATTTTAAACATTGCTGACTGCAATATATTTTGGGTAGGGCGTGTTACATGAAATTGCATAAATGTTTCTCATTCTTGGGAGTGATTTGATCTAAGAGCAAGAAATATGATCAAAGCTTTTATGATTGCTTTTTGTCATGTATTTAATAAATATTTCAGAGGTAAACTCACTTTTAAAGTGGGGTTTCATTGAAAGGCAATATTGTTTGCGTTGAGTATTTAGGTCGTCAGGAATCTTGTTGCCATTGAGTATTAAATTTTTGACAATGCTAGAAAAGTGGGATGTCTGTCTACCTGTTCTCCTAGGCTTCCATCACTAAGGTGGACTCTTGCAAAAAAACTTGGCGCAGCCTCTTTATATATGGGATCTTTTGTCCTTTTCAACCCTTTCAGCTTCATGCTTTTATCTCTTCATTGTTTTCTGATAAAATTGTACCAATTTAAAATAAATTTTGATGGCATTGTGGAACAAGGGTTTGGTGGGCCTTATTTTATGTTACGAATGTGAATTATTTCTGAGTTACTGCTTGCTCTGATTATATCATTGTAGCAGTTTGATACTGACCTCAAATTATTTTCAGCATGTAGCACAGCTTGTTGAAGATAGGACAGCATTGCAAGGCTTCGCACCAGCTCCATGCAAGCTTGGATCAAGTGAAGATGATCTTATGGACTCTGATGACACGGCAAATGGACGTCCACATGCTTGGCCCACTGCTGTTCATTTGCGGTCCACAGATTCCAAGATGGAGATGGTCCCTGGAGGGCACGTGATGCGAGATTTGAAACGAAGATCTCTGCGAAATGGATGGCTACATAAGATGGTATGCTACCTTGTAGCAAGTTTTTCCATTGTTCCTTCCACATGACGAGTGTTATGTGCCAAAATTCCAGAAGTTGCTCAAAAGCAGTTTCAGTATGTAGTGCCAAAAAGTAGTTTGTCTTGTGAGAAAAACAGTTAAGTCATCATCCTTAAGAGTTGGGGACTCCTGTAATGCATCCAACTTAGTAGGGGACTACATTTTTGATTCTTTTAGTTCATTTTTCTCACCAGTTTATGTTTCTTTTTATTATTTTTGGTGTCAATGCAGGACCCAGATGAGCCGGTTTTGTTATTTACTAGAGCCACGGATCCAGACAAGTTGTCTGCTGCCGGCATTGTGCAGCCACCAGATCCACCCATCGAGAATGGTTCGGTAGCGCCGCCATACCGGTTCCGTGGGAGGATTGGCCGAGGAGGACGTGTCATCTTTGACCGGTGGAACCCCCTTCTCCGAGCTCCGCTTGACCATGAAAGCTCCCCATATGTATTGCCAAATCCCCAGCCTCCACCAAACGGGTGAACCTGTTCTGCATGCTCTTGGTTTCCTTGTTTCTCAACTCCAGAGATGAATTGTTTCAGAACGTTTTGCCGAAGGGTCCTCCTTTGCTCTTGAGATGCTCTTTGGTCTTCGGGTAACTCTTTAGAGCATTCCAATGTCTGGAAAGTTTGGATTCAAGGATCTTTGCGGCAGGGCCTGGGGAGGCTGCGTCGTTGATGAGTGTAGCATGGCATGGCCTCGCTGGAGTCTTGGGCCTTGTGGACTGCAAGTCAACTTGCCCACCATTGTACAATTATTCACATCCGAGAAGGTGAAAAGCCACTTCATTATTTTCCCTACCAATAGTCCAATTTTTGGCTTGTAAGCTTCAGTCTAATGTCATGCTCTTGCCTCTTGATTCTTAATTTAAAAAAAATGTTTATTGCTTCCCTTGTGGACGAACTGATAAGAACTGAAACTCCTTTGCCCAACTGCAGAATATATTGGAAGGGATTAAAAAAAAAAAAAGAAAAGAAAGGGAACAAACCAAATCGAAACAAAAATCAGTAATTGGTAGATTGTTTGCCGTGAAGGCCAACTTGATTAGTTGGGTTTGCACAACAATGGCTTGCTCAAACTTGGCTTGATTAAGTTTGAAATATCATAAAGTAATAGTTGATATGTATTATATTGGAGGATTTTACAGAAAAGAAATTACTTGGTTTATTGAATTTGCAAAAGAACAAATTTAGTAGAAACAATAATTTAAATTATACTGAATGATTATGCTCTTTGTCCTTGTTACTATTTATAGAACTCTTTCCAGGTCTGCGTTGACTTTTATTATATATCTATCCATTATCAATAAATGCACAATGAGGATCTGGACCATTTTGCGATTTTGGAAACGAGGATTTCCTGATGGAGGCCGTGATCAGAATTGAACGCTCCCTTTGCGTTCAATTAGCTCTGGTCGGCTAGCAATGGCCTCCCCATGTCTGCTGCCTCCTAAAATGTGTTTTTTTTTTCTTTTATGATAATTTTAAGTTGAACTTTATTATGAGGAAAGAACAACATTGACTTGGTGGTGCACCGTGGAGATCTAACCATCTTTGATAGGGATTAGAATTTAAAGGACGAAGTATGGTCTCAGGTAAGTCTCTATAGTAAGCTAATTTTATAACTTCCTATTTGATAAGATTCATAGAAGATTGGCTTGAGAGAAGAAGCAATAACATCATGTATAAAGCTAGTATGTGCTGTAATGTTTGCTTTGCTTAGATTTGGATGCCACCTCTTCCTCTTAGAAATTGTTTCTTCTAGTGGAGAGTGAAGGATTTCATGCAGATCTATTCTTGTTTCCAGAGGACTAACAGCGCATGACTGGAGTCATTGTGATATATGCAGTGACAGTGGAGGCATGTTCTTGTCAACTATTGAATGGCCGGAAGTACCAGGTGTGGACTGAGCAATTTTCTCATTGCAGCCATTGATGTCAGCTCACTTGAAGGTATCATCATCTAATTTGTTTGTCAGCAGAACTTGCAGGATGGCGTGAGGGTTTTGATCTTGTATACAGGATGGTTACCATGACCTGGAACAAAAGAATATAAGGACTGTACTGCTTTCATTGTTTGCATCAATGCCAAGTACTTCTCTTATGGCCCAAATTAAAGAAGCCTGCTTGCATGACAATAACGAGGCACTGAGAAAGATCAAGTTTCTATGCCCAATTACCTGCCCAGTCTTGGTTACGTGGCTATCCCCACCCATTGAACTCATAGAGGTTTTCCAAGTAATGGATCAAAATTGGGGGAAGGATTCATAATCCCGATTCATACGGTAACATAATTTTGAATCCTTTTCATTTTTTAAATTGGGGCTTCCTTCATCACAGTTATTATGGTGATTATTATGAAGAGATATATATAATAATTAGCCTTGAATTATTTATTGTCTAAAACGTATGTGTATTCAAATCCCTGACCTCACCAGTTTCCTCAAAACCCTCTCCTGACCTCTTCCATTGGTCCATGTATATAGAAAAAGTATCCCTTCCTTGCCTTTCATTTTCATTCCCATGAATACATCGGCACGGTACGATAGCTTGTTGGACCGATCCTTACATCATTCATTCATGCCATCGCGACCAACTGTTTGACACCTTTTTATTTTTTACTTTTATTTTTATTTTCTAAAAATTATTTTAATAATAAAAACACAAATATTTTTATTTCATATTTTTATTACTAAAAATATGTTTTGAAAGAGTGAATAAAAAAATCTGGTTGCCCTGTATGGTTGCATGATGCATCGCCTGTAAGACTTAATTTAAATATATTGATCACGATATTAATATATTATTATGATCGATAAATACCTCCATCCATTATTATTAATGGTCTATCCGATGAGGGTAAGGAATTTGATCTTCCTTTGAATCAGCTGCACGAGATCTTGATTTTCCTTTCTTTAGGGATCTCGATCTTCCTCCTTCGATGGATCTTGATTGATCTTCCTCCTCCTCTCGATAGATCTTGATTGAGTCCTCTCGATGGATCTTGATTGAGTTCTTCTAATCAACGAGCCATCACATTCTGATGGTGTATGCCCTCAGGATGTGCTCTTGATCAGGGACTCAATGCCAATGCCTCTGCTTATTAGGTTTTTCTTTCGATAACCTTGTTGAAAGCCTTAGGAAGGGTTCCCTATTTATATTCTGTGGGAGTGAGCTCAAAATAAAGTGCACCAAGAAAGATTCTGACATCTCAACTGAGCCGCAATGTCCCTCATCTTCATGATGTGCTCACGCACACCTCCAACCGTAGTGAGCTTCATTGATGATAATTTTGTCATTAGGGTGCTAGCCATTGCCTTATTTGAAGACTCAAATTGTGCATCAATAGCCTTCAGAAGTTCTTTGACATTTTTGCACTCAGGAATTGAACCACGTATACTAGCAGAAATTTTAGTACGTATGAACATCATATTGAGGCGATTGGACCGTTCCCATCGTTCATACGCAGCAATCTCAGCCTGAGTGCTAGTAGATGTAACTGAATGTGGTTCATCCTTCTTGATAGCATAGTCAATATCCATGCACCCTAATTGAAGAAGAATTCTCTCCTTCCATAATTTATAATTATCACCACTTAAATTGGGAATGTCACATTTCATATCAGAAATATTAACAGGCAAAATAGCTGCATAAAAATAAATCATGTTCATGTAATTGAATTTAAGGCATATAACTTGATGTCATGTTTTACCAATGTAAACATGCAATAACATGAATCAATAACATACAATAACTACCTGTGGGCTAAGTTATTATACTCAAATAGACTCATTAGCTTAATGATGTGACTAACAAATTATATTCCTTTCTTAATTCCTATGGGTAATTAAGAAAATAATTTGTTATCGCATCCTAATTAATTATATTAGTGCAACAAAAATTCCTGTGGGATAAGATTCATTACATTAATATAATTAGTCACAATTAATGTCATCTAACCTTATGTGATCTTTGCAACTCAATATATAATTTTGATTAATCAAAGATGCTGTGGCTACTCCTCAATTAATCAACATCATATTGATCACATGACATTGAATTCCATTATATGCATATGATTAACCAATTTAGCATGATTATTAGGTAGTGATCTTAATCAACGTAACATTTCCAAATCAAGATCTGAGTTAGTCAAATTGGCCAGGCTAGTGAAAGAAAAGTGGGGGTCCCCCGTTGCTTTCCTTAGGTCAGTCAACGGAACCAATTAAGTAACCACAATCTCTTTACCTTTCTAGACACCAACTGACCAATAGACCTTGAAAGGATTTGCACTGTGATTTTCACACTACCACCAAATTCATGCATAGAATAAATCTAGTACGCAGAATAGGAGACAACATTTCAATTATCTATTTAATGAGTTTTGAAATTATCATCTTAAGAAAAAATTTTGTTAATTAAAACACGTTCGGCCGTAACTCATTATTCCCTTGGGCCAGTCTATGCAAAACAACGTAGGCATAGAGACTCAGGAGGCGTATTTTAATACAAAATTTTAAACTTAAGAAACAAATGATAAAAACAAATCATGTTACATGATTTAATAAAACATTAAATAGATAATAAATGCATTTAAAATTTAATCAATCCAGATTTTAAATCTTGTGAGAGAACTGAAAGATCATAAGCGAGAAAAGCGAAAACCGAAACAGGCCACGTTTTCTCTCTTTTTTAATATGTCACCGCATGTGGTTATGGAAGCCACGTTTCCGCTGCATTTCCTTTCTTTAGTTTTTTCTTTCTTTAATGCTACGTTTCTTTTCTCTTCCTTTCTTTAATGCTATCTCTTTAATACCAAAAAGAAATCCGGGAAACCTTTAATGCCATAAAGAAATCTTTAATAGAAAAGAAACAGGCCATGTTTTGTTTTCGCAAAAAAATCGGAATCTGAGATAGGTTTAATGGTTTCTGTCAATTCCGTGAACAAAGATCAAGTTTAATGGTTTCTATCAATTCCGTGAACAAAGATCAGAACTGATCGAAACCTTAGATTCGAAAAACTGAAAACGAAAAACACGCGGCATAAATTGCTTGAAAAGAGAAACTTGGATGGAAATACTCACAAAATAAGGCAGAGGTTTAAAAAGCTCTGATACCAAATGTAAGACTTAATTTAAATATATTGATCACGATATCAATATATTTATTATGATCGATAAATACCTCCAGCCATTATTATTAATGGTCTATTCGATGAGGGTAAGGAATTCGATCTTCCTTTGAATTAGCTGCACGGGATCTTAATCTTCCTTTCTTTAGGGATCTCGATCTTCCTCCTTCGATGGATCTTGATTGATCTTCCTCCTCCTCTCGATAGATCTTGATTGAGTCCTCTCGATGGATCTTGATTGAGTTATTCTAATCAACGAGCCATCGCATTTTGATGGTGTATGCCCTCAGGATGTGCTCTTGATCAGGGACTCAATGCCAATGCCTCCGCTTATTAGATTTTTCTTTCGATAACCTTGTTGAAAGCCTTAAGAAGGGTTCTCTATTTATACTCAATTCCCTTCACCGCATGCTCCCATCAAGCAAGCGTTCAACATTTAAGGGGGGGGCTATTATCACTTCTTAATTAGTAAAACATTAGTAATAAAATAAGGACTATTAAAAGACAACGGGTTATTACATCGCCGACGACTTGGGTTTGCTCGGGTTATCGTACGCATCTGCCTGACCCAACCCCTGCGATCGGATGTTCTGATGGCCGATCCAGGGGGCAATTAGTGGCAGTGGTTCGTCTACAAAAATCTCACCGACGTCTGCCTCCACCGTGGGATGTTCCTCCAACCCATGGCCTCTTGTTTGTTCGCTATTGGGGCACTGGCAAAGATCCAACCGTATAACATCGACAGCTCCATGGAGCAGGGGGAGGAGGTGACTTCGGATGGAGCAGGGGAGGAGGTGACTTCGGGTGGTAGTGGCTCCTGGAAGTCCGGCAATGGTTGCCTTCATCATCGTCGTGGAAGAAGGAGGGTGTCCTGCTGGATTCTGTAAAGCAAGCGCGGAAGAAGGGTAAGCAGGTGAATGATGTAGCTGGTGGCTTTGTGCCGAAGGGACCACCAGATGATGAAGGGTGGTCCAAACTAGCGAAAATAGCCCGTTGGCATTCCCCCCTTAGTCCATCGATCTCCCAGCAGGGGGGAAACGGGTTGCGAGGCGTGGTCCGGGGCTTCACTCTGCTGGAGGAGGAAGGCGATGGAGTGTCCAAGTCTTTGGCTTAGGTGGCCAAGGAGCCTGGCTCGTATATGATGAATTGCCTAAATGTTAAAGCTCAATTGGCTCACACCAAGAGGGCTCACTCCCCTGTTCGCTCGATGCTCCAAGCTGGCAGTGGAAGTGTGCCTGTGCTCAAGCCCAAATCTAAAGCCGGCACGGGTAGTGCGAGTGAGGGTGTGGCCATGGCCAACTTAAGGACCGGCACGGACAGAGAAATTGGCACAAACCCAAACTTCTTCGGTACCAGTGCGGTGAGGGATGCATAGGAACCTTTCATTTTCTCGGCAGAGGCCTCGAAAGGTTCGGATATCAGTACAAACCAGATGACTATGCATGCCTCAATACCTCAAGAGGTTTCTAAGTCTTCAGTACCAGAATTAGCAATGGTATCGGTATCGTAGGGTTTGACTCATGAGGAGGCTGTTGGCAAACTACGGTAGGCTATCCAGGACACGGATGATGAGAATCTGATGGCAGATGATCCATCCATTGGGGTTACTGTGGACCTGACGGAAGGGGGTGAAGGAGTGGCCCTTCCTCCTTCCATGGAGCCATGACTAGGCTCTTGATCTAGAATGCTTGGGGTGCGGGAAAACCTGCATTCCGATCGACTTTTGACAGATTGGTCAATCAGCATCATCCTAATATTTGTATTCTGCTGGAAATCCGACAGTCAGAGAGTAGCCTAGATCGGATGAGATGTCATCTTCACTCCATATGGAGCACCTATGCCATTGAGTCCAGGGGACTATCAATAGGTATCCTGATTATGTGGAGGCGAGGTTCGGTGAGGGTTAATGCATTTCACTGTTGCGAGCAACAGGTAGTTTTGGTGATTTTGGATCAGGCGGGTAACCCATGGCTCTTGTCTGGTGTATATGCGAGTACAGAGCACATGGTAAGGCGGTATCTATGGCAGGAGATCTCCAGGCTAGTCACCCAAGGCCGCCTCCCTTCTTTTGTTGTGGGTGATTTTAACTACATTGTTGGCTCTCATAACAAGATGGAAGGCATACAGTATGTGGACAACATTGACTCTAGAGAGTTTAAGGAGTTTATAGCCGAAAATGGTCTGATTGACCTAGGTTTCATGGGATTTTGTTTCATCTGGTGTAATAATCGGGCCGATGCAGCCCAAGTTTCGGATAGGATTGATCGGGCCCTTGGATTGGCAAAATGGTTGCAGCGCTTCGAGGATTGCGTCTGATCACTGCTCACTCTTTATCACCACTGATAGCATGAGCTTCCCGTGACCTTCCTTTCATTTTGAGAAGTTATGGACCTGTTATCCTAGATCATGGGAACTAATTAGAGCAGTTTGGAGTCTGCATGTCTAGGGGGATGCGAGATATTGGATGTCTTGGTGGTTGGAGTTGGCGAAGCGCAGACTCTGCTGGTGGAACTGAATAGTGGTGGGCAACATTTTTAGGCGGATTGACGAAGTGGAGGCTGATATAGCTGAGCTTCAGAGGCTGAGGTCTAGGAGGGGGGCCTTCAGGAAGCTAATATTGGGAGACTGCGCCATTGCCTCTCTTCCCACTACTCTCTTCTAAGACAGCAGGAGACCTTGTGGAGGTAGAGGTCTCATATTCAGTGGATTAAGGAAGGGGACCAAAACATCAGATTCTTTCATCAAGCCACCATGGTCAAAAGGTTAGCCAATTGGATCCTACATTTGAGGGAGGATGATGGTACTACATTGACTGACAGTGAGGAGATTAGTGATTGAATATTCTAGTATTCAAATCCAAGTGGAACCTGACACTAGGAGATGGTGCTACCACTCAGAGTCCCTGCCCAGCGGACCAAGTTACCGAAGAGGAGAACTCGATTCTTACCCGGCTTGTCACTTACTTGGATGTGCGAGATGCTCTTTAGTCCTTGGGGGAGGATAAAGCTTTCAGTCCGAATGGTTTTCCTTCATTTTTCTTCAGGCGGTATTGGACTATTGTTGGGGTTGAGGTTGTTGCAGCGGTTCAAGTGGCCTTCCACTCTGGCATCCCCGAGGATTGGAAGAAAATCCTGGTCACTCTCATCCCCAAAAGAATCGATGCCTTTTCTCCTAACCACTTCAGGCCAATCAATCTCTGCAACACCATCTACAAAGTTTGTGTGAAGGTTTTGGTTGGGCGACTTCAGAAGACGATACCTCACCTTATTAGTCCTGAACAAGGAGCATTTGTCAGAGGTCGCGGCATTACTGACAATGTCCTCCTTGCCCAGGAATTTATGCATGACCTCAGGCGAGCCCCATCTCGGAGGAGTCTCATGGCTATTATGCTTGATATGGAGTGTGCTTATGATCAGACGAGCTGTCACTTTATCCAATGAACCCTTTATGAGTTTGGCTTTTTTGATAGCTGGATCAAGTGAATCATGGACTATGTGGACGGGCCTTCCTTTGCCATCCTGGTGAATGCCACTGCGATGGACTACTTTCCTTTGATGATCGGCCTACGTCAAGGGTGCCCTCTGTCTTCCTACTTGTTTATATTATGCGCCGATGCTCTTTCTAGGGCTCTGGAAGATGTGGTCCAGCGGTTATGTCTGAAGCTCTATTGGGCCACCCCAGGAGCCCAGCATCTCTCTCACTCCTCTTTGCAGATGATTGTCTTCTCATTGGTCGGGCCTTAACCCAGAATGCTAGATGCTTTGCACATGTTTGGAATCCTACTGCTAAGAGTCTGGCCAGCTTGTTAACCTGCTTAAATATTTTGTCATACTCAGTCCCAAAATGAAATCCTGAACAAGTTGGAAATCCTAAGCAGCCTAGGGATTCTATAGCAGTAGGGGATTCTGACCTACCTTGGTGTCCTATGATTGGTGGGCATTTGTGAAAGCTAAAGGTTAGGCCAATGGTGCAATGGGTCCATGATCGATGTCAACCTCTTATTGATTTTGATGAACTCAAAATAATTATGTATTGTACTAATATCATCCTTGTCAAGACTAATTAATTTCAGGTTATTTATCATGAAAGAAAATACTTGTTTCAAGATAAGGTATAGTTTGAATCAAATGAAAGGTATTGCAGGTAACGTATCTATGTGTTTTCCAAATTAAATTATTTTCAAAAGGTCTATAGTGATTAAACTATTTTTCAAAGAACATGGATTTTATGACCACTGAATGTTTTTCATGTGTTTTATGTACACTTATTTTGTGGATAGTTTACTTGCCAAAATATCTTTCAAGTTTAATTATATTTGCATGATCTTGAACTGGATTTAATGATTTTACAAATCATTCATACAAACTTTGCAATTAAATCTTTATTTTGTCAAGCTTTTACTTAGCTTTCACGTGTCGTGAATATTTTTCTTGGAGCTGAATGAGTACCAAAAATATTTTCAAGTATTTATTGGATGACTGGTTTTGAGTGTTAGCCATCCAAGTTTGTTTGCCATTTGTTTTTCTCCTAACAATGGCTTTCTGGATTCAAAGTTGGATGACCGGAACGTTGAGTTGGGCGATCGGATTTGTGAGGCCCTCTATTTCTCTTTTCCTGGTAATTCATGAACTAAATCTTGGCCGACTAGATGTTTTATTGGGTGATCGAATTTAAAAGTTCTTCGATTTTCCTTGGCACTATCTTGGCCTCAAAATGTAGGGCGACCAGGTGCTTAGGCTGGATGTCTGATTTTCCATAGCTTTCAGTTTTGTTTTTGTTGGCTTCACAGGGACTTGGGATCGGGCGACCGGGGGCTTGTGCCGGCTGACTGATTTTCCATGTCTTTTGGTTTCTCTTATGCTGGCTCCAATGTGATTTTAAAGGCTAGACGATCAGGACTTTGCATTGGAAGATCGGACCCATGCGTTGAGCCTTCGATCTTTCCATTCGGCCGACCGGATTTCTTTGTTCCTCGGTTTGTTGCTTCCTGACATTCCACATGACCTGAGATTGGAAGATCGGGACTTAGTGTTGGAAGACCGGACCCAAACGCTGGAGTTCCAATTTTCCCTCTTGGGCATCCGACTTCAAAAGCTAGACTTCCAACTTTTTCACTTAGCTAACCAATTTCATGTGTTGGAGTTCCGATCTCTTTACTTGGGCGATCGGACTCTTGAGTTAGGCAACCGGCCCTGTGCCTTGGATGGCTGGCTCTTGAGTTAGGCTTCCAAGTGTTGCATACTCTCTCTCTCTCATTCTATCTCACAACATTCATGTAACGGCTATATTTTGGATATATATATATATACCAGTTGAACAATAAAAAAGAATAGAAAAATATTAGAGTGAAAAAGTAAAAAATTATAGAGAAAAGAGAGATTTATTCCTGAAAGAAAGTTGGAGAGTTGCATTGATTATTTCAAAGCCACTTGAAGTGCATTTACTTCTGATTCTTGGGATGGTGTTAAAGCTTCAACAACATTCTTTGAAGAGTATTTAAGGCTTCTACGAAGGCTTCATTATTGTTGTTGCGCACTTAAAGAAAGAAGCTACCTCGTGTTGAGCTCTTCAAGTTGTAAAGTATTTTTTGTTAAATATATGCTCATTCTTTAGGAGCATCTTGTATAAACATTACATTTACTATGCTTTGATTTGTGTTTCACAGTTGTGAAACGTGTGAGGGTAGAGGTCTACCCGAGAGTGTACTTGTAAGGCATGTTTATGCCCGAAAATAAGCTTGCTAACTACGTAGGCTAGTTGTGTTAGTGGATTCCCAAGAGGTTCTTGGAGTGTGGACATAGGTGTCGGGTTTGGCACCGAACCACATTAAATCTTGGTGTGTTTATTTATGATATATCTCTAGTTGTTTGCATATTAGCCTCACATCACTACACGTTAATTATTTGTGAAAGAAAATATAAAAGCACACACTTGCTAGTAAATTAAATTATTAAGAAACCGAATTTACCTCCTCCCCCTCTTGGATTGTTACATCTGGGCAACAAGTGGTATCAGAGGAGGTGCTCTTGTTGTTAAGCCCTAAAAATCTTAGAGCTAATGATTATGGCAACCTTATTGAGTGAGGGATAATTCACAATAGGCCATCGTTATTTAATTGCACAAATTATAGTTATTGAAAAGCTCGGATAAAAATCTTCATCCAAGCACTTGAGTATGATCTATGGAGTACCTAGTTAATGGTCCGCACACACCCACGACTAGATCAAATGGCATGGAGATTCTTAAACTAAAAATGGAATGGGATGAACATGATAAAAATTGGCTCAGCTCAATGCTAAAGCCATAAATATTTTATACTATTCATTAGATGCTAACGAGTTTAATCGCTTATCTACTTGTTTATCTGCTAAAGAAATATGTGATAGATTGAGGTTACCCATGAGGGTACCAATCAAGTGAATGAGTTCAAAATTAATATGCTTGTTCATAGATATGAACTGTTTAAGATGGACTCTAGTGAATCTATTCTGATATGTTTACTAGATTTACTGATATTATTAATGAGCTTAAAAGCCTGATAAATCTTATGCTAATACTGATCTCGTGAGAAAGGTATTAAGGTCTTTGCCTAAGTCTTGGGAGGCCAAAGTGACTGCTATTCAAGAGGCAAAGGATCTAAATGCTTTATCTTTGGAGGAATTATTGGGTTCTCTTATGATGCATGAATTTCAAGTTAAACAACATACGGATGCAGAAGAATCAAAAGAAGGAGAACCATAGCCCTTAAAATTTCTGATCAAAAGGAAGAATTGGATGAATCTATGGAGGAAAGTAATGATGAGGACATGGCCCTTATTATTAGAAATTTTAAAAAGTCTATGAAAATAAGGAAGTTTGGAGGAAGAAAAAAGCCCTTGTAAAAGAAGAAGGAAGTAGGAGAGAAAGAAATTATTTGTTATGAGTGCAAGAAACTGGGATACTTTAAATTTGAATGTCCATAACTCAAGAAAGGTCCCAAGAAATTTAAGAAGAAGGCAATGATGGTTACCTGGAGCAATAGTAAAAATTCAAGCTTCGAGGGAGAAGAAAGAATGAAGTAGCCAACATATGCTTTATGACGGACAACGAGAAGGTAAGTCCTAGTTTCCTTGATGATTTTTCATTTAAAGAACTGCATGGTGCCTTTTATGAATTAATAGATGATTTTGTTAACCTTAGTTTTCAAAAACAAAGATTTAAAAAATCAAATTCAAAACCTTATTTTAGAAAATAATAAAGGTATTGAAGAAAAAAATCTTTTAAAGAAAGAAAACAAAGATTTGAAAATTGAAGTAGACACTAGACAGGCTTAAACCTATAATAGATAGATTTACTTTAAGCTCTTCAAAAATAAATATGATTTAGCCAAAGAGCCATTTTTGATAAAGCTGGATTAGGCTATAATGCCGTTAGAAAATAAAAACTTTTGAAAAATATTTTGTACATGCCGGTCAATCATCTAATGTTACTTATTTTAAATGTGGTTTAAAGGGACACAAGTCTTATGCATATGGTAGTATTAAGAAAGTTTGGGTTCCAAAAGGAATCATATTGACTAATTCCAAAGGACTCAAGAAAGATTGGGCATCTAAAAGTAAAATGTGACATTTGTTTGCAGGTGTATCTTGCAACCCATGGATCTAAAAGAAAGTGGTATTTGATAGCGGGTATTCAAGACACATGACAGGTGATGAATTATAATTTATCACTTTGGAGGCTAAGGATGGAGGTATGGTCACCTTTGGAGATAATGGTCAAGATAAAATCATTGGCATTAGTAAAATAGATATCACACCTTATTCTTATATGACAATGTTTTACTTGTAAATGATTTAAAGTATAATTTATTGAGTATTAGTCAATTATATGATAAAAGTTTTAAAGTAATTTTTGAATTATCTGTTTACATTATTTCTAATCCTGCTGACAATTGCATGAAATTCATTAGCCATAGGCATAAAATGTTTATATTATTGATTTGAATAATTTAAATGACCATAATTTTGATTGTCTAGTTGCTATGAATGTTAAATAGATGAATCTAGTTAGTCATGGCATCGTAGACTTGCACATGTTAGCATGGATAATCTTTTAAAATTATTTAAAAAGGATTTAGTGAAGGGTTTGTCAAAATTGAATTTTAAAAAAGACAAGATTTGTGTTATATGTCAATTTGAAAACAAACTAGAGTTTCATTTAAATCAAAAAATGATTTCAACTTCTAGGCCATTAGAATTATTGCATATGGATTTATCTGGGCCAACTAGAACTCAAGTCTAAAAGGCAAGCGTTATTGTTTTGTAATTATCGATGATTTTACTCGATTTACTTGGGTTTTATTTTAGCTAGTAAAGATGAAGCTTTTCTACATTTCAAACTTATTTAAAAGATTATAAATGAAAAAGGAGTTTTGGTTTCATCAATTCGAAGTGATCATGGAAAGAATTTGAAATTATTTCTTCAAAAGTTTTTGTAATGAGCATAGCATAAACCATGATTTTTTGCACCTAGGATATCTCAACAAAATAGGATGGTAGAAAGAAAAATAGAACCTTAGAAGAAATAGCCCGTACCATACACTATAATGATTTTTTAAATAGACTACGTCTAAAAAATGTAGTCTTTTATATAGACTACATTTTTTAAACTGTAGTTGTCAGCTCCCCCTCCTCTTTGGGGCCATCGACAGCACCCTACACACTTATGGTAATCGGATAGAGTTTTACTAGTCTTTATATAGCACTCCATAAAGAGCTAGAGAACCCCAACTAATTATCATAAGTGGCAGACACTCAAAAACACATTCTGTTAAAAACTTTTTATTTCATCTCAATATATATACACATCACTCAAATCAACACTAAGCATCAACCTGCTCAGATAATATTTTTCATGCCATTTCTCAGGCAGTTTACAAGATCACATTCACAATCGACATCAAAATCATAGGTACATATACCATGCTCATAATTTCTCCAAAACATAAGTCTCCTATTCATATCCAAAAGGTCTGATACATTATTACATCTCACTGTACATATATACATAAGCAATATACAATATCATCTCACACTAACTCAATATACATGGCTATCCTTTATACACCCTTGCATTCAAGCAAGCTTCACTAGCTAAGGGTCTGGTCCTGCTTAACCTTTGATCCTGGCAGAATACTCACTGATCTGAAAGCAAATATCAAGCATAGAGGGTGAGACCTAAGTCTCAGTGACTGGATAATCATCTAACTATGGAGAAATAGAGAACCATAACCTCACATTTTCAACCGTATGCTGATACTATTTAGCTTGTACAACTCAAAGTACATTTTTAACATGATATCAGATAAAATAAATGTAGCTTATTCTTTAAATAATATACCAGTACTGAAATACTCTACAATAACTTTCCACTGAAAGCTAACTCATTAAGATAAAAAAATCCATGCATTACAATATGAAGATATGCATTCTCTATCTATAGCCCATACTTTCTTTATTAAATTTCCAGATTCTCTGGAATCTACTTGCTCACTGGCATCTCATGTAAACTCTCCCTCCTGGGATAACTACTTGGCCCACTGGCCCTTTTTATATCACAATATATGCTTTTAAATCTCATGATACTGGGCTGTGTGTGTAATGCCTCTAAGGTACCACCCTACAGTCGCCCTCCTATAGGTGTACTCTCATCGGGTGCATAACTAGCAACAGGATCCCGCACAAATAGCACCCCTTACTCGTGCGGTTCACCGGCAAAGTGCTTTGTTCCTTAACCCTGGAACCTCGCATTTTCTCTCTGCCCCACGGGCTATATATAGTAACCAGCTCCACTGAGCTATGATTCATGCCCCCACGGGCTGCTTACAACTTGCCCTACTGGCATGATCAAGCGTGCACTCACCTCTGATTTTGGGGTTCATAGTACGATCTGTTCGCAAGAAGGTGCCGACTCAATAGTAGTGTGCAATGCTCATGCTACAGTACAGGCTAAAGGGTGATCAACCCCCTAGCTGTCTGATGCTCAGTATGATACATACATCATTTGCAAGCTTTATCATGCAAATATTCCATGTATACATTAATAATCCCCTCATTGAAACTCATGCTTATGTCTTTATGCTCAAAACTCATGCTCAAAACTCATGCTTATTCTTTGTGCTTAAAACTTATGCTTATTTCTTTATGCTTAAAACTCATGCTCAAAACTCATGTATCAGAATATCATATACTAGGTTCTCATTTCTTAGATTTAAAACATATAATACTCTGCTAAACATAACATACCACAACTAGGTATTAATCTCATTATATTAGCTCAAATTAACTTTCATTGCTAGATGAGAAACCACTCACCTTAGCAGGTTACTCCTCAACTGGTACTCAACTCCGGTATTCCAGCTCTCTGGAATAACCCTCTTGACCTATGTCAACATACAGATACGATAGCTATTAGGATTACCTCCACACGAGGTTTTTCCCATGAACCAGGCATGCATACATGATCTATCCTCTAATATCTCATTATTTTCTTCCACCCTTTCTCTACTCAATATTTCTTCCACTATTACCTCAAATATAAGAATCATAAGAAAATCTAAAGTCATGTAAGATCTAGGGAAGCTATAGCTTACCTGGAGTCAAACACAACCCTAAGCTTCCCTTTCCCTTCCTCTTTCTTTCTCCTTCTTCCTCTTCCTCTCTTTTCTTCTCCTCTTTTTCTATTTCTTTCTTTCTTTTCTCTGGCTGAACCCACGTTTTTACTCTTTCTCTAATGACTTAGGGACCAAGTCATGGGTAACTTAAGGGCTAAGGCATGCCAAATCCCATTTTGCCCTCAAACACTCTTAACGCATGCTTTTTAAAAAACACGTGGCTCACTTATAACCATGATATTTTTCCCTTAGATTTTCTTTCCCAAATTGCCCTTAACACAATTAGAATTGACATCAGATCCTTTTCTCATTTTTCCCCTGACATAGCATTTTTTTAATTGATTTATAGCTTAGATTATTATTTTTATTTAAATTAATACTTTTATGCAATATTTCTAAGAAAAAATATACAAACTTGAAGAGCTCGATTTTAGAAATCCAACGGTTCAAACGACACTCAAATCGGACTTAAAACGGAATAAATATGAAATTTTCAAGATTTAATCCAGAAAATCTGCCGTCTTAGAGTCGGCTCCAACAAACTAGTGTCGGCTCCAGGAAAAATAGGTGTCGGCTCCAGAAAATTGGTGTCGGCTCTAATATTGTAGCAGAAATGTTAATCTTCTATTTTCTCTGCAGATGTCAACACCCCCTCTACAGGTGTCGACTTTAAAGCGTGCCGGAAGTTCAAACCGTGCCAGAGTCGACTCCACTCCAATTAGAGTCGACTCTAATTGCTAAAAACATCATTTAAGGATAAATCTCAAACTAAACTTGATTTTTCTTATGATTTAAGCCCATTAAAACTTAAATCTCTCAATTTCTTAAATCAAACTCATTAACACTCAAAAATATACTCATGTACTCTAAAATTTCTTCTCTTTACATTTATCAAAAGGCCAACACACCCATACATCACTGAAACTCTCTGACTTTCATTTCAAATAAAAAATACCATTATATTTTTAATAAATTACAAGGTTTTTAGGATGTTACAATTCTTCCCCTAAGAAATTTGTTCTCGAAATTTAGCTAGATATATTTTCAAATAGATGGGGGTACTTTAATATCATATCATCCTCTCGCTCCCATGTAGCCTCCTCTTTTTGATGATTTAACCATTGCACCTTAACTAATGGAATTCTTTTACTATGGAGCTGCTTAATCTCCCTACTCAAGATCTTGACTGGTTCTGTTGTAAATGATAAATTTTCCTGTAACTCTATAGTCTCAGACTGAATCATATAAGAGGAATCCGGCACATACCTCCTATGCATTGATACATGAAATACATTATGAATCTGAGATAACTCTGAAGGTAAAGCCAATCTATAAGCTAGTGTCCCAACTCTTTCCAGAATTTCATAGGGTCCAATATACTTGGGGCTCAACTTGCCTTTCTTTCCAAATCTCATAATACCTTGCCAAGGAGATACCTTCAGAAAGACTTTATCTTCAACCTCAAACTTTACCTCTCTATACTTTTTATCTGCATAGCTCTTCTGTTTATCCTGGGCTGCCTTTAATTTAACTCTTATGATTTTAACTTGATTTGCTGTAAGCTGCACTAACTCGGGGCCTAACAGACTCCTATATCCCTCCTCATCCCAACACACCGGAGTTCTACATTTTCTTCCATACAAGGCCTCATATGGTGCCATATCAATGCTAGAATGGTAGCTGTTATTGTAAGCAAACTCTATTAAAGGCAGATGATCATCCCAGCTACCAGAAAATTTCATGACACAAGCTCTCAGCATATCCTCCAGTGTCTGGATGGTTCTCTCTGACTGACCATCAGTTTGGGGATGAAATGCTGTACTGAACCTCAATTTAGTCCCCAAAGATTTCTATAATTTTGCCCAAAATTGAGATGTAAACCTTGGATCTCTATCTGATCCTATAGATACTGGCACACTATGCCTACTCATAATTTCATGCATATATAATTATACTAATCTATCCAAAGTAAAGACAATTTTAATAGGCAGAAAATGAGTAGACTTAGTCAATCTATCAACTATCACCCATATAGCATCATTGCCCCTTCTGGTCTTTGGGAGTCCTACAACAAAATCCATAGTTATATGCTCCCATTTCTACTCTGGCACAAATAGAGGCTGAAGCTTGCCAGCTGGACACTGGTGTTCAGTCTTAATCTGCTGACACACCAAACACTTAGATATATACTCAGCTATCTCCTTTTTCATACTATTCCACCAGTAATTCTATTTGATAGTTCTATACATCTTAGTACTACCTGGATGCATTGAATAAGCTGAGCTATGCGCTTCCTTTAAAATCTGATCTTTCACTGATTCCACAGCTGGCACACAAACTCTGCCCTTGAATAATAACACCCCATCACCTCTAACAGAAAACTCTGACTGAGACCCACTCTGAATTAAATCTCTAGCTTTAAGCAACTGTAGATCTAGCAGCTGAGCTTCTCTTATTTCCTCTAGCATCTAGGGTCTCACTCTGAAAGTAGCCAACAAGGCTCCTGATTCTTCTATAGCTAGCTCTGCATCTAACCTCCTTAACTCAATCATCAAGGGTAGCTGTACTGTTCTAATAAAAGCCAATGTGGCCATAGACTTCCGACTCAAGGCATCAGCCACAACATTAGCTTTCCCTGGGTGATACTCAATAGTGCAATCATAGTCTTTAATCAATTCAATCCATCTTCTCTGTCTTAAATTCAATTCCTTCTAGGTCAGAATATATTTCAAGCTCTTATGATAAGTAAATATCTAACACCTTCTTCCATACAAGTAGTGCCTCCAAACCTTCAATGCAAATATAACAACAGCTAACTCCAAATCATGGGTAGGGTAATTCTTTTCATGAGATCTCAACTGTCTAGATATTTAAGCCATCATTTTCCCATTCTACATTAAAACACGCCCCAAACTGTTGGCCCAGATGGCAACCCAAGAGGGGGGGGGGTGAATTGGGTTCTTAAAAATTTAAGACTTTTTAGAAGATTTAAACTGATTTGCTCAAGATGTGCAAGTGAGTGAAATTAACTAATAAGCAATGCACAAGCAATTAATAAAGAGAGATAGAGAGAGAGAAAATATAGCACGGCAAACACAAGATAATTTTATAGTGGTTCGGTGCAACCAACACCTACGTCCACTCCCAAGATTCACTTGGGTCCACACTATAATCTCTCTAGATTACAGCCGAGTTGTTTTCCAAGCTCACAACTCAAACTTGTTGTTTTACCGGGTGCACAACGAACCCAGCTGGTTTTAACTCGGGCTTACCAGCACAAAACCCTACACGTTGTTTTTCAGGGCTCACAACTAACCCAACACAAGCACTCCGGCTTGTAACGAGGTATACCAACCTCCACTATTCAATCCACTGATTGAATCAGCAAACAAAGAATAAAGTGTTTGAACAATAAAGTGCTCCCCTTGAGCAAATATACAAATGAAGTACAAAAATAAAGGTTAGAAAAGCCTGATTTATTGCAGATGGTAGTGGCTTGGGCTTTCTCCTTCTTCTCTTCAACTCCTCTAAAGTGTTGAATCACGCCTCAGCTAGATTCTTGACCGTTGAAGACTTTGGAGTTGAGATGAAGCTTTTTCTTCTTTTGAAAATCCGCCGATTTGACCTTTGAAACGCTTTGGA
Source organism: Calamus simplicifolius (assembly GCA_900491605.1). Lineage (NCBI taxonomy): Eukaryota > Viridiplantae > Streptophyta > Magnoliopsida > Arecales > Arecaceae > Calamus > Calamus simplicifolius. Next base: position 1,205,992 of record UESW01004087.1, read on the forward strand.
TTTTCTTCTGGCTTTTGTGGAATGATGAGAAGGAGTAGACGAATCTTTCTCTTGGATTTCACTCCTTTTGAATCACTCTTCTTTGAGCTAGAAAGATTTTTCCAATATGCTCTGTTTTTCCCTCTTTTCAAAAGATATTCTTTTCTCTCTTTTTGATTTTCTCTTTCTTTGATTTGAAAAGAACTCCTCTATTTATAGAATCTGCAAAAATATATCCGTTAGAGACAAGGAAAAATAGCCGTTATTCAAAAATCTACCGTTGGAGCTGATGTGTCATCGTTAAGAATCGCGCCCAGATTTGCTGGAGTCGACTCATGCTTTTCCCGAGTCGGCTCGAGCTCATCTTACCAAAAAGAAATGAAAAAAGGTTAGGGGTCGACTCGCAGGTGTCGACTCCTGATAGTCGGGAGTCGACTCGTGAAAGGCTTGGGGTCGACTCGAGAGGTGCTCAGAAAAACTCTTCTGGTGTCTGAGCGGAGTCGACTCGCACAGTCCAGGAGTCGGCTCGACAGAATCAGGGGTCGACTCGACAATTTCATGGGTCGACTCGACACAGATGCACATTTCTGTACACTGAGCGGAGTCGACTCTGAAACTCAGGAGTCGGCTCCGGAACGTATCAAAAATCAGAAACTTTTCTGATTGACATTAAAATCGTTCCAGATTCATTTTTTTCATTGTTTTGACATGAAATCAATAGAATTAACCTTTAGAAGTGATTCATGAACTAATCCATAAACTTTTTGAATAAAACATGAATTATAACATTTCTTTTCGAAAGTTTGAATATTGAGCTTAAAGTCACTTTCAAAATTGATTAAAGTTAAACTTGAGCATTCTCATTGATTGTTCAAAATAATTTGTTGCTTCATTTCATAAACTCATTACATCCTTTAATAAACTCAATGGCTTTTAGTAATCATCAAAATCAAAAGGATTGGATCATATAATTTTTCATAATCTTTCAACAATCTCCCCCTTTTTGATGATGACAAAAATATTGAGTTTGTTCATGATTGATTAGTGAATTAATTTTGTTTTCATAGTTAGTTTAGGCTCCCCCTTAATGAGGTAGCTCCCCCTATGAAACTTAATTAATTAACCATTGTTTATCACAATCATAGACAATCATAAAACTATAAAATTCTCCCCCTTTTTTGTTATCAACAAAAAGATAGAGAATCATAAACATTCATTCAAATTTCATTGACATAAGGAAATAGAGAATTCATTTCATTCAAAAGTCTAGTACATCAAAATGTTCAATACATTGATTTCATAAAGAAAGCATAAAAACTTCAGTACAAAACAACTCTAGTAACTCAAAAATGAGTTCTTACAATTCTAGTTAGATGATCAACTATATTTTTCATTCCTTCAGATTGAATTTTTACATAGTCCTTGAGCTTTTCATCAACAAAGGTGCACGCACTCTGAATTTTGTCTTGAAGCTCTGCGTTGCTCTTGGAATATGTCTCTCCATCTCCACATATATCCTTAAGTTCTTCAAAAATATTCTTGAGATCACTACTTAAGGATGCCGATGAAGATCCGAGTGGATTCAATCTTTGAAATACGATCATCAAGAGAATAAAGTGTCTCTCTCAAATGCATAAACTTATTCTCAAATTCAGTTTTAAGCTTATCAGATTGATCTTCAAGTAAGGCTTGAGTTGCAAATTTGTTGATCTGAAAAGCTAGCAGAAGATGAAGTCTGAACAAAAGTTGGAACAGGGGCTGGAGCAGAGGTAGAAACCAAGGGGCTCGGAGGTGCAGGCGAAGGATGTCTAACAGAGGGTCCTGCAGCCTCAGTATCTATAGCTCTTTCCTCTGTCACTCCTTTCCTTTCCCATTTACCATTCTTTTTGACAAACCCATCCTATGAATTGTTGCCAGACTATAAAAATCAGTGTGTCTTAAATTCTTCATTGGTTCATTATCAGAAATCACCACACCCTGGCTTCGAAAATCAAAGTAAGATCATCCCATAAGGCAGACTGGATTTCCTTTTCCCTCCACAATCTGCTATATACCACAGAATCATGCTGGGAAGATTGATAGGCTTGCCAGTCACATGGCGTCCATTACAAAACATCTCTTCGAAACATAATCAAATCTACCCGTTTTAGGAAATAGAATCCTACTGCAGATATTGTGAAGCAATCTCAACTCTAAGGAAAGCTGATTAGCAAGAATCTCTTCAAATCCAACCACATCCCTGTTTAATAATCTGGATAAAGCTGGGGCGCGGTCATCAGAAGAAAGGTTGAGGTGCCAGACAAGGGTAATTCCAATAATCTAGCCAAGATCTCAGCAGTCACAGAAATTCTTACTCCTCTCACATTGCTAATAAGCCCATGGTCTCCTCTAGACAAATTTTTGTAAAATTCTTTAACTAATGAGGGATAAGTCGGGCACTCAAGAGAGCAAACTTTCTCCCAACCCATCTCGATTAACTGTCTCCCAACTAGAAAGCCCTCATTCTCAAATAATTCAAAATCCATCTTCCTACCAGTGGTAATGATCCTATCTGCTAGACGGTCTACCTGGGAGGACGTGGCAGCAGGAGCAGCAGCTGGAGGAGAAGCAGATGAAGTGGAGTCCGAGCTTGGAGAAGGTTCACGCACCGGACGCTTCACCGTTTCTTCACGGAGCGCTTTCCTCTTGATGCCACCCGCCACAACTAGATCCTCTAGTTTTAGGTGCCATTTGATGATTGGAGGTGATAATCAGGGATTATTGGAGTTTGGAGGGTTTGGAGAGAGTGTGG
>UESW01004088.1:0-280423 GCA_900491605.1 Calamus simplicifolius
CTCGAACGTTGCAATCCATCCGAGATCGGCGACGATCTGACGGTTGCGATCGATCCAAGCCCTAATCCCGATCGGCGACGATCGATCTCGAAATGTGGCGATCCGTCCAAGAACGGCGATGATCCGATGGTTGCGATCGATCCAAGCCCTGATCCCGATCGGCCACGACCGATCTCGGACCGTGGCGATCCATCCGAGATCGGTGATGATCCAACGGTTGCGATTGATCCAAGCCCTGATCCCGATCGGCGACGACCGATCGCGGACCGCAGCAATCGGTTCGATCGGCAAAGATCCAACGGTTGCGATCGATCCAAGCCGTGATCCCGATCGCCACGACCTATCTCGGACAGTTGCAATCCGTCCGAGATCGGCGACGATCCGACGGTTGCGATCGATCCAAGCCCTGATCCCGATCGGCCATGATCGATCTCGAAACGTGGCGATCGGTCCGATCGGCGAAGATCCGAGGGTTGCGATCGATCCAAGCCCTTATTCTGATCGGTCACGATCGATTTTGGACCGATCGCTATTTAACATAATTAATTTTTTTAAATATATTACGATGCAAAGGGTTGCATCGTATTTTTTAATATGATAATTATATTATATAAAAAATTAATTTTAATTCTAATAATTACGATGCAACAAGTGCGTCGCTATATTAAAACATAATTTTTCTAATTAATTTTTTGGCTTGTTACGTCGCTAATGCGTCGCTATTTAATATAATTAATTTTTAAAAATATTGCAACTCACTGTGTTACGTCGTAATTATTTTTTCTCATATTTATAATTATAAAATTTAATTTATTAAAATAATTGTGACGCATTTATTGCATCACTAAATTAAAAATAATTTTAATTTATTTTCTAGTTTATTGCGTCGCTATTGCGTCGCTATTTAAAATATTTAATTTTTTTCAAAACATTGCGACGCACTGAGTGGCGTCGCAATATTTTTAAAATATTTATACTATAAAAATATAATTTCATTTAAATTATTTGCAATGCAATTATTGCATCGCTAAATTAAAATAATTTTTCTATTTTTCTAGTTTATTGCGTCGCTAAGGCGTCGCTATTTAAAATATTTAATTCTTTTCAAACATTGCGACACACTGTTATGCGTCGCAATATTTTGTAAATTATTTATACTTTAAATAATATAATTTCATTAAATTATTTGCGATGCATTTGTTGCGTCGCTAAATTAAAATAATTTTTTTTATTTTCTAGTTTATTGCATCGCTAATGCGTCACTATTTAATATATTTAATTCTTTTAAAAACATTGCGACGCACTGTGATGCGTCACAATATTTTTTTCGATAATTAAATTTTATAAAATTTAATTTAATTTAAATTATTTGCGACGCAATTGGTGTCGCTAAATTAAAAATAATTTTTCTAATTATCTATTTTATTACGTCGCTAATGCGTCGCTATTTAAAATATTTAATTCTGTTAAAAACATTGCGACGCAAATATTGCATCGCAATATTTTTATTGATATTTATATTTTATAAAAAATTAATTTAAAAATATTGCGATGCAATATTTGCATCGCAATATTAAAATTTTAATTTTTTTTTTATTTTCTGGTTAATTGAGTCGCTTATGCGTCGCTAATTGCGTCGCAATATTTTGTTGTCACAGAGGCATCGCAAGTGGTCGCAATTTAGCGACGTAATTATGCGTCGCTAAATTTGCATCGCTATTTCAGTATTTTCTTGTAGTGACAGTCGCCCTTCTATAGTGTACTCTCATCGGGTGCGTGACTAGCAACAGGATCCCCGCACAAATAGCACCCCTTACCCGTGCGGTTCACCTGGCAAAGTGCTTTGTTCCTTAACCCTGGAACCTCGGGTTTTCTCTCTGCCCCCACGGGCTATATATAGTAATCAGCTCCACTGAGCTATGATTCATGCCCCCACGGGCTGCTCACAACCAGCCCCACTGGCCTGGTTAAGCGTGCACTCACCCCTGATTCTGGGGTTCATCGTACGATCTGTTCGCAAGGAGGTGCCGGCTCGATAGTAGTGTGCAATGCTCATGCTACAGTACAGTCTAAAGGGTGATCAGCCCCTAGCTGCCTGATGCTCAGTATGATACATACATCATTTGTAAAGCTTTATCATGCAAATATGCCATGTATACATTAAAAATCCCCTCATCGAAACTCATGCTTATGTGTTATGCTCAAAACTCATGCTCGAAACTCATGCTTATTTCTTTATGCTTAAAACTCATGCTCAAAACTCATTTATCAGAATATCATATACTAGGTTCTCATTTCTCATATTTAAAACATACATAATACTCTGCTAAACATAACATACCATAACTAGGTATTAATCTCATTATACTAGCTCAAATTAACTTCTCATTGCTAGATGAGAAACCCACTCACCTTAGTAGGTTACTCCTCGACTGGTACAACTGGTACTCAACTCTGGTATTTCGGCTCCCTGGAATAACCCTCTTGACCTACGTCAACATACAGATACGATAGCTATTAGGATTACCTCCACACGAGGTTTTCCCACGAACCATGCATGCATACATGATCTATCCTCTAATATCTCATTATTTTCTTCCACCCTTTCTCTACTCAAGATTACTTCTACTATTACCTCAAAATACAATAATCTAAGAAAATCTAAAGTCATACAAGATCTAGGGAAGCTATAGCTTACCTGGAGTCGAGCACAAACCCCAAGCTTCCCTTTCCCTTTCTCTTTCTTCCTCCTTTTTCTTCTTCTTCTTCTTCTTCCTCTCTTTCTCCTCTTCTTTCTCTCTTTCTTTCTTTCTTTCTTTTCTCTGGCTGAACCCACGTTTCCCTTTTTCTCTAATGACTTGGGGACCAAGTCATTGGAAACTTAAGGGTTAAGGCATGCCAAATTCCCTTTTGCCCTCAAACACTCTTAACGCACGCTTTTTAGAAAACACGTGGCTCACTTATAACCATGATATTTTGCCCTTAGATTTTCTTTCCCAAGTTGCCCTTAACACAATTAGCAATTGACATCGGAGCCTTTTCCCATTTTGCCCCTGATATAGCATTTTTTTAATCGATTTATAGCCCAGATTATCATTTTTCACTTAAATCGATACTTTTATGTAACATTTCTAAGAAAAGACTTTACCAGCTTGAAGAACTCGATTTTAGAAATCCAACGGTTCAAACGGCATCCAAATCGGACTTGAAACGGATTAAATATGAAATTTCTCAAGATTTAACTCAGAAAAACCTGCCGTCTTGGAGTCGGCTCGAACAGATTTGGAGTCGGCTCCAGCAGAAATAGGGGTCGACTCCAGAAAAGTAGGGGTCGACTCCTGAAAAGTAGGGGTCGACTCCAGCTCTGTAGGGGTCGACTCCAAAGCGTGCCGAAAGTTTAAAACCGTGCCAGAGTCGACTCCACTCCAATTAGGGTCGACTCCAACCACTAAAAACATCATTTTAGGATAAAACTCAAACTAAACTTGATTTTTCTTGTGATTTAAACCCATTAAAAACTTAAGTCTCTCAATTTCTTAAATCAAACTCATTAACATTCAGAAATATACTTATTTACTCCAAAATTTCTTCTCTTTACATTTATCAAAAGGCCAACACACCCACATTTCACTGAAACTTTCTGACTTTCATTTTAATTGAAATGCCATAAATTACAAGGTTTTTTTTCAGGATGTTACAGAAAATATTAAAAATCAAAAGGATTGTACACACCATTCTGGAATAATCGGATCGTGCATGATGATACCCCAACTCATACGAACACAATTGGCCTATGAGTCGATACCCTTTATTGGCAGGAAAGGGTATGCTGGGGAATTTACCCATCATGAATTTGAGGTTCGAATCGGTTCTCCATTCGATAGCATTTTGGCGCAAAAAAAACTATCAAAAGGCTAGCTTAGCATCCACATTAGAAACAATGATATAGCAAGCTACAATGTAGAACCAATGAATAAATGATCACTCATCGAAAATGATAGACCCTGCCTTGAAGAACGTATAAACTAAATACAAACAGCAGGAGAAGTTTTGCTTGTAATAAACAGGAGTTTGCATGTTAGCATGACTCAAAATGTACGAAATTTAACAAGCCCTTGGTCTTCGAATTTGCATAGCTCAAGGATGCGATGATCTTGGTTCACAACCATTGAATATTTCTTTTGTTGATGCATGAAACATCGTCTGAACATCCCTGCCATGCTTTCATTGGAGGTGTCAAGCGCCCGACGGCCCATGGCATGACCGGCGAGCTAGCACGGCCTCTATTAGATTTTGCTATTTGTAATGTTATTATGCAATTTTTAGAATATTTTTATGATGATATAAATATTTTATTTGGTGCTTATTATCCCTTTTTTTAAATTTTTTTAATAAAGCTATTAATATTGCTGATGATTTTGTAGTTTATAGGAATGTATAAGGTTTTAAAATATAATTAAAGTAATGGAATTAAAATTTAATAAATATTGATAAAAAAATTTAATTTTTATGTTAAGCTTTAATTATGGACCGTAGTTTTAAATGAGGTTGTGCATCAGTAAAATCAGAAAATTTATAATAATAATGCATGATACTAATAAATTAAAAATAAAATTATTAATTTATTAAATAAAATGATATTATATAATGAAGGTAAAAGGTTCGCTATTTCAAGATTAACCTCAAGGTAATAGTAGTGGAAGAAATATGGATAAAATATGATATTTTTATTAAGAAAAAAAATTAAATATACAACTTCATCATCTAATGAATTATTTTTTATCTAAATAATAATTTTTTTAATTTTTTAATTAAAAAATAGTTGAATATCTTTGATGGTTTAGTTTAATGACGAATACCTAAAAACAATTATCCTATGCTTGTCACGATGGCCTGTAATCTATTAATCCATCTCGTGTTTAGAATAATACTAGAATCTACTTATAATGCTTGAGATGATATACTTAGGGGTGCAACTCGGGCCCATGAAACTCGGGTTTCCCTTAACCCTAACCCTAACCCTATTTGTAAAACCTCAACCCTAACCCTAACCCTAACCCTATTTGTAAAACCTCAACCCTAACCCTATTTTTAAAAATCGGGTTCGGGTTGAGTTTCGGGTTGAAATTCGGGTTGGTGAAAAAAAAAAAGTTCACAACATAGTCCAATCAATTTTTGTAACAAAAAATTCTGTGATTTACACCACTTCATGTGACGGGAGCACTGTTGCTGGATCATTTCCAAAACTGAGCTAGGAGAATAGGTTCATCGTGTGAAGCAGAAATTTGGAGCAAGTTTATTTTTTTTAAGCAAAAAAATGAGCTAGTTCAAATTGATATCCTAAAGAAGGCTGATGAGAAATTCAGCATCAATTTGGATAATAATGATAATTTGGGAAAGAGAGATTAGTTCTAAACCTCCAGTTAAGCCATAGTTAGGCCTGATAAGCCACCACCTTTTACAAAATGATGTAGAGTGGAAACAACAAAATCAGCTGAATTACATCATTTTAGCTCTCATACACTACAAAAAGAGGGAGCATTATTACCATCACATTGTCAACCTATCATCTTAATGCATAGCTACATAAAAATGCCTATTAAAGTCCTTGGTCTTTGGCTGTAACAATTTATGAATCAGCTTGTTGGCTTGGTCCAAACTTCCTATATCAAAGGTACACAAAGCACATATCTGGAAGCTCCCAAGCTTCCTTCTGGTCTCATTCAGCACCAAAGTCCTCAGCCCCTGCGCAGCCACAGGCCTCATCACTGTCGACTCCTCCAACACAGCCTGCTAAAATGGCACAGAAGCAATAGAAATTAAGTAGAGCTCACATCAATGCCCAATTAAATAAAGATGGAAGAACTTACATGTCCTGAGCTTAGCCCATGAAATTTTTATCAAAAATACATTTAAGAAAGAAAACATATTTGAGAATACAGCTAACACCTCCAATATATTAATCTTTTAGTGAAATAGGAGGTAGAGAGGAGGAAGTCATTGCAATACTTTCAGCTTCCTCTGAAAAAAATAACAAACATGAGTCAAACATTGCATTGAAAGAATGATAAATAATTCAAATATAATAACATACATTTTACCTTTTGCACATTTATCCAAATGATCGATGAGTTCTTCATATTCTGGATCCTTTGGTGCAGCTCTTAACCAATCTTGAGTACAAATCAAACACTCAACCAATATTGGTGTCAAAGAACTACGATATTGGTCAAGAACACGGCCTCCCGCGCTAAATGCAGATTCAGATGCCACTGTAGAAACAGGAATAGCCAAAATATCTCTTGCCATACATGCTAATGTTTTGTATTTTGTAGCAGTAGACCACCATGCCAAAATATCAAATGGTTCTACAGCCCTCTCTTGAGGATCTTTTAGGTAGGCATCAACTTCAGTCATGCTACAATCAAAACTACTCTGCTCTTTTTCACGAATGTACTCCTCATATTTCTTATCATTAATAGCAGTCATGGAAGAAGCAAATGTTGAAACACTCCCTTTAGATGAAGAGCATGCAGAAGAAGCCTCAACTTTATACATTTCATACAACACAAACATTTTATCATACACCTTTCTTGCTATTGCAGAAGCATCATCAATTGAAAGAACTCTTTTAAGGCACCAATATAAATAATCTAACTTGTATCGTGGATCCAAGACAAAAGCAATAAGCAAATAGATATTAAACTTATCAACAGAACCCCAATACTTACGAAGCTTCTCCTTCATTTTGTTGCACATACGAAGAAGGAGAGGGTCAGTTTGCACAGCTGAAAACGAATTTAATGCATCTTGGATCTTGTCAACATAACGAAAATGTAGGGATGAAGTGATATACTTGGTACCCGACAACATCTCAGTAGTTTCAAAAAATATGCCCAAGAAGTCATAAAGTACTCTAGCATAATTCCAATCCTCTTCAAAAGGAGGAGTGGTACTTCTAAAGGCATCACTATCAGATCCAAGACGCTTGAAAGCCTTCTCAAAGGGTAAAGCATGCTTCAACATGAGGTATGTCGAATTCCAACGTGTTGACACATCCAAACACAAAGATATTTTGATTGAAATTCTAACCATTTCACATGATCTTTCAAATGCTTGTTCTCTACAAGGAGAACTCTTTATCCACTTTATACTGTTACGAATACAAGCTATGCAATCTTTAATTTCATCTGTTCCCCCTCTCACAACCAAGTTTAAAATGTGTGCAATACAACGAATATGTAACTAATTACCATCCCCAAGCAAACCATCTTTCATTCTTAAATTTGTTTGCAAAGTGTTTAATGCAACATCATTAGATGATGCATTATCAACAGTAACAGTACAAACTTGTTTGATTTTCCAAGTATCTAAACAAGATTCAATTGCAGAAGAGATAGCTTCACCAGTATGTGGCGAAGGAAGAATACAAAAATTGATGATATGCTTATGAAGCTTCCAAGAAGAGTCCACAAAGTGAGCAGTCAAACATAAATACCCAATATTCTGATTTGAAGTCCATAAATCTGTTGTCAAGCTTACCCGATGAATGCTTTCCTGAAACAACTTTTGCAATTTAGCCCTCTCTAACTTGTATATTTTGTAAACTTCTTTAACAATGGTGGTTCTTGAAATATTCTTGATAAGTGGCTGCACAACTTTACAAAATTCTCTAAACCCTTCTTTCTCCATAAATTTGAATGGCAATTCATCAAGGATAATCATTTGTGCCATTGCTCTTTTGCAAGCCTCTTGGTCAAATTTCCAATTCGATAAATTGCCACTACTATCAAATGATGTTGTTGTGAATGACAACATTAGTTGACCCTTAGCTCTTTTGGTTGTATTGCATTTGCATAAACTTAAGTGTCTTGTTAATGTGCTTGTCCCTTGAGTGCTTGGACACTTGAGTTTAATTTTACAATACTTACAAATAGCATACTCTACTTTCCCCTCGTTATCACATATCTTTTCAAAATCAGCCCAGACTGGTGATGAAATTTTGTATGCTTTTTTCTTTTTACTCAAAGGAATATTTGCATCTGAACCTTCTGTAGGATCCATGGTATTTGAAGATGTTGATGTTGGAACACTTTTAATTGGCTCACTAATAATCTCTTCCTCTACATCAATTTCTTGCCCAACATTTATATCCTCCATATTTGACAACCTAAAAACAATTTTCAAAGTAGTCGATAGTCTTAAAAATAATTTTCAAACTAAACATAAAATTTGATGTTAAAATTACTTGAATAGCCAGAACAAATAAACATATTGAAAGTTGATGCCAATTTACAATCCCAGTTATTCATCAAAAGCTATTGAATTGTATATAAAATGATCCAATGAAAAACTGTAGGAAATAGGCTACACAGTACGTAGATATCCATCCTTAATATCCCTATACCACCCATCCAACTTTAACTGATACATATAAATCAAATTATAAGAGACAACAGAATGAATAGTGCATGAAACTTTACAAAACTTTAAGCATGTACACTAAACTGGAACTGCATCTAAAGACAGCAAACCAAGGTTTAATTGCATGATTAATCTGAGTTAATGGAGCATACTGGACCTGAGGTGGATATTCCAACAGAATGTTGAAGCTCGGATCGTTTGAATAGAGTATTTTGCTGTGCAATGAAAACTACCGATCCCCTGGCACATGGTAATAGAGAAAATGTTATGGATGCAAAGCGATGTAAAGAAAACTATTCCTAGCTATGAGGTGATATATTGGCTGTGAAGCTCGGATCGTTTGAAAACTGCAGACATCGCGAGTCCTTGGTCGGTGAACCACCGCTGTTGCTAGGATCTTCATCATCCGGAGAGAGATCACCGATCAGTACCCTTTCTTCTCCGGCGCTGGCAACAGGGAGTCGGACATCAGGTAGCAGTGTAGCACATCCTCTGTTTCAGAGAGCAGTAAGAATACTAATCAAATCTTGACCTTCAGATCCGTCTGAGTCTCGCGGTGATGCGCGGCGGATCCCATGCCTCGTCAGTCATCATATTCCCATCCAGCCGTGAAATCAACCAGAAAACCCTCGCCCGGAAGCTGCCTAGCGCTGTGCCTCTTCTCCATTCACGGCCGCGCGGTTCGCCGTTGTTCTTCTTGGTTAGACCGATCATTGGTGATGGTGGCCACCGCCGGTGGTTGTATTTTTGAGATCGGAACATCTCACGGATTCACGATGGGAAGAAAATAAAAAGCAGATAAATAAAAATAAAAAAATACCTAGATTTCGTTGCTCGCAGTCGCCGGTGACGATCGGAAATATCTGGTAGCTCCTAGCCTCCTAGGTGGAAATATCCGACGAAGCCATGACTCACGAAGGCGACCGACGGCTCACGAAGGCGACCGACGGCGACGAATGGGAGGCGGGACTTGGAGAAGACGGGAGCTAGGGTTGAGAAATATGAAAGAGGGCAAGCAGGCGAGCGGAGCGAGTCGAGCGAACGTCCTAGGTGGAAATATCCGACGAAGCCACGACTCACGAAGGCGACCGACGGCGATGAATGGGAGGCGGGACTCGGAGAAGACGGGAGCTAGGGTTGAGAAATCTGAAAGAGGCAAGCGGGCGAGCGGAGCGAGTCGAGCGACCGAGCGAGGCTTCGAGTGGTTTGTTAAATTTTAACGGGTTCGGGTTTTTCCGGGCCGGTTTGACTCCAACCCGAACCCGGACCGATTTTAAATCGGTCCGGGTTAAACCCGGTTATTTCGGGTTCGGGTTGAGCAAAGGTGAGTTTGAGCACTGTTAAAATTCGGGTTCGGCGGGCCGGGTTCGGGTTGAACCCGGCCCAAGTTGCACCCCTAGATATACTTAACAATAGGAGGAGCCAATTGAAATTTGATACAATGAAGATGTTAATCTACCAAAAGGACTTATACAATGCAAAAAATAGAATATAAGGATGACAAAATGAAAATAAAGATTCTTATCTAAATGAATAGAAAAATAAAAGATTAGAGATGGAAGATAGCATACACTATAGTAGTCCTAAAGGCTAAATGAGAGGAATAATCATGATAGGTCATGCTAACAGTAACCCCTAACAAGATTTTGTATTGATTAATTTAATTAATTTTTTTTTTGTAAAAATAGTTTAAAATTTAAAAATTTAAAAATTTTAAAAAAATTTAAATAGGGTTGCAAGGCCCGATAATCCAAGACTTAGGTACAAAAGACGAAAATGAAAACTTCCTCCAAACAACTAAAAGAAGAAGAGGACTGAGCATTGAGCAACATAAAGATTGCTACATGGGTGATAATAAGCCAACTGCTAACTCACAAACAAAAATATGTATATTTAGTTTATTTAATTTAATTTTTATAAAATTAATTTAAAAAATCAAATAAAATTACTTGACTTGGATTGATGATGTAAGAAAATATTAAAAAATCAAAAGGATTGTACACACCATTCTGGAATAATCGGATCGTGCATGATGATACCCCAACTCATACGAACATAATTGGCCTATGAGTCGATACCCTTTATTGGCAGGAAAGGGTATGCTGGGGAATTTACCCATCATGAATTTGAGGTTCGAACCGGTTCTCCATTTGATAGCATTTTGGCGCAAAAAAAAACTATCAAAAAGGCCAGCTTAGCATCCACATTAGAAACAATGATGATATATCAAGCTGCAATGTAGAACCAATGAATAAATGGTCACGCATCGAAAATGATAGACCCTGCCTTGCAGAACGTATAAACTAAATACAAACAGCAGGAGAAGTTTTGCTTGTAATAAACAAGAGTTTGCATGTTAGCATGACTCAAAATGTACGAAATTTAACAAGCCCATGGTCTTCGAATTTGCATAGCTCAAGGATGCGATGATCTTGGTTCACAACCATTGAATATTTCTTTTGCTGGTGCATGAAACATCCTCTGAACATCATCAATCCAAGTCAAGTAATTTTATTTGATTTTTTAAATTAATTTTATAAAAATTAAATTAAATAAACTAAATATACATATTTTTGTTTGTGAGTTAGCAGTTGGCTTATTATCACCCATGCAGCAATCTTTATGTTGCTCAATGCTCAGTCATCTTCTTCTTTTAATTGTTTTCAAACTCATTTGTTGAATGAGAGACATTTTTTTAATCAAAAAATATTTGTATTATTTATTATTTATATAATTAGATAAACATACTTTAAATTTCATATGATGGAATAGCAAATGGATGGAAAGATTTTAGCTAGAAAAAATATCTTAATATTTTTTAATAAATATCGTATACATATAAACTAATAAAGAAAACCGTATAGCTCATATAAAATTTATTTATACAAAGTCTTTTCCCTTTTCCTAATCTTCTCACCCTTTTGCGATTTGAATTTTTAATTTGATGGGCTAAGAATCGCAAGCCTTTGCCCATCGGGCCAGATTTGCTGTGGTCCGACTAGCCCGACTCCAAGATCACCTCGGCCCAGGGAGCTGCTTCCCCAAAACCTTGGGCCTTTGCCATATAAGAGATCCGGAGCGGGATGCCTAGAGGCGTTCCGCAATTGAGTGACCGATTTCTTCCCCATCTTTCACCAGGTGATAGGGCTGAAAATGGGTCGGATAAAATCCGACCGTATCCGGATCCGTATTTAAATTATATCAAATTTAGATATTTATTTTATAGTTTAATCGATTTAAATATGGATTCGGATATCTAAATTAAAAATTATTCGAATACGGATACGGATATAATTTTACGTATGTTTTTAGATTCGAATACGGATATCCGTTACGAAATCTCGCTTAGAGGTGGGCACTGGGCCGTGCCGCCCATGGCACGGCATGGCCCAGGCCCTAATGGGCCGTGCCAGGCACGGCCCGGCACTGCTACAGTACCGGGCCATGCCGGGCTCAGAAAATTTTTTCTGTTGGCCCAGCACGGCATGGCCCATGACGGACCTGGGCCGGCTCGTCGTGCCGTGCTGGCACGGCCCAGGTGGGCTTGAGTCGTGTCGGCCCAGTGGGCCGTGCCAGGCATGGCCCAGGTGGGCCTAGTTGTGCCGGCCCAGGTAGGCCGTGCCTAGCACGGCCCAGGTGGGCCTGGGCCGTGCCAGGCACGGCCCACCTGGGGCATGGCCCATGCACAGCTCAAATAAAAAAATTATAAAAAATATAATTTTTTTAATAAATTAAAAAATTATTAGGAATAAAGAAATTTTATTAATATAAAGCCATCATAATGGTGGGGGGTTTGGCATAGACTCCTACCAGTTTATTAATTTAAAATTAAAATAGTACATAAGGGAGGGGGCTAGGCCTGACCTCTAGAACATAATACAATAAGTAAGAAGAAAAAAATAGAAAGATCGCAACCATCGGATCATCGCCGATCGGATGGATCGCAACCGTCGGATCGATCATCGTTGATCGAGATCATGGCTTGGATCGATCGCAACTGTTGGATCGTCTCTGATGGGATAGATCGCAACCGTTGGATCGATCATCCCGATCGGGATCATGGCTTGGATCGATCGCAACCGTCAGATCGTCTCCAATCGGATCGATCGCAATGGTTTGATCGATCATCACCAATCGGGATCATGGCTTGGATTGATCGCAACCGTCGGATCGATCATCGCTGATCGGGATCATGGCTTGGATCGATCACAACCGTCGGATCGATCATCGCCGATCGGGATCAAGGCTTGGATCGATCGAAGACGTCGGATCGTCTCCGATCGGATTGATCACAATGGTCCGATCGATCATCGCCGATCGGGATCGTAGCTTGGATCGATCGCAATCGTCGGATCGTCTTCGATTGGATAGATCGCAACCGTTCGATCGATAATAGCATATCAGGATCATGGCATGGATCGATCGCAACCGTCGGATCGATCATCGCCGATCGGGATCATGGCTTGGATCGATCGCAACCATCGGATCATCGCCGATCGAATGGATCGCAACCGTCAGATCGATCATCGCCGATCAGGATCATGACATAGATCGATCGCAACCATCGGATCGTCTCCGATCGGATTGATCGTAACCGTCGGATTGATCATCGTCGATCGGGATCATGGCTTGGATCGATCCAGACGTCAGATCATCTCCGATCGGATGGATCGCAACCATCGGATTGATCATCGTCGATCGGGATTATGGCTTGGATCGATCACAGACGTCGGATTATCTCCGATCAGATGGATCGCAACCATCGGATTGATCATCGCCGATCATGATCATGGCTTGGATCGATCGCAGACATCGGATCGTCTCCGATCGGATTGATCGCAACAGTCTGATCGATCATTATCGATCGGGATCATGGCTTGGATCGATCACAACCATCGGATCGTCTCTGATCGGATGGATCGCAGTTGTTGGATTGATCATCGCCGATCGGGATCATGGCTTGGATCGATTGCAACCGTCGGATTGTCTCCGATTGGATGGATCGCAACCATCGGATCGATCATCGCCGATCGGGATCATGGCTTGGATTGATCACAATCGTTGGATCATCACTGATCGAATGGATCGTAACCGTCGGATCAATCATCGCCGATCGGGATCATGGCATGGATCGATTGCAACCGTCAGACCGTCTCCGATCGGATCGATCGCAACCGTCGGATCGATTATCGCCAAATGGGATCATGGCTTGGATCGATTGCAACCGTCGGATCGTCTCCGATCGGATTGATCGCAATGGTCCGATCGATCATCGCCGATCGAGATCATAGCTTGGATCGATCGCAACCGTCGGATCATCGCCGAGGAGATAGATCGCAACTGTTGGATCGATCATCCCCAATCGGAATCATGGCTAGGATCGATCGCAACCGTCGGATCGTCTCCGATCGAATTGATCGCAACAGTCCGATCGATCATTGCCGATCGGGATCATGACTTGGATCGATCGCAACCATCGGATCATCGCCGATCGGATGGATCGCAACCATCGGATCGATCATCGCCGATCAGGAATATGGCATGGATCGATCGCAACCGTCGGATCATCTCCGATCAGATCGATTGCAATCATCGGATCCATCATCGCCGATCAGGATCATGGCTTGGATCAGCTGGCTGGTGCCTAGGCGCATAGTGTGCTCCTGGCACCAGCCGTGCCATGGCACGACCCTTGTGGGCCGTGCCATGGCATGGCCCACAAAATGGCTCAGCAGGGCCGTTCTGGATGGCATGGCCCAACAGGGCCGTTGCTGGGCCATGCCAAAATGGCCCTTCTGGACCGTTTTGTGGGCCGTACCAGGCACGGCCCGTGACCCATTATTGATGAATCACGGACCGTACTGAATTTAAAATTTTTTTTAATGGACCATGCTTAGCACGATCCATTTGTTAATGACTATGTCAGGTATAGTACAATAATTATTTTGGCCCAATAGGCCTGGGCCGTGCCTGGCACGGCACGCCCAGTGCCCATGCCGAATCTCGCTTTCCCGAAAATTCTCGCTTCCCAGCGATCCTCATCCAAACATTTCAACCAATTGGTGGAGAGCTCGCGGATTGTGTGTTTCTTCAAACCCATTCTTGCCCGTCCGATCCCCCAGCAACGACCCCAAATCCCTCCTCCCCCAGCGGGTAACCTCCCTTCGCATGCCTCTCCTACCCTCTCTCTCCTTGTAATCTCCCCATGGCCCTCGCGAGGGGAAGGGTACTGGAGCTGGAGAGGATCGCCAGGTGACTTTCGCGAAGCGGCGGAACGGGCTGCTCAAGAAGGCCTACGAGCTCTCCGTGCTCTGCGACGCCGAGGTCGCCCTCATCATCTTCTCCAACCGCGGGAAGCTCTATGAGTTCTGCAGCAGCTCCAGGTAGTGGGCAGCGGATGAGAACTTGGTAAAAAGCAGCGAGGTAAAAGCTTCTTCTTTTATTTATTTATTTTTTGTTTGGATGTTTCGTTCTCTTTCTTGGTCTTGATCTGTTTCCGGTTTTAGATATCGGGGGAAGGGGCTGTTCCCGTTGCTGTTCTTGTGTAAAAGCTTCTTCTTTTATTTATTTGTTTTTTGTTTGGATGTTTCGTTCTCTTTCTTGGTCTTGATCTGTTTCCGGTTTTAGATCTCGGGGGAAGGGGCTGTTCCCGTTGCTCTTCTTGTGTCCTTTTTGGTGAAACAATAAAAAGGAAGTCAGATCTGCTGAGAAAAGAAACTAGTGATCTATAAAATTCAGAACTTTCTGGTTTTTGATTATGTTTTTCTTCCTCTACTCAGGATCGGAGCGATCTACAATTCTTAATTAGTTAGAGAAGGATCTACAATTCTTAAATTTTGGCCATGTCGTTTTCTGGGCCTTGTGAATCAATTGAGACAGAACCCTTTGTATCTTGCCGCTGATGTATTTTACTTTCCGGCTTCTGGCTTGAAAAAACAAAATCGATCACACTGAAAAAATAAGCCGATATATTAACGTTTTTATCAACAAACCACAGCTAAAATCCCTAAAAATATTTCATTTTTTTTAATTCAACTAGTAATGGTATTATGTCACAAAACTTGCTGACCATCAAAAAATCAAATTATAACCGAATGACCCCGCCTTTATATTTATTTATCATCAGATAAATAATAATAGGAGATGGAAGCTAATATGCCAGGATGCCAACTTATATTCTTTGCATGAGTTTTCTCATACTGTTTATTTAATCTAGACAACTAGTTAAGTCTTCATCCTTCTGTTTAAGTTTCACTAATTAATTAGTAGGGAGTAATTAGTTAGGATAGACTATAGAGGTAAACTTTATTGAATCTAAAGATTAGTTCTCAATTTTCTTACTATAACAAAAATTAGATTTAAAAATAAAAGTAATTGCCAAGAAAAGATATCTATGAGTGATTGCTGAAAAATAGCTTTTCATGCTTTGCAAATATAAATTTTAGAATGCGTAGGTAATAAATTTCATGATGGTGTTTGTTTCATGCGTTGGGCGTTTCACACTTTGTATCTTGGCAAATTTAGTTAGACAATGTCCTTAATTCATAGTTTGTAATTTTTTTAGGAATTTTTATTTTATATCTGCTTATGAAATTCTTTTAAGTTGAAGTGGACTAATTATACTTGCAGCTTGTTTTCGCTATTTCTCTAGAAATTTCTATCTTACATCTGCATATAGAATTCTTTTGATTTGATTTGGAATCGATACACTTGCAGATTGTTTCTTCTTTTCAAGGCTTTTATCTTGCTTCCAAATTAGCCAGAATTAGTTTTGCATCTGTGATGTTATTTATATATAGAGGTCCTAGAGGCCAATTCTCTTCATGGTTGGTAAATAAATAGACTAGATAAGCATTGAATGAGCATTCTGAGAAAGAGATACAACATATGTTTGTGGTGTTGAAATATCTAGTCAAGGTATTTTTCACTTGACCTTCTTTATTGATTCATGCGATCCTGTTGTATTTATGCATTTTTTGTATTAGTGAACTGCAAATTCTTATATATGTCTACATTTTTGTGAAAATTCTTGTCTCAATGCTTAATGATTTTCATCTCAAATATTTTAGGTCCAGTTACAATGTTGCTTAGTTTGATTTGTTGTGGATTTCAACCTCTTTCAAGTTTCTTAAGAGAACATTTAGGTAGCCATATTCCTATGTTTTGCTCTTGTGGTAGACAGTGAGTATTCCTCTATTTATTAACTCTTTCACAATTATTCATCATATACACCATCATAAGATCATAGAAGTTTTTATCATATAACACCATCACAATCATTCATCATATATGCCAGAATTGAAAGGAAACTGTTGTGGGTGAAATTGAACATATCTGACAAAAACCAGTGTAAATTGATCATTTGACTGGTGGTCTGATTTATTGTTCTGTTAAAAAAGGCAAAGCTTAGCTTTGAAACAGACTCTGGAACAATGTTTTAGATCTTCTGCTGACAGAGGTTCATCATAAAGAATCAATCTTTTCATTACTGTGGATAGACATCATGACATTTAACAGAACCTTTTATGGTAAGATGATTATTTTGAACCCATCTGTATCCATGCATGTTTCCAAGGGCACAATCATCTTTGCAAGATTATGATTCTTCTAGGTATCTCTATCATGGCTTTATGTAAATTTATTTCTTACTTTTGTGAAACAAATAATTTGACACTTAAAAGTGGACAATTAAAGGTTTTTGCATGGCATTGAGTGCACAGCTTCAGTAGTTTTCGGAAAAAGATTAATATTTACAGTATTGGGAGGCCATGTCATCAATTCCTTATGGTAGAAGTTGATGTTGGGGCCTAGTTGATGTTGTTTCATGCTAAATATTCCGCGCCCCCCCCCCCCCCCCCCCCCCCCTTTTCAATAGGTGATTTCCATCAGTGCTGGTTGGACTTACTATTTCATTAAATGTTTGGCTAGAACATTCTCTATCTTGGTAATATGCTGAAATTAAGAAGCCTTTATGTTGTATGTGGTATTGAAAAATGTGAAGGGGATGAACCAGCAATATATTCACTCGCTTAAAATTACTCCCATCGTTTGGAATCTTAGATGGTTTGATGGTGTGTATGCCCTTTGTAAGTGTTGAATGAAGGGACATCCTTTTCGACTTTATGAGACCACTTGAGATTGAAAAGTGTAGAAAATAGCAAAAATTAGTTGCAAGTGTTCAGAAGACCTAGAAGATTTGAGCATAAGAGCAAATTCCATTCTTTCATTTCATATACATGTTACCATGACTTATAAACTTTCTTGTATTGTATTGTTTTCATTTTTATCAGTTCTAGTGTACCAGTTGCTGTTTAGGGTTTTACTGGATTACTTCTTGTTGTGTGCACTAGCAGTTTAGTTCCGTCTTTTCTCACTCATTATTCTTGTTGAAGCATGGCCATAGGAATATTTTCTTGTTTTTGGTACATATCCGAGGCTTGTACTGCACTGTTTTGGGGCTCCTTTCTAAAATCTCATAAATATATAGCCATGCTACCTTCTGGTGACAAGTTTTCTTGTTTACATCTTGCAGAGTTGATACCGTAGGCAGTTGCAATGTCTTCAGCAATGCAGGCATCATATCTTCCTGCTACCACTGATTCAATAGCACAGGCCTTGGAGGCAAAAGATCCGTCTGAGTCTATTCTATTCTCTACCGTGTTCTTGAAAACCCATCATCTTCCCCAGAAGCATTGCGCATTAAAGAACAGGCAATTTCAAATCTCACAGAACTTCTAACACAAGAAAGGAAAGCTGAGGAGTTGAGAAGTCTTCTGACCCAACTCAGACCCTTCTTCTCTTTAATTCCCAAGGCAAAAACTGCAAAAATTGTGAGGGGAATTATAGATGCAGTTGCCAAGATACCCGGAACCTCTGATCTGCAAATTTCTCTCTGCAAGGAAATGGTGGAATGGACCCGTGCAGAGAAGCGTACATTTCTTAGGCAACGAGTTGAGGCAAGGCTTGCAGCTCTCCTAATGGAAAACAAAGAATATTCTGAAGCTCTAACTCTTCTTACAGGCCTGATCAAGGAGGTTAGAAGATTGGATGATAAACTACTTCTGGTGGATATTGATCTTTTGGAGAGCAAGCTTCATTTTTCATTGAGAAATTTGCCAAAGGCCAAAGCTGCACTAACTGCAGCAAGAACAGCTGCCAATGCTATTTACGTTCCTCCAGCACAGCAAGGAACAATAGATCTTCAGAGTGGGATCCTTCATGCGGAGGAGAAGGATTATAAAACAGCCTACAGCTATTTCTTTGAAGCATTTGAAGCTTTCAATGCACTTGAGGATCCCCGTGCGGTTTTTAGCCTTAAATACATGCTGCTGTGCAAGATAATGGTTAACCAGGCTGATGACGTTGCAGGCATTATATCTTCTAAGGCTGGTTTGCATTATGTGGGTCCTGATTTGGATGCTATGAAAGCTGTTGCTGATGCACACTCAAAGCGTTCCCTAAAATTCTTTGAAACTGCTCTTCGAGATTACAGGGCCCAGTTAGAGGAAGACCCAATTGTTCACAGACATCTATCATCTCTGTATGATACCCTCTTGGAGCAGAACTTGTGCAGATTGATCGAGCCTTACTCAAGGGTGGAGATTGCTCATGTTGCGGAGATGATTGAGTTGCCCGTGGATCATGTGGAGAAGAAGCTTTCTCAGATGATACTTGACAAGAAGTTTGCAGGGACTCTTGATCAGGGTGCTGGTTGCCTTATCATATTTGAAGATCCCAAGACTGATGCCATTTTTCCAGCAACACTTGAAACGATCGCCAACATTGGCAAGGTCGTGGACAGCCTTTATGTGAGGTCAGCTCGAATCATGGCCTGAGCTTTTCTTGTTTCCTCTCTCTCTCTCTCTCTCTCTCTCTTATTACACCTCCATCTTTCAGGCCTTTTAGACACACTCATGGAAAATTGATATTTGGTTTCTTTTAGCTTTATCTTGTCTTGTAACAATTATGGCTCATTATGCTCTCTCAAGGATGGTCTTCGTGTTTGTGATGAACTGTGAAATGCAAACTCTAGATGTGTGTGAACTGAGAATGACTTTTGAAATTGGAGTTCCTGTTTTGGAGCTTATTTTTATGGTTTATTTGGAAGTTGCTGTTTGTTAGTCACGTCTGTGTGCTTATCAGGTTTAAAAAAAAAAAAAAAAGCGACACTTTGTTGGCTTGTTGGCTTCATTTGCTTAGAGGATGGTTTTGCATGTATTGTGATCTATTTCATGAAGATGCATAGGATAACTGGTTCTGGTTCCTAATTTCTAATTTGCTTTTGCTGAACTGAGTTCGCTTATGATAGATTGACCATCTTTTTTTGTAAATTTCGAACATTTAATTTCAAAAATTTTATGGGTTTTTAATTATTTTGTTGATTGAATGATGTGGATTTATTAATATTTAAGAGTAATATAAAAGGGCATGTTATAAGAGAGAGTAGAAGTAAGGGCAAAAAGAGATTTAGCACGTCGATCTTTTTGTATGAGATAGCTATGCTGGGGAATTCACCCATCATGAATTTGAGGTTCGAACAGGTTATCCATTCGATAGCATTTTGGCGCAAAAAAAAAAAACTATCAAAAAGACCAGCTTAGCATCCACATTAGAAACATTAGAAATAATGATGATATAGCAAAGCTACAATGAATCAATGATCACGAAAATGATAGATCGTATAAACTAAATACAAACAGTAGGAGAAGTTTTGCTTGTAATAAACAGGAGTTTGCATGTTAGCATGACTTAAAATGTATGAAATTTAACAAGCCCATGGTTTTCGAATTTGCATACCTCAAGGATGCGATGATCTTGGTTCACAACCATTGAGGTGTCAATCGTCCGACGGCCCATGGCATGACCGGCAAGTTGGCACGGCCTCTATTAGATTTTTGCTATTTGTAATGTTATTATGTAATTTTTAAAATATTTTTATGATGTTATAAATATTTTATTTGGTGCTTATTATCCCTTTTTTTAATTTTTTTAAATAAAGCTATTAATATTGCTGATGATTTTGTAATTTATAGGAATGTATAAGGTCTTAAAATATAATTAAAGTAATGGAATTAAAATTTAATAAATATTGATAAAAAATTTAATTTTTATTGTTAAGCTTTAATTATGGACTGTAGTTTTAAATGAGGTTGTGCATCATTAAAATCAGAAGAAATTTATAATAATATAATGCATGATACTAATAAAATTAAAATTAAATTATTAATTTAAATAAAATGATATTATAAAGAAGGTAAAAGTTCGCTATTTCAAGATTAAGGTAATAGTAGTGATAGAAATACGGATAAATTATGATATATTTTTATTAAGAAAAAAATTAAAATATGCAACTTCATCATCTAATGAATTATATTTTTATCTAAATAAAATTTTATAATTTTTTTAATTAAAAAATAGTTGAATATCTTTGATGCTTTAGTCTAATGACGAATACATAAAAATAATTATCCTATGCTTGTCACGATGGCATATAATCTATTAATCCATCCCGTGTTTAGAATAATACTAGAATCTACTTGTAATGCTTGAGATGATATACTTAACAATAGGAGCCAATTGAAATTTGATACAATGAAGATGTTAATCTACCAAAAGGACTTATACAATGCAAAAAATAGAATATAAGGATGACAAAATGAAAATAAAGATTCTTATCTAAATGAATAGAAAAATAAAAGATTAGAGATGGAAGATAGCATACACTATAGTAGTCCTAAAGGCTAAATGAGAGGAATAATCATGATAGGTCATGCTAACAGTAACCCCTAACAAGATTTTGTATTGATTAATTTAATTAATTTATTTTTTGTAAAAATAGTTTAAAATTTAAAAATTTTAAAATTTTAAAAAAATGCAAATAGGGTTGCTAGGCCCGATAATCCAAGACTTAGGTACAAAAGACAAAAATGAAAACTTCCTCCAAACAACTAAAAGATGAAGAGGATTGAGCGTTGAGCAACATAAAGATTGCTGCATGGGTGATAATAAGCCAACTGCTAACTCACAAACAAAAATATGTATATTTAGTTTATTTAATTTAATTTTTATAAAATTAATTTAAAAAATCAAATAAAATTACTTGACTTGGATTGATGATGTAAGAAAATATTAAAAAATCAAAAGGATTGTACACACCATTCTGAAATAATCAGATCGTGCATGATGATACCCCAACTCATACGAATACAATTGGCCTATGAGTCGATAACTTTTATTGGCAGGAAAGGGTATGCTGGGGAATTTACCCATCATGAATTTGAGGTTCGAACTGATTCTCCATTCGATAGCATTTTGGCGCAAAAAAAACTATCAAAAAGGCCTGCTTAGCATCCACATTAGAAACAATGATGATATAGCAAGCTACAATGTAGAACCAATGAATAAATGATCACGAAAATGATAGACCCTACCTTGCAGAATGTATAAACTAAATACAAACAGTAGGAGAAGTTTTGCTTGTAATAAACAGGAGTTTGCATGTTTGCATGACTCAAAATGTACGAAATTTAATAAGCCCATGGTCTTCGAATTTGCATAGCTCAAGGATGCGATGATCTTGGTTCACAACCATTGAATATTTCTTTTGCTGGTGCATGAAACATCCTCTGAACATCCCTGCTAGGCTTTCATTGGAGGTGTCAAGCGCCCGGCGGCCCATGGCATGACCGGCGAGCTGGCACGGCCTCTATTAGATTTTTGCTATTTGTAATGTTATTATGCAATTTTTAGAATATTTTTATGATGCTATAAATATTTTATTTGGTGCTTATTATCCTTTTTTTTTAATTTTTTTAATAAAGCTATTAATATGCTGATGATTTTGTAATTTATAGGAATGTATAAGGTTTTAGAATATAATTAAAGTAATGGAATTAAAATTTAATAAATATTGATAAAAAAATTAATTTTTATTGTTAAGCTTTAATTATGGACCGTAGTTTTAAATGAGGTTGTGCATCAGTAAAATCAGAAGAAATTTATAATATAATGCATGATACTAATAAATTAAAAATAAAATTATTAATTTATTAAATAAAATGATATTATATAATGAAGGTAAAAGGTTCACTATTTCAAGATTAACCTCAAGGTAATAGTAGTGGAAGAAATACGGATAAAATATGATATATTTTATTAAGAAAAAAATTAAAATAGACAATTTCATCATCTAATGAATTATATTTTTATCTAAATAATAATTTTATAATTTTTTTAATTAAAAATAGTTGAATATCTTTGATGCTTTAGTCTAATGACGAATACATAAAAACAATTATCCTATGCTTGTCACGATGGCTGTAATCTATTAATCCATCTCGTGTTTAGAATAATACTAGAATCTACTTGTAATGCTTGAGATGATATACTTAACAGTAGGAGGAGCCAATTGAAATTTGATACAATGAAGATGTTAATCTACCAAAGGACTTATACAATGCAAAAAATAGAATATAAGGATGACAAAATGAAATAAAGATTCTTATCTAAATGAATAGAAAAATAAAAGATTAGAGATGGAAGATAGCATACACTATAGTAGTCCTAAAGGCTAAATGAGAGGAATAATCATGATAGGTCATGCTAACAGTAACCCTAACAAGATTTTGTATTGATTAATTTAATTAATTTATTTTTTGTAAAATAGTTTAAAATTTAAAAATTTAAAAATTTTAAAAAAATTCAAATAGGGTTGCAAGGCCCGATAATCCAAGACTTAGGTACAAAAGACGAAAATGAAAACTTCCTCCAAACAACTAAAAGAAGAAGAGGACTGAGCATTGAGCAATATAAAGATTGCTGCACGGGTGATAATAAGCCAACTTCTAACTCACAAACAAAAATATGTATATTAGTTTATTTAATTTAATTTTTATAAAATTAATTTAAAAAATCAAATAAAATTACTTGACTTGGATTGATGATGTAAGAAAATATTAAAAAATTAAAAGGATGGTACACACCATTCTGGAATAATCGGATCGTGCATGATGATACCCCAACTCATACGAACACAATTGGCCTATGAGTCGATACCCTTTATTGGCAGGAAAGGTCTTTGTGCACCTTATATAGTCAAGGATAATTTTGTTCTTTCGCGCACTATATATATAGCCGCACAATGCATGCAACCAATCAATCAGTGTAGTGCAAAACATGGTGTGCATGCAGGACATCTCGATGTTTCGAGCCTTTGAAAGCCCAATGATAAATGCACTCAAAACAGCAAGTCGCTTTCTCTCACCTCACAGTGGCTTAAAGTAAACCTCTCATGGTTTCAATAAATTGATGCCCCATCCATCTCCAGATTCTTTCATCAGACCACCCTGAAGCGATGAGCTATCAACAGAATTTGGCGTATTGTTGACGAGGATGGGCATTATCAGGAAGACATCCAGGTTATCAGGGACCAACTTTCTCACTTCTTTCAGTCCATATGGTCTGAGCTTACTGGGGATGGGTTTCCTGTCTATCCAGTCCCCTTTTCTAAGAAGGTCTCTGCTGATGAGAATATCCTTATCAGGCCTATCTCTGTGGATGAGATTCGATCGGCTTTATGGGACCTAGGGCCCAATAAGGCCCCTGGGCCTGATGGATTTCCACCCTTCTTCTTCCAATCATATTAGAATATTGTGAGTCACGATATTATGCAGGCCATACAGAATGCATTCCAATCTAAATCCATTCCTACTCAGTGGAATCGGACTCTCATTACTCTTGTGCCCAAACGCTTGGATGCTTCCATCTCACTTCACTATCGACCCATCAGCCTTTGTACTACCTTATACAAGGTCTGTGCCCAGCTCTTAGCCACTCAATTAAGGGAGGTGATACCTTGTATTATATCTGTGGAGCAGGAAGCATTTATCAGAGGGCATAGCATATCAGATAATATCCATATAGCCTAGAAATTTATGCATGATCTTCACAGATTCACTGGCCGACAGTGTCTTATAGCTGTGAAGCTAGATATGGAATGAGCTTATAATAGATTGAGTAGGGGTTTTCTGCACCGTACCCTCCTTGATTTTGGGTTTGATGATCTTTTTATTGATTGGATTATGGCTTGCATCCATAGGCCATCTTTCTCTCTCCTTATTAATGGCAGTCATACTGACTTTTTTTACTCTGCAGTGGGGCTGCACCATGAATGCCCGCTATCCCCTTTATTGTTCATCCTTGCTGCTGATGATTTATCGTGTGTGCTCTATCAAGCGCAGCATGATCTTCATATTGCCCCCTTTATGGCAGGTCCGAACGGACCATTGGTCTCTTACCTTCTGTTTGCTGACGACTGCATCTTGTTAGGTCAGGCTAATGTCCGTAATGCGACTACCTTTGCTTCTATCATACAGCACTACTGTCAGGCTTCTGGGCAGAAGGTTAATCTACAAAAGTCAATGACATGCTTCGGTCCGAAGACTTCTAGTACTGAGGGAAGTCATCCTTCATACTTTTGGCATCTTTAATCAGGCTGACCGACTATCGTATTTGGGCATCCCTATCACTGGTCGACGGCCGTGCTGTAGCAATTATAGTGATATTGAGCGTCGGGTTAGTGAGCGCATTGATGGCTAGCAGGTGATTGGTTTATCTATGATGGCGAGGATCATCCTTCTGCGTTCGGTTCTCGCGTCTCTTCCTCTTTATCTTCTTTCCAATGCTGCTATCCCGACTACTTGTCTGAGAAGGATAGAAAGATGTTTTAGAAACTTCCTCTGGGCCTCGATGCAAGATGATCATGGTATTCACCTACATGCTTGGGATACTGTTTGCATGCCAATATCTGAAGCCTTGGCATTGAGTCACTGATTGTGAGGAGAAAGGCTCTACTTGCTAGACATGCCTCTCGGTTCATTTTTGATCTATGCTTCTGGAGCTCCTTTATGTATGCGAGATATGGTGAGTGGACTCCAGCTACGAACTTTCAGTCATTCCGTGGAGCTATGTTGGCAGCCGAAGGAGTTGGCCTCTTAGATTCCTCTATTCCTCTGATGGAGCTTTTATATTGTGTGGGCTGGCATTTCCTATGCCACTAGGATCCTCCATGCTCATTGTTTCTTTATTGAGGGTGACTCACTTACTATCATCAGATGACTTTGGAGGGATGGCTATGATCAGACTTCTATCAACTCTCTGTTCATTGACGTCTATCTGGTCTACTTTGCGGAATATGGACAGACTCCAGATTCGTCGTGTCTATCGAAAAGCCAACTCGGCAGTTGATTGGATGGCAACCTCTGTGGCCACTCTGGGTTTTGGCTTTGAAAACAGGGTGACCGTTGTTCTATCTCTGATATATCTAGGCTAACTTATACTAGATTGATATGATTGCTCGTCTGTATCAATATATATATATATATATATATATATATATATAATCTTGAGTGATGGGTGTGCAACCCTTCTCATCCAACGGGGAGCAGCCGGGCGGCCTTCTTGGCCAGGCTGGGGCAGGGGACGGCGTCCGGTGTGGCGCCTCGGCTCGCCATTTTCTCGAGAAAAGGCGAGGCCTTAAATTCGTCCGAAATTTCGCCGTTCGACTCGGCCGTTAGGACTTAGGAGTTGTCGGGCGGGCGGCGGTAATTGATCGGGACGTGCGGTGCCTTCACGCATCGACGGTAACATACTCGCGGACGATTCCGTTCCATGTTTGAGTTGCTGAATTTGGGCATGCCCGATTCCTGCCAGCAGCACTCGAGAGGTGACACTAGTAAGAAACCAACGCCGATTACAATGAAAATCCTCGAACCTCTGCCTCAACCTTCTAGCATTGCTTTGTCATTACCATTAGCCCCCTACCTTAGCTTGAGCTCAGTTCTCAACGTAGCAAAAAGACTGGGATACTGATAAAAGATTAAAGCCGTCAATTTATCATGAAACTTTACCCATGGGGAAAAAAAAAAAAAAAAAGTCATTTCAGTTAAACATCGAGGTATATGGCCTGCAGAGAGCCAACGTTTCACATACAAGGAGACACAGGTTTATGTTGGATGGTTGGTTAGCAGGAAAAAAAACAGAAAACTAAGTTAAATTAAATCAATCTACTTTTATACGGTTTAACCCATAAAAGCTTGAGCTGAAAACCGATGTCAAACCATACTACTTTTATAACTTTGGCATCGAAGCCAAACTTTTTTTTGCAAAAAGGGTTAAATTGAAAAACATCCCAAGTCTTCCCCGAAGCTGCATGAGCAGCTGAGTTGAACGATGGGATTTGATGCTTTTAAGAAGTGCCATTTTGTATGACACTTTTAAACCATTCGTGCTTGTATCCTTTTGCGCCTGACCCTCCGCACCAATGATCCATGATCCTCTCGGCAGGAAAGCTTGGGAGTCGATTAGAAGGGCCACTTCAAGTGGCACTTCTTTTTAAAAACATCAATTTTAAATGGTGCTTTTAAAAAATCCAATGCTCCAACTTAATTGCTCGCACAGTCTCACGATAAACCTACGTGAAAATAAAAAACGCTATTTAAAATGATGCTTTTTACATTAACAACTTTTGTAAAACACCTCATAAAAGCTCCCTCTTTAATTTCCAGGAACTTGCATCACAAGCCACCAGGAGTAAGCATCGTCCAGACTGAGCTACAAACATCGGGTGACAGCATCAGCATGTTCACGTAGAAACAATCACCTTGGAGAAGCTAAATGACTATCGGTGAGATTAATTAAAACACAACTATGAAAACATACTTTTTCTTATTTCTCATAAATTTTTTCTGATTTTATAATCCATCAAAAGAGTTGTGTTAAGCCCCTATGAACATGAATCCAATAAAAATTGATAAAAATAAAATGTTTCTCAAAAGTGATGTTGATGTTGTGAAAATAATATGTATAGTTAGAACAGTCCTTGAAAGTAAAGCATCACATATGTTTGAATATAACAAAAAAATAAGCTAGGCTTCCTACACCTTCGTGGATAGGCATAGATAGAGTTAGTTCAAAAATAAAAATAAAATAAAATATATTTAGTAATTTAAAATATAGAATCATTAATAAAAAAGTTAATAAAACTAATAAATACAATGACTAAAATTAAAATTAATGTAGATAAGTGAATAAGTGAATAAGCAAAAAAGATTAATAGTTTTAAACTTTAGTATATAATCAAAGATTGAAATAAAAATAAAATACAAATTATTGTATATAAAAGCCTAAACGATGAAATTATAAATATTAAGAACATAGAAAATAAAATAATTTTAATTAAATTAGTAATAGATAAAGTATCAATAAATATTATTAGTATTTATGTTTTTCAAATTTAGATAGTATCATAGCAGTATATATGGACTAATTCAAGAGATTCTTATTGAAAAAAAATTTATTTATTGAAAAAATTTGAATGAATAGTATAATATGAGTTTTGAATTGAGTATATGAAGATCATGACTTTAAAGATATAAATAACAAAGAAATGTTATTTTAGAGTTTGCGATGGTATATAATTTAGTATTAGCCGATACATATTTTACAAAGAGGAACTCATTTGATAACTTTTAAAGTAGATATAAAATTAATCAAATAGATTTCTTTCTTATTACAAAGATTAATCAAATATTTTATAAAGATTGCAAGATTATACCGGACAAGGGTCTAACCATACAACATAAATTAATGAATATGAATATCTTCATTAAAAAATGAAGGAGAAAGACTATATAGTATAAGAATCCAAAGAATAGGTAATAAAATTTGAAAGGACAAAAACTAATAACTTTTAATGATAAAGTATAAAAAAAATGAAGTATAAATAAAGAAATTAGTACCATATGAAAAGAGATGGCAAATAGTATTAAAAAAATAGTTATAGAAATATTAGAACAGTCAAGAAGAAAAAGACCATATTATAAAAAACTTAGTGGCACAAAGAAAAAGTTTAATTAGTAGTTAAGGTTAAAAGAGCGTTATAGAAAATTACCTAAATATAATAATAGAGAAGCATATAAAAATTATAAGATGGTAAAAGATCATAGAAGGCTGAATGTAAAATATATGAGAAATTATATTATAAGCTAAAAACTAAAGTTGGAGAGACATATATAGAATTGCAAAAGTAAGAAACAAAAATAGAAATATGTTTCATACTAAATGCATTAAATATGATACAAATGTTTTTATTAAGAAAAAAAAATTAAAGAAAGGTGTAGAAGCTATTTTAATAAATAATTATATATATAATTTAGAATATCCTATGAGCTTAATCAAGGACAAAGTTATATTATATACTCATAGAATTAAGATCTCTAAAGTAAATAAGATTATAAAAAAATAAAAATAAAAAAAAAGATGTGAGATCGAATAAGATTCCCGTAAAAGTTAGAAATAATTAGATGATACTAAAGTGATAAATTTATTTAATAAAATTTTAAAAACTAAAAATATGTCTAATGAATAAATAAGAGTACTATAACTAATTTATAAGAATAAAAAAATATTCAAAACTGCTCTAATTATTATGATATCAATTTATCATGCTATAAAACTTTTGAAGAGAGTAACTGAATATAGATTAAAATGTTTTATAAAATTATTAAAGAATCAATTTAGTTTTATTCCAAAAAAGTTAACCATAAAAGATATTTTCCTTCTTAAGAGGTTAATGATGATCTATAAAATAAAAAAATAAAATTTTCATATGATTATTATTGAGTTAAAAAAACATATGATAGGATTCCTAAAAAATCGTACAATATGCATAAAAAAAAAAAGAAGAAAGAAATACCTGTTAGATATATTAACATTATAAAACATATGTATAATGAAATAGTTACTAATACAAGAACCAATAGTAATAGTGCTAACAATTTTTTATTATAATATACTTATATTATAGATCTACTCTTAGTTCCTATCTTTTGTTTTAGTTTTTGATGAGCTTATTAGATATATTTAAAATAATATTTCATGAACATGCTATTTACATATTATATTATACTAAAAGATAAAACTAAGATTGAAGTTAATCGTAAATTAGAACTAGAATAAAATACATTAGAATCTAAAGGTTCTAAATTAAGTAGGATAAAAAATATATAAAATATAATTTTAATATAATTATAAAGATAATATAAAATATAAATTAAGAATCAAAAAATTACTAAAAATAATTATTTTTAGTATTTAAAATCAATTATTCATAATATAAGATTGAGGATAATATTGCCCATAGGATTAAAACAAGTTGTATAAAATAGAGAACTATAATTAAAATATTATATAACCATAGAATACTGGCCAAATTAAAGAAAATGTTTTTTTTTATTTTTTTTTTTTGGTACAAACGGGCGATCACACCACTCTGGCGCGAGTCAAACCCGAAAGATCAGAGTACATAATTTGTTGCAAGATAACAGGCAGGGGTCACCAACATGCCAATCCCACTGACCAAAGTGTCGAGCAGCAACAGAGGCAACCCAGTCTGCCGCAACGTTGGCTTCCCAATAAACATAGCGGATCAGCGGCACACAGGTAGACTGGAAAGAAGCCCAAATATCTCAGATCAAGGGATTGTGAGGTGAGCAAAGGTCGACATCCCGTCTAATCCAACGGACAACCGTAAGCGAATCTCCCTCAATGACCAACTGATAAGAGCCCAACTGATAAACTGCATAGGTGATACCAACCCATGCAGCCTGAAGCTCAGCCATAGGGACCGAAGTATCGAGGGAGCCATGACCACCCGCCACGAGCAGCATTCCTTCTAACCCCTGAATAACAAACCCGGATCCAGCAAGACAACCCGATACACAACCATCAAAGTTCACTTTGATATAACCTGAGGGTGGGGGCTCCCAAGAGATAAAGACCGTAGTACGGTGCGTTGCCGAAGCAGCAGGAGAGTCCTAGTGGCCGGGTTTGATAGAGTGAATACCAGAAACAGAGCGGAAGTACTCCGTAGCGAGGGAGACAGCAGTATGGGAGATCACCTGAGGCGAGATCGACTCCTTCGCAAAAATAAGCTGATTCCGGATCAGCCAAATGTGATAAGCCATATAAGCAAAAAGGACATTCTGAGAACGAGGACTACGCTGGACCGACAACTAAATGGCATGCAGAAATGAAAGCCGAGTAGGACCCTCGTCCGACATCCACGGGGTAAAATAAAGCTACTACCAAATCCGGGACACACGAGAACATGTGAATAATACATGCTCAATCGTCTTATTCTGAAGCCCACATATCGAACAAAAAGGCAAAATGGGAAGACCGCGACCAACCAACAATCTTTCACAAAAAGAGCCTAATCCTGGGGTGGATGGGCAGGAACAACACCACAGCCTGATATCAGAAACAAAAGAGGAAGCGAGAAGGATGGCAAGGATCCTATGCAAGGTCCAAATAGCCGAGACACAAAAGGGGCATGTCAGACAGGACGATCCTGGCAAATCAAAGCTGAAACTGGCATTAAGGGATCAACATCAGAGCTGAGGAAGGTCGGCCAGCAGAAAAGAGGAAGATCAACTATCCAAGTATCCTGAGTAATATCAACAGATCTCTCATCCCCAATCATCCAATGGATATCAGATATAATAATAGGGATAGTCCGACAGATCGCTCTCCAAAAGAAAGAACAGCCTCAAAGGATACCAAAAAAAAAAAGGCTTTATAAAATAGCCAAAAAATAACTATGCTTTATGGCATAAAGTATTAGGCGGTTAGAAATATACACTAATATAAGATTAATGTAGCGAAAATAAAAATGTTAACTTAGATGTATTATGATATAAAAAATAAAATAATAAAAAAAATTATTTATAAAAATAAAGGTAGCTTTAACCGATGATAAGTTAAGAAAAGAATAACTTAAATAATTTAAATAAATTAAGAAAAGGATGATTTAGATGATTTCGATGTAAAATATACCTAAAGAAAAATCGACATGGAAGAGTAACTTAATGTATGCAGAGAGAAAAAAAAAAAATAACTTGATGTAGGCAGATAAAAAAGAGAAAAAATGAATAAAAAATATAAAAATAATAAAAGAAAGACTTAAAATTTTTGTACCTTACAAAATTTATAACTTAAAATAGAGTTGAATAAAAAAAATTATATAACTGGCCCATGAGATTAAAATTTTGTTGTTATTATTATTTAATCTCATTTCAGCAAAACCTTAGAAAAAAAAAAAGGCATTTGCCACCATCAATTGAATACTTTCTTGATCCTAAACATCCAAACCAACACTAGAACCCTCTAACTAGATCAAAAAATGACACCCATAAAGAGTAAGCCAGAGTGAGGAGTCACAAGACCTAGATTGGCTGGTCATTAACCCTAACTCTAACATAAGAACCATCTCCAAATGTTGTTTCATATCAACAGGCTCAGAAATAGAAAAAAAATGTTAAGTGTAACATATAGAAAACTGGTAAAACAAAAGTAAAGGCAAGCCATGCTAAAGTAATTTCAGCTCAGACAATGAAGGATGGATGGTTTCACATCATAAATAAGACAAGCTCAATCGTACTAATTATAGTGATCCCTTTCCCCAGAACTATAAAAAAACTGCTAGTACATGCGTATAAAGAACTGGTCAAGCAAGTACAGACAAGCCACGGTCCAGTAATTTTATCTCACACCCACCAGAGGGTGAATTGTATTTCACGTCACAAAAGAAACAAGACAAGATCAATCATGCTAATCATAATGCTCCTTTCCACCGCTACCATGAATCAAGATCCATTCAGCTTATCCCTCTGTTGCTCTTTAACATAAACCACAGAAACTTAAAAGGTGCTCATGCTAATTGAATACCAAAAGTTGGTGGTCACTAGTAGAATGGAAATGCCGCTCCTGGCAAGCATAGAATTAAAACACAAATTTGTAACTTATGACGTGTAGAAAACCAAAAAATGGAACTCAGTAGAAATATAGCAGGAATATTTTCAGATTGTTGCAGATGAAACATATACCCATGAATGGCAACTATAGACAGCAAAAGAGGATAAGTAGGGTGTGAAGTCAGCTACCTTCTAAACCAAAATTTGTTCAAGATGCAAAAGCTGATTTTCCCGGCAGAGGAAGTAAAACAACTTTCCCTACTGCTACTGTTTTCCCTGTAAAAGCATCAACTATATTACTGTCTGTTACAACAAGCACAGCAGCAGCATCACTCAATAATTTTCCTTACTTACCTTCAGTACGGAGGGTAAACCTTCCAAGCTGGGCAAAATCTTTGAAGTTCTCAATGCATATCAAGTTATTCACCTAGACAGCAGATTTAAGTAGACAATCAGTACTCAAGAAGCATATACAAGTACCACTTGTTAAGAATACTTCAAAGGACATGCCTGAATGCGACAGACAACAATAGCACCATTCTTAACAAAAAGGGGCTTTCTCTTTGGCTTCTTTTTCTTAGGATCAGTGTTCTTTCTCTTCATATCAATTTCTTCTATAAGCTCCACAATCTCACACTCCTCAACAATTGCATGAATGTGTAATACTGCCTTGTAACCAGCGGTAAAAATTGCCTAGCACAATTGTAGAGCATCAATAATGCTTGGCGATTAACTGGACATTCGTTTCCATAAGCCAAACAGAAAAGCCCAACATTTATTTTTTTTGACGGAAAAGGACTTACATTGTCAAGCAATTCAAGAATCTGCAACTGGGCATTGAATTCGGTTACAGCATTCACTGGACTTGCTGCATGGACATTTGTGTTAACACATGTTACTAGTATATCTTTCTAGATACAAGCCATATCTAAATTTCATTATAGTTAAAAACTTCATTGTCTCAAAGGTACAAATATGTTTCTTTTTTATTTCTGAAAGAAACTGTCAGCGCCAACAAAGTAATCAGAACGAGAGAATGAAGACACGGTGCGGTCATCCGGAATTTCTTTTTTTTTTTAATTAAGTGCATGGCCCTGAAAAGATTCCTCACATTGAGGGAAACCTAAACCAGAGTCATGGTCAATCCCACCACCAAAAGATATCATACAGCCATTCACGAATTTCATAGGATCATAAGATAGATCAAGTACACAAGGAAAACCATCCAAATAAAAGCATGTAAAAAATCATAAGCTGTTTCACCAGACCTGAAAAGATGGTTCATTATTAGATCATACTGGTTGATAAGAATCAATCCTAACAAGACAAATGGTAGGTATGAGCAAACTTAGAGGAGAAGGAACCAAGAAAAATACAGGTATGTTCAAGATTTCAGGAGGCCAAAATAAGAAATAGTTTGAAAACCCCAGCTAGGAAAAGCTTCCAATAAAAGGGGCAGAAATTGAGAAAGACAACTTAGAAAACCAGTAATAGATGTATTCCCTGATCAGCACAAATGTCAAAGCTAAAGAAGCCTGATCCGTACAACTTGGAAATGGTTTCTTATTCATGGTGGTGTTGATTTTTTAAGGCAACATTCAAAAATACAGCTACATGCATGTCAAAGCCATACAATAATCACCGTACATCTCTGATAAAGATTTGGTGTGCATAGATTACAAACAGAGATCAGGCTTCCCTAAAATCCCTTGACAACCATCAGATCACCAAGAAGGAACAAAAACAGAAACAAAACAGAATGAAATCTAATCTGTTCTACGTAATCTTGCTTTGCCTCGCCTTTATCAAGTCAACATAGAAATAATCAAGGAAGAAAAGATGTTAAATCGATAGGTACCTTAAAGATCACAATAAAGAGTTAATCTATCATTATCCATTAGTAATTATCTACATTTGTGTTTGGGCCAATAGCTCAAGCTACAGGGATATTGAAAGCTTGAAGTCCCATGCACGCATATACCTCAAAGAGCATCCTTTAAAAAACTTACCATCTCTGGCAGGTATTAGTAGCATCCAAATGGCTTAAGATTGTTCACAAAAGCTCTTTCTTTACCAATTCTTTCTTACTCAATCTATCCTATATTAATGAATTAGAGAGAGTTAATTTGCCCATCATTTCTAACTAATATATTCATTGCTTCATTAGACTATCCATTGAGAACTTACATCGCCAGAAATGGAGGTATCTGGCGAACATATTACAAACCTAGTAATGTTAGTTCTGGAGTAATTCTCTGTTATCAAATTTCAGGTGAATCTTTTCACTTCTGTGATTTATGACTTACATTAAGATAAATTCCAATAATAGTAACATCTATACAAAATGAAAGTAGCACTCACCCAAATATTTCTTCTCTAAATTTAAGGGCCATAACTTTCTCAAGTTCTTTTATTTTTTCTTACTACACACATCAAGCCAATTTAAGCTGTTTGTTCTCCAGATTATGTTTCATTAAGAAACTAATACATACCAATGCTTGAAAGGACAAAACCAGCCAAGATATCCTCATCTTCAATCCCTGATAATTTGACCCGAACATTCTCAGCAGGTCCTGCAAGTCTCACTTTATTTTCATCACAATGTATAGAAAGCACTTTTACATTAGCCTGCAGATCAGAAAGCAGCACCACATAACTGACCCAAAAATAATTTGAAAATTATGAACAGATTGAACCTAAAGAAAAATTAATCATACTCTGTTGGGCATGATCAACAAGCTGTCACCTTCACGAATACTTCCAGACTCTATTTTTCCCATAACAACAGTCCCCATATCTTTGTATTTATCAATAATTGGCATCCTGCATAACAGAAGTTTATCATTATTTTATAAAAACTTCTCAAATGGCATTGCCAAGAAAAGGCCAAATGATTAGGTACAATGAAGCAGAAAATTTAACTTGATGAATCTTCCATCACAACTCCAGAAGCTGCTAAGATTGGGCAAATGAGGAAAACTAAAGTTCTGATCCTAAGGTTGGCTCCACATATTTTTTTTTTTCCAAAGCTTCCATATGCATACCACATATAAAGCAAACTCTCATCCAGCCCTATGGGATTTTTTACTTCAATCTACGATGTATGCGCTCCTTTTCCTCTTCACAATTACACCTTCAACCTTTTCTCTGTCCCAAGTTCATCCTTTTTAAATGATAAGAGTACCAAATGCATTTGATCTTTGCTTTTTTTTCTCCCTTTCACTTCTCTTACAAGAATCAAACTAAGTGCCAATTTGGCTAAATCCTGCTGAATCCTTGGGTTTGGAAATGGGATTTCTAGTATTACAAAACAAAGCCTGGCCCAGCCCATTTCTGCAGGGAGAGAAAAAATTTACCTGCTGAGGCCTTTTTCCTCCCTATGGGATTCAGGCCAGCCAACTCTTGTGAATTCTGTAAATATATGCCTGCAAATGTAGGCCTGGCCCAGCCTAAGTCTTTTTTCCCTCGCCATAATCCTATAAATCCTGCTCGATTGCTCAGGATCATCCAAACAGGCCCTAAAAGTGTATCCTATTATTCCAAAATAGATGATCACTTAGTGCATCAAATCTCAATTGTTCATCCTGCATTATAGTGCCACTTGCAGCACATGTAATGGGATTACCATTCACAATCACCTATATTGTTCAAATCAAGGATTGAAGAACAAACTAGTGCCTATACCAGTAAAGGTTACCAATATGGCATGGACTGGTACAGTATGGTACCGTACTAACAATGGCATGCTTACTGGTGCTGGCATAGAGCATTAACTGAGATGCATACAATGCGTGCATACCAGTTCTTTATTAGTACACGAACCAGGATGCACCAGTACTCTTTATTTCAGAATGAAGAAAAATTGATGGTAAACCAAGTGGCTCATTAATTAGTCCTTTCAGTTTGATGAACTGTTTGTCAGAGTCAATAAAATCCATGAAATCCATAATGTGAATTCTGAGTGTCTGTAATTGGTTGGAAACTATAAGAAACAGAAGTGATTTCTTACCTGAGGGGGCCTTTAGGATCCCGTGGAGGAACTTCGATCAAATCCAAAACTTCAAAAAGACAAGGACCATTCCACCAATTACAGATGCTTTTGTCCACTCTGGTCTTCATATTGGTTCCCATCAAACCAGATATAGGAAGAAATTGAACATCTGCATAAAGTACATAAGGAACAAATGACTGAATTATATGCAAACTAATAGTTGATCGCATTGTTCAGCTCTCATTAGTAAAGTTTGATTGATGTAGCATGTGCTATATGCATTACTTAATCAGCTAGCATTGCACTTCATTTCTCATGATAATGATCAATTGATCATCGTCTTAGCTTGCAAAATCTTAACACATAAAAGAAATGATGGTTATAATTTTAACAAGAATAAACAGAGCAAATGGATAAATCACAGGATCCATATTCATGGTAAGCATAATTATTTTAAAAGATTTGCATGGTAGATTAAAAATAGTTTCTCTAAAGCGACAAATTTAATTAAATTGTATCCAAAGCAAAAATATGGTTGGCTGGCTTAACATGATCCCTTAAACTTACATTATAAAGTAAAAAAAGGGAGCACCAAAAACAAGGAACCTAGTAGGTCATTAAAATAAATCCTCAATAATTGTATGAAAAACCACTGGCCTGGAGTTCTCCCACATCCATAGCTGAAAGGATACAGGCCAGCTTAGCTAAAATAGTCTGATATCAAAGAGCAACCGATCAACAGAGAGCTATGAAGCACAGACATTGATGTAAGAAAATAAACATGATATGAATACACCAATACAGCAAAACTTGAAAAGTAAGATACAATATTGCTAGGATGCTGCAATCAATGAATATGTATTTATTTTACATAGATGTCTTGCCTAGGGAATAAGAGGGCACTATAGTAACATCTAGTGATTCAAGTCTCAATCGGAAAGAGGCCATCTCGGCCTTCTCATCCCGTCCTATAGAGATTCCTAGACCAATCTTAACTTTTCCGTCTTAGCCGACCATAATATATTATAGTATGAATTTTAAATAGATTTAATTTATCATAAAGATATAACTTTTGAAGTTCAAATAAAATAGTTAAATTTCACAAAAAAAAAAATTATGAAAAAGTATCAGAATGCCTAACTAGATTGGAAATCGGGATAGAATGTTGAGCATCTCGTTCTAGGGAAAAACTAGGCCGCTTCTTTCCCATAAAATTTAAAACCTTAGTAACATCATCCATACTCCTACAAAATAACATCAACATCCACAAACTCATGAGTTATTCTAATCCACGAGCCAAAATCCATACTTATACCATCACATCAACATTAAATTCTACAATTTCCCACCATCTATCCATGATTAAAATCTAAGATTCATGGGAGGAAATCCTCTCTCTCTCTCTCTCTCTCTCTCTCTCTCTCTCTCTCTCTCTCTCTCATCCACGCAAGCATAATTAAAAGACTAAAATTCATAACCCCCCCCCTTCCCGCCCAAAAAAAAAAAGAACTTGCCCTTCTCCCCTGGTCCAATTGTCATGAATTCATACCCCCCCCCAACCAAAACAAAAAAAAAAAAAAAAAAATTCCACCCTTGCCCTTCTCTTCTAGTCCAACTGCTGCTTCCCTCTCTCTTCCATATAATCATGAGATCAAGGATAGTGTACCATTAAGAACCAATACCAACTCGATTTGGTAGAGTTGAGTTGGGTTGATTCTGAGTGCTCATAAGGTTGGTTCTGGTTCTGAATCTAGAACTTAGAACCGATCCCGCTCAGGTTGGCTCTTGGTTCTAGGCATTGATTCCTTGATATTGACTCAAGAATTGACCATAGATTTTTTTTTTAAAAAAATAAAATGTTCTTAGGAATCAAATTAGGGACTTTAATTATACCTCATAAGTCATTTACCATCCCTATTAAAATATATTTAGTATTAGATTAGTCAACAATATTTTATATATATATCCTTTTCATTTAATATAACAAATGAAAAAAAGTTAGATGTTAGATATTAGACATGCATCAAATGATTAAAAAACAAGAATAAAATGCTATAACTATTTTTCCTAAACCCTAGCCATCCTTGCTTGGTGCCCACATTCTTGCCGCCTACAAGCCTCAACCTCCCTCTCTCTCACACAACATCAATATTTGCAACCAAAGTACCTAGAAGAAGGTTAGACGTTGATTTATTAATTTATTTCTAAAAAAGTGAAAAAAAAGATATATATTTTTTTTCTTTTAGGCCTTCAGGATGTGAGAATGGTTGATTAAAAATAATGATGGGAATGAAGGTAGTAGGGATGACTGAGTTACGATGGGAAACGTCAGTGAGGCGGTGTTGTTCGAGGCTTTTTGCTATCAAGACAGTGGTGCTGAGGCTGGCTAAGGTGCTGGACCTTTGAGTCATTATTTTAATGTTCTTTTAGCCTTTGAGGCCACGGAAAGAAAAAAAAAACTGCTCCTTTCTTTAACGCCATTAACTATTCTTTAATATCAAAATGTCATACTACTAGATAATCTTTTTTATATAATAAGAATTGAAAGAACTATTCAGTGTTCAACATTGCTCTTCTCCTCACTTTTTAAGGACCACCATCCACAGAAAACTTTTTACTGCAGCAGTCATTATAGTCATAATTTTTTTAATTTGTGCTGTTGACTTACAAGTGTTTTGTTATGATTGCTAGAAATATATACCTTTTGAACTTTCACTTGTGATGGCATAGATGGTTATGTTTATTAAAGGATGACAGATAATTGTTTCAAATATAGTTCAAATACATGCCATTTTTCTCTCCAAGTCTTTAATGATTAACAAAAGCAAGAGGTTCCTTAAGTTAATTTGGGCACTTCTATAGACTTTTGACGCAACTTATTTGACATGCTATATATATCATCAAATATGTATCCAAAGGAAAAGAAAAAAAATCAAATAATATTTATAAAATCTAATTTCTATCAATGTGGTGAGTTTTTTGAACATTTTTATGATAGCTCTCAACCACTCACCTGACTTCCATAACTAAGAAAAGAACATTTAATACATTAAAAATGACAAGAAAAGTAAAAAAAATTCCAAGCTAAGGTTTAAAAAAAGAAAATAGGTTCTACCTTGGAACCAACCAGTGATTGGGTTGGTTTCAAGATAGGATCAGTTTAGTTCTGAGTCTAAAATCTTAGAACTAATCTTGATTGAGCTGATTCTAGGTTTTGGTCTAGAACCAACCCAACTCGACACATATTCCCCCCTATGTACCACTCCAGACTGCCTACATTGGGCAGATCATACCAAACTAATAGGGAATCAATATTTAGTACACCCCTGCACTAAGTGTCAACACCAAGGGATGTACCATGAACACTTGATCTGGTCTATACCTGTTTGGGTTCCAATACGTTGCAAGAACCAATACATGAAATGGATCGCCCAAACTTGGGTTTAATAGATGTCAACATAGGCACAAAAGCAGCCTAACCCAACCCAATACCCCATCAATTGTCCACAAGCATATCGAAAAAGTATATAAGGGCTAGGTAATTACCAGGATAGATTTACTTGAAATTATTATCCAACATTTATCTAGAGTTGTACCTGATGAGTATTGGTATACAATTCACACTTGAAATGGCCATGGCATACAAATTTTAAGAATCCATACATCCTAGCCAATAAGGATAATACATAGGATTACCAATGAACAAACAATTAGTTTTATGTAAAAGTATATTGATTTTGTATTAAATCGTCCTTAGGTCAAAAGGTACATAACTAATAGATTCGCCAACAAGCAGCTGAGAGCAGTGTGCTAGCATGCTATCAGATGGCATTAAGTATCAAATACAGAAAAATGAGAGATGAACAAGGTAAAAACAAGAAACCTGCACAACCATAGACTAGACAATAGCTCGTCACCAATAGAA
The DNA here is from genome assembly GCA_900491605.1 of Calamus simplicifolius. Lineage (NCBI taxonomy): Eukaryota > Viridiplantae > Streptophyta > Magnoliopsida > Arecales > Arecaceae > Calamus > Calamus simplicifolius. The sequence goes on from UESW01004088.1 coordinate 40,151, forward strand.
CGTAGGCTAAATCTGAATAACAGACTTGCCAGAAGCAGGTTCTTCTTTCACCTCCAGGATTGAAAGGATCACAAACCAAGCTAAACTCCAAAATCCACGTTAAAGAAAAATTAAAAATAAGCCCTTAAGCAATAGGGGGAATGTTAGCGCTACCAAACAAGTAAGCTGCTTGCAATCAGCTCATGTACACAACTAATAGATTCATAAACAGTCAGCTGAGGGCAGTGTTCTAGCTTGTTATCAAACCGCATTAAGTACCAGATACAGAAAATTGAGAGACTTACAGAACCATAAATAAGATAATAGCTAGTCACCAACAGAATGTATGCTAAATCTGAATAAAAGACTTGCAAGAAGCAGGTTCTTCTTTCTCCTCCAGGACTCAAAGGACCACAAAGCAAGCTAAGCTCCAACAATTCAAGTGAAAGAAAATGCAAAATATGCCCTTTAAGCAATAGAGGGAACATTAACACTACAAAACAAGTAAGCTGCTTGCAATCAGCTCACGTGCAGCTCAGGATGAGCTCACTCAATTAACCAAACAGAGGATTTTGAGCTCAAATATATATGAGCCAAAAAAAGAGCTAGGGCTAGCTCACTCATGCACAGCTTAATATAGCTCAAAATATATAAATATTGTTTATTTAAAGTTATTAAACTGAGCTGTGCAAACATAACAGATTCACTCCAATTTTAAAGATGGCCCCACCCCCTAGGTGCCTAATTGGGCTAGGCCTAGGGACCATTCTTCCAAGAGTTTTTTTCCTCAGTTTCTTTACTGGCAGATCAGTCAGTGGTGATGGCTGCAGCAGTAAAAGTGATGAACACTAGTGTCACATGGATCTATTTTGTACACCTCTCTCTCTCTCTCTCTCTCTCTCTCTCTCTCAAACACACATATATCTTCTCTGGCTCCCTTTGCTTTGCTCTTTTTTTACCATCGACTTCCCCTGTTTTTTTCTTTATTCTCCTTTGCTACATTTGCCAGCCTTGGTCTTGATCGCCTCCTTTCCCCCATCCTTCTTTTCTTCTTCTTCCTGATGTTAATTGTTTCTCAGTGCTGCTGCATCCATACCCTTCTCTCCTCCTGTTCCTCCTATTTCTTGCTTGGGGCTGGCTGCCTTGCTACAGCCCTGCAGCCTATTGGCTGCTGCAGTGGCAGCAATGCTGTTGTTGCTCTCCATTTTCTTCATCTAGTGTATTTTGATATTTGATCTTTTAAGCATGAAAAATTGATCTAACAATGCCAAATATAGTGAAAAAGAGTGGATGTGTGCATGCAAATGCTAAGTTAAGGATATCACTAAAGTATGCATAATTAAGGCTTGGAACCTTTCTTCCCTCGGCAGCTGCCTGTGCCTAGGCAGCCACCTAAGCCACAAAGAGGGTCCACTGCTTGGCATCACTAGGCAGCTCAACAAACATGGGATCAGGATTTAGTTTATTATTCTTTTTCAACAGCCAATCCATAACTTGTTTAGTCATCCAGGCTGTTTGAACAGTTGGATGACAGGATGTACCGGTTTGGGCAGGTTTTGGTGAAGTCCAGGTTTTACCTTGACCTAACTTGCCTAGCAGGTGGCAGGCTAAGTGAGTTAGCCTGGATGGTCAACCACGTACTAAAACACTGCTTAAAACAACTTTGAATTACATGGCTGTGAGTCGACTAAACTAGCAAAGATATCATAAGAAAAGCAGCATCAACTAACAAATGAAATTAGCTCGCAACACCCAAAAAAGAAAATTAAGTAAATACTGATTCAGAAATACTACAATAGTGTGCAAAGAATGTAATGTGATATTTAATTCTACCAACCAAATGACCTTTATGAGAGGATAAGGGAAAAAACACAATGTTAATGACAGATGTTTTCCAAAAAGTTTGCATTTTTTGTTGTCCTTTTTTCCACCAAAAAACAAGTTCACGTTGAAAACAATTCAAGTGAAAATGCCAACATTACATAAAACAGGAATGCCAAAAAACTATATTAGTGGATACTTCCCAAAAAAAGGTACACACAAGCATTCTGGGAAAAAGTGAAAAACATGAGCGTAGGTCAGGAAAAGTTAGACCATACTACCTTTCTTTGAGTATCCTGAAGACTTGAGGAAAGGAACCATCTTAGACTCTATTTCATCAAACCTGAAAAGGAAAAGCCTCCATCAAAAAAGGATGAAAACCGCCACTTATAAATCTTTCTTTGCTTATAAATTTAATTTTTTTAATAAAAATTATCCAAAAAAAGAGCAGGCAAAGGTTCGTAAATTCAAATCACTTATAAAAAGATGAGAATATTTGAACAAAACCTTTCTTTGGACCATTTCACAGTAGGCTCATCCATTTTATTGACAACAACAATTAACTTGGCGACACCTAACGTTTTTGCAAGTTGAACATGCTCGCGAGTCTGTCCTCCTCTTTCATATCCAGTTTCAAATTCACCCTTACGAGCAGATATGACCTTAACACAGTAATACATCACAAGATTACTGATGGACTTTCAAAATGTAATATGTGTCGAAAAATCAAATGCCATCATATCGTTACCAGGACGCCAACATCAGCTTGAGATGCACCACCGATCATGTTTGGCACATAACTTTTATGACCCTAGAGAAAATATGCAATTAGATGCACCATTACCAACAAAACTTCCCAAGAAACAGCAATTATCTGATATCCAATGACAAACAATAGTAATGAACCACAATGTTGAGAAATAATTTGGGACAATCAATAAACATATATCATTCTCATGATGTGCTAAGACCAACAATAACAATGCATGCAGATACATTCAAGAAATTTTATATCTCCCTATAAGTTGGTAAGCAAGCAAACTGAAAACTCATCAGACAGATCATAACAAAGCATGTACTCAATCACTATTTGATACCTCCAAAAATGCACAACTTCAATATCGATGCATATACATTTTTCAGGAACTTTGTTGTGAACAAATATAAATATAAGATCCACCAATCTGAGTTTGCATATGAGAGTTAACAACAAAGTTGAACCTACAATAGGATAAAAGCAGGCTAGATAAAATGGATAAGTGCAACTGAAATATTATGTGATAATAAAATACCTGCCAAGTTGAAGGAAAAATTTTATAGAACAGCCATAAGATAAGCTATGCTTTATGGCATGGAATGTTGGACAATTAGAAAAATACACACACACACATATATATATATATATATATATATATAATGAATGTGGCGGAAATGAGAATGTTAAGATGGATGCGTGGTAATAAAAGACAAGATAGTATAAGAAATAAAACTATTTATAAAAAGGTAAAGGTAGCTCTAATCAAGGATATATTAAGGGAAGAATGACTTAAATAATTTAAACATGTGCAATGTATACCTAGAGATGCACAAGTGCAATGGAGTGACTTGATATATGTAGCAAGAAAAAGAAATAAAAATAGATCAAAAATCACATAAAAGTGATAAAAAAAGACTTAGAATCTATGCATCTTACAAAAAAATGAGTCAGAACATAGCTAAATGGAGAAAAAGAATCCATGTAGCTGACCTCAACTAATTTGGGATTAAGGTTTTATTGTTGCTGTTGTTGTATATGAGAGTTAACACCAATAAGATTTCTTTCGATGCCATATGTCGCAAAAAGGTAAGACAAACAACTAATGATGCCAATGATAAAAGCCCTCAACTTTAAGTAGAGTTTGACATCTACAATTGTTAATACTGTACCAAACGTAATTTTACATAATTTTGTTATGTAACCACTTCAAGCTTGTTATGTAACCAAGAATGCCGCTGCTTCATTTGTTGTGACATGTTCAATCAATATTGCTATAAAAGATGATCATGGTATTGAAAAATGAAATAATTTCCTTGTTCACATCCTTCAAGCATTCAAACTGACAATAACAAAAAACAAAGTCCAAAAATATTAGTAGAAGAATACCGGAGCATCTAAAATTGTGAATCTTGTAGCTTCTGTCTCAAAATGGGCTCTTCCAACCTCTACCGTCTTTCCCTGAAATCCATAAAATATATAATCAATAAGCAAAAACAATTAGAAAAACCATGTAATCCATTAGTTAGATGATATGTTAAGTGAAAAATACAAAGAACATTCAACAAGTCAAGTCTTTACCAATAAGGATGATGTTTGATAAACAACAAAAATGACAAGGCATAAAGGACTTCTTTATTTCATTCATGAAAATAGTGATGAAACCTTTTTATACGCATACACTATTAAAAGAACATGAGCTAGGTATAACAGAGCTTGTAAATAAAATAATCTGGGTTAACCGAATCATCCTAAACCAAGTGGTTAGGATCGAACCAGCTCCAAGGCAGTTCACCATCCCACTTTGGTACAGGGGACCATGTACCGAACTGCCTCGTTCAATCTGGTACAATAGCAAACATGGGTGAGGCCCCTCAGTCCACCTGACTAGTATGCCATTGGTTCGGTACAGTACGCACAATGCCGATACCAGTACCCATCATAATAGATTGTGATAAAAATACCTAAAGTTTAGCAAGAAGATCATGAAGTTTAACCCGTAATAGATTTAGATAAAAGGGAGGCTGAAATTCCATACCTTTATGCGTTCTTCCTCATTTGTGTCCATAATATAAGCCATGTACCTAGAAGATCAGAGAACAGGCCACTAAATATAATATAAGAACTCAAAAAAAACATGAATTTATGCCATAGCAGGACATGGTGAATGATGAAAGAAAAGAACCCAACAAATGACCGATAAAATTGAGTAGTTTGACAATAACTTGAAAAACACAAGTTTGAAAATGAAGTAATAGAACAATCTACATGGCACATAAATAATATTTAAGAACCTAGCACTACAATCTACCCTAATTTGGTGATCACAAGAATTTATGGCATCCCAACAAAATTCACATTTTCCAGCATAGAACTGTAAAAAGAAAATAGAGATTTTCTCGAGAATACATGCTCCTAAGTTTGGAAATTTGAAGGCTTATAGCACAATATTCTATCCCTTTGAAACACAAAAAATTTAAGAAAGCATGGAATGGGCACAAAACAAAAAAGAATTTAATAAAGAACAAAAAGGGGGAGAGGTCCTCGATTTAATCTTGAACTTACACAAGCTCAACAAGTTTAAAGGTGTATTTGAATGTTCCTATGAATGTTCTTTCATGTACAAATATAAATGTTGATCTTCTTTTCCTTTCCAATGAATATTCTTTCACAGAACAAAGAATCCATTGATTCTTTTTCTATAGTTGATGAAAGAAGAGCAAATTATAGAAAGGCAACAAATCACCAACATAAAAGTTTCACCAGCTCAACACACTATTACCATTGTAGACAAGAAAATGCCCTCAACCATCAAAATCACATCAACCAAGAGAAAATATCTATAGTAATCACAGGTTGCATTCCATATAGCAAGTAAATGTCTCAGTTTCAAAGTCCGGAGGTCCAAGCTATCAATGAATAGAAATCATGTCAGGACCCCCAAAAAGACTCGTCGTGGAGAGCAAATTCACTGATACTAACCAAACATCCAATTACAGCAACAACAATCTTGGGCAGACATCTCAAGGTAAGGTGAAAAATAAATTTTGAGTCTTTTCAAAATGGACAGCACAAATCACATTGCAACTAACCTGACACTAAATCTATACACCAAGACATTCTTTTAGCAAAGGAAAGTTCATGATCTTCCTTCACAATCTCCCAAGCCACTGCTTTCACATTGATGCTTCAAGTTTTCTTTACCATAATGCTAGCAAACCATGTAACCGATAATGAATCGAAGAAAATCCCAACTTTACACAGATATTCTACTAATGGATTCTCTGGATTCTAAGTAATTTCAACTCTTCAACAATGACTGAGCAATCTTTTGTTCTTCCTGAGCACATAGACAAACGAAGCACCATGCCAGGATTGGATTTTAGTAGTTTACCATACGATTGTTTTTGTAACAAATGAAAAAACAGTCAACCTAAAAAGAGACAAATCCATTTTTTAAGTTCCAACACCTTAGACAGAAAAAAGAGGAAAGATGTGCGAAGGAAGTCCTTGAAGGAAAGTTAACAGAAGTATGTGTCACATTCGTCACATCTTCACAATATAGATAAGAAAGTGGCAAAGCATGTCACTTCCTTAACCACAAGATCTGTTCTGAAGTACAAAGTTTCACAAACTATATCACCTAAAATTTCTTAGGTTCTCCCACAAAGATGTTGATGGATTTTTGTCGGTCTCTGCATGTACAAAAGTACATGACTAGAATAGAGGGGATTCTTGACATTGTACTGACAAGAGGTTCCCTATTTGCTGGAGAGGGGAAGGCTTGAATCATAATGGCCCTCTCTTCAACCATGCCTAGGGAATCGATTAGTCTCAGTAACATTAACCTACTACAATGGGAGACAACCCAAAACTCTGTTAAAGTCAAGGAACAGAGAAGGGGAGAGGGATAGAGGGAGATAGGGACAAAGGAACAAGGATGAAGTAATGGAGGGAGGGGAAAGACATGGAAAAATGTGAGATTTTGTTTCTTAGGGAAAAAGAAATCGCCTATGAAGCTTTACATTCTTTTTCCATGAGTCCATAAATTTGTAGGCAATTAAGAACTATAATGTAATTTGTTTTTCTTCAGCAAATGGTCATCAAGAATAAGATATGAAGACATGAACTCAACTCAACTCAACTCATCTAAGACTTTTCCCAACTACATGGGGTCGGCTATACGAATCTGCTTCCTCCACTCTGCTCTGTTTGGGACTAAGTCGACACTCAAATTGCAAATAGTTATACGAAGATATAACCACTTTTCTTAAGCTGTGCCTTAAATACCACTTTGTCAATGCTTCAGGTGAGGCTATTGTCTTTACAGAACATGATCCCCTATGCACCTTTATTTAGGAAAGGGCTTAACGAAAGTCAAATTAGTCTTTTCATTTGCCAAGCCACCACTAAAAAATTATAAAATATGAAAACAAGTCAAAGATTTGTTTCTTTAAAATAATCAAAAACTCTTAACAATGGCACCATGTCATGAAGTATTACCTCTACTAACACATAAAACTTAAAAAGGGTGCAGTATCAAAATTAGAGAGCGTTTATCACTCTTTCACATCTTCAACCCATATCCCACTAACCTCGGCTATTTCTCACATTTGATGCTTCTACAGGACTAGAAGGATCATAGAATGAAAAGATCCACCAAAAAGTTCTTCATCCCTCAAAATTCTTTGCATTCCCCTCATTCTCGTCCAATGTCCACCACACTGATTTCCTCAAGAACCTATTAGATATTCCAATGTCCCAGGTACTATTACTATCTTTCTTCAGAGTATCTCCAATTAATTCATCTTTGCACTCTCATATAGTTTCAGACATCACTCCTCACCTTTCCATTTGCATCCACCAACACCTCAGATCTCAAATTTCAAACTTCCACAATCTTGAGCCACAAAATTTTCAAATTTTCATGGAGATTACAAAAGCAATGCAGTAAAAATTACAAAAGGACCATAGCAATGGGCACATACTAAAAATTGAGCCTGGACACCATGGATCTGCAATTTCATCTTATAACAGTACGTTCAGAAGTTCAAAGTTTTTTAACTTACCAAAAACTATAAAAAAATTGGCACCACAACTTCCTTTTTTGCCACAAGAAAATTCAATGACATTCAATTTTTCAATCATACAGAAAGCAAGTTCCATTTAGTGTGAGCAAATTTAGTTCCTAGCAACAATCTGCCCTTTCAAGCAGCATGTTAAGGGCATATGACCTCAGGAGATATCCTTTCTAGCACAAAACTTTCCAAAGGTGCCACAAATTACAGGAGAGAACTGACCAGCTTGATTACTTTGTATCCATTAAGTCTTTTGTTCCTTTATAAGAACTATACTGACCTTCCACATGACCTACTAAAGGCTCATCTAATATCTCGACCAAAAGAAAGAAGTATTTATTTTATATTCTGACAAACAAGACATTTAAATTTGATGCTTTGCCAATACCTTCTTTCACTATAGGCCTCTTTCATTCCATTCCTCATATTTGGAGCTACCAATAAGAGTCACCGGCAATCTCATCAAAACAAAATTATAACTCAAGTTATTACCCCACTACTTCAGATTCTATGTTACTTGTTACACACATCCTTGCACTCAGATGTCAAGAATATCTTATTTGTTGTCTAAATCATAACATCTTCCACTGCCCAGAAGATTGTTGAAGTGAACCATATTCAAATCAAAACTTTCAATACTCCCAAAAACTTCTGGAATCCATCAAAATCAGTTCAAAAGGAGAAAAATAAAACCTCATCTTTGGAAAATATAGTGCAGTATAGCAGTCTTCATAATGCAAAGGCATACTACAAAGAAGAAAACTCATAACATCATAAACAATGATAAAGTTCCAACAGATCTCTAAGTCAACTGATTTTATAATGATGTACTGATCTTTCTCGAATTTGCGTTATCAAACTTAAGTTGTGAATAAGTCATCCTTGAGGTACATGCAATTTCAACTCTCTAATGATGCATAAATATATGCATGCATACACTCTTACAAGAGGCAATACCTAGCATGCAAAGGTGGTGTTTACTTTATGGCACAGGCAGAAGAACCCTGAACTGTTAATGAAAACTTTATTCCCTAATACAGCAGCAATCAGGGTCTCCAATTACATATCAGGGTGTAGGACTACATATATCTTCTTTTAAATAAATATCACTTGTCAAGGCATCCATCAATAAGCATATTACTTCGAGGCCAATAGAACAAGAGAAAAAAGTGTAAAGAATATTCAACCTTTTAATATGACAATATTCAAACTAAATTATTGTCAACAACACTCAACAGATATGGTAGACAAATATTGGATCGAATTATTTTAAACAGCGGCAGACTTGGTGACATGTAGCAATATAATATGTAGAGAAAAAACAAAACAGCAGCACCTCAGTAACAAATAAGCACGACAAACCATGAAGTATAACAAGAGCATACCAGCTTTCTCTACTTTTATCTTTTGCTTCTTTCTCATATTTCTGTATAGTTCGGTCATCAACCTGACCACTGAGGAAAAGTATCTGCCCTCCAGCTGTAGACTTACCAGCATCTGCATCCATGAAAATACACAAATGCAGAAAGCAGATATGATCTATTAGTTGCTTTAGTTAATAATAACAATTAATGTGAATCAGAATGATGAATTCAGTCAACCTAATAGTCCATGCAATAACATCATATTAGAAGTGAGAAAGTAGAACAGGAAATACACTAACTTTATAGATCCTTCAAAGCAATGAATGAAGGTCTGAAGTTGATATTTATAGTATGCAAAATATACAACTAACAGATAAGATGAGAAGAGGAAGATAGCACTCCAGCCATATATCTCACACTATGAAGACATCCATATCAATAAACTGAGAGAAACAAAGACAAAACTTTGACCAGAAACATATCTGTGTCAGAGAACATGGAGTTAACATTTAGACATTTCAGTTTTATATCATCTCTCTCCCAAGCTTGTGTGACTTCACAAAATAATTAACAAATTCCAAAGAATTAGAATCTCCAAATTTACATGATTGTTGAGCTGTAATATCAAACACAAATCATGTCCCGAACTTTTTTGCTGATATTGAATCATTTTAAAAAATAGCAAAATAATCATGAAAAATGACTTAGACCCCATTTGTTTTGATAGTAGAGGTTTTAACAGTAGAGCTTTTGAAAGTATAGTTTTTGTAAAAAGATGTTTGCTATTTAGTAACAACGCTTCTAAAATGCAGTGAAACTTTAATAACTATTTGATAACAAAAATAAGAAATGCTTCTAGAATGAAAAATAATAAAAAACAATGCATGGTACTTTCAACTGTCTTAACCATTTGTGTTATCAAAATCATTGTTATCAATTATTCTTCATTTATAAATTATTACAACAAGGGTATAATATAATAATATCATTATAAATTAATATATATCATATTATAATATAATATTATAGTATAAATATAATGACATTTGAATATAATAATGATTATAATGTAACATTATTCTAATATAATATTTTACTATTATTTAATAACTATATTATAGCATATTATTAAAAGTATAATAATTATTATCTAATAAAAAAAATCACAATATTATGACATATTATAACAGTAGTATTGCAAAACTATAACATAATATACTCAACTCAACTCATCTAAGGCTTTTCCCAACTACATGGGGTCGGCTACATGAATCTGCTTCCTTCACTTTGCTCTATTCAGGACCAAGTCGACATTCAAATTACAAATAGTTATATCTTTTTTAATTATTTCTATCCATATTAATTTAAGTCTACCTCTACCTCTATCCTTACCATGAATTGTTAAAAGATAAAACTATAACATAATATAATATAATAATATTTATATGTATTATTTTACACTACATAATCATATTATGATATTAAATGTATTTGCTCTCATGGTTCAAATGTATAACCTTTAAGCTTTTCAAGTAAAGCTTTTTGAAAAATCTCCAAATTTTAACATTTCCATTAAAGCATTTAACAGATTTTGCATTACTTTAAGAGTGCTTTTAGAATTTTACCAAATATTCTAAAAACATTGAAAAGCATTTTTATCCCTCCAAAATGATTGTGGGCCATCTAAAAGCTCTGCCAAACAGAGCCTTAGATCTAGGAGCAGTTAACCGTGCTAGGTCACCTTTAACAATCCTGAAAGCATGTACGTTAAGGAAAAAATTATACAGACTTGTGTTATGCCTTATAACAATCAAAAAAGAAACCAGAGCATACTGGAAGAAACAATCAGATACTAAAAGTGATGCCTAATGAGATTAGCATACCAATATGTTGTGTGTATCTAAACAAAAACATGGTAAACTTGAGGGGAAAGAGATCACTGCTAGTTCTAAGATAAAAGAATAGAGCACAGCAATTATAACAAGATTGCTGGAAATACACCAACAACCGTTTAAAGGGATTTTTTAACAAAACAAACATGTTGAAGAAGAAGAAAGCAGCCTCCTGACATACCAACATGACCAATAAAAACACATTCAGGTGCCGCTTCTTGTTTTCTTCCTTTTCATCCAACTCTTCAACTTGCTCAGTTGCAACCACCTCTTTGTCTTTCACTGCAATTGTACACAAACAAGAATTAACATGGGGGAAAAGAGCATCATGAGTATCATGTAAATGACAAGAATGAAGATCACGCAATATCAGATCTGTTAAGGGCTCAGAGAAAGTTTAAGTCCTTGAACCAAAATCTCGATAACTCATAGGTCTGGGATAGGGTAAAAACAAAAAAACAGCGATCCAAAAGCCAACTCATAAGTACTTGAATGAATGTTTCCTAATTATGGTCATGGCGATCATCAACTAATACAAAATGAAAGAAGAATTTTAATCAACCTGCCTGCCAAGACAATGTTTCTCCAAAAACAACTCACCATCAACTACACTATATTAGCAAATTTACATAAGACACTGCACACCTTTTGTTTCCAACTGCAAGGACTGAAGATTTGACTGAACCACTTTAACATCTGCAAAAAGGAAAAAAATAATCAGAATTGATTAAGGCTAGATCACAAAGATAAAGGCACATGAAATTATCCTGCAGCAAATGGATAAGAAATTTCTTTAAACAAGTTACCCTTCTTTCTGGCTTATTAGAAAAAGCTAACAGTTACAAGTCCACTGGGACAACAGTGATGGTTCAACAAAAAATAAACTGCTATTATAGCTTCCATGTCTGTTATGCAAGGAAGAAAAATAATTTATGAATTTTCCATATATCGGTCACACTCCAATAATTAGTTAATGACAATCAGTCACTCTGGATCTTGGCTGCTATTGACAGTGGGTGCAGGAACAGGCACTCGTGCAGGGGCAAGGAAATGGATATTTTAGAAACACTTTAAGCAAGAAAGCGCTTAGAGAATGAGAGTGGATTTGAGACCACAGGAAGATTCCAAAGGGGATACATTACATTAGGTAGAAGATTCCAGCTAATAAGCTCTGGAATGTTTGAAAGCCATCATTAATGATTGGAATTCAAGTATTCTAGCACTGCTTTAGGAGGAATTTGGATAGCAAGACACAATAAATTTCAGGGCAACAAAATAAAATGACAAAATACAGTTGTTCTAGCAAAAGAAGTCCATTATTGCACTATGAAAAAATATTAAGACTGTTGACTTTTACTTGATCTAGATCATCCATAAACACAGTCAAACAATAAATAAAGGAGCAATTATGTTATCTTTTCCTTCGAAAATGATTGCAAAAGAAGGAAAGATAAAAACTGATCCAGAATTGATGGGAGAAGGCACGTTGATTACTATTATGGTTAAATCTTTCAAGATTTTATTTTATGATCACAAATATCTTCCATTATCATGACATGAAATGAATGAAGCAGACTACAGGGCTTGCCTCCTCACATGTGGCCAGCCATTCTTTAGAATTTCATCAGAATCAGATAACAACATTTAACATAATGTCACTAAATTGAAACCATAATAGGATACAAAGACATGATCACAGATCTTTGACAGAATCACCAATCGAGAGAGTGCATCAGTTAGCACCCAACTAATACTTACATCCTTCTTTTGTACAAGAATATTTAAAGAACATAATGGTCATTTTTTGACCAGTCAGGCATTGTAAGTCAGCAACACCAATGTATAGAAAGATGGTCTATCTAAGTTATTAATTAACAGATAACTCAGCACCTTAAATCAACTTCATTGTTGTTCACCATTCCAATTATTTCTGGAACGGGTCTACCTAAACTTAAAATAATCTTACTAACTCGATGAAGAAAATAAATCCCAAAGAGACTACAACAGTCTCCTGAACTAAGTCCCCAAGAACCAAGCTAACTCAAGGTTTTCATGTTGCCCCATATCTCAACCAAGATATCAGTTCATATAGATATGGGGCAGTCAGCCAGTCACCAACGTGATATAGCCTGTAACTCTGCTCATATTATATTGGCTGATAATGCAATATATCCCGATATACCATATTAACCAAAATAAGTCTTGGTTCCTATAATACTGTCTAAAATCTCAGAAATTGTGTTCTTCTTGTTTTTTTTCAATGTCCTATCTCATGCAAGTCCTGAATAGAGCAGAGTGGAGGAAGCATATTCATGTAGCCGGCCCCATGTAGTTGGAAAAAGGCTGAGATAAGTTCAGTTGAGTTGAGTCTATCTCATGCAAGATAAACAAAGATCTTGGTCCATCTCGGTATCAGACACCTTATAAGATGGTTGAGATCAAAGTAATTAAAGACCTTGAACAAACTTGCCCAAATATTATAAGAAATATCTGCGAAAAAACTACATTCCAATAAGATTGAAAGATGGAGACAGAGGAAAGAGATGACCTCATAGCGTGTCCCTTTTCTCTTCTTCTGAATTTTGAGAAGTTGCAAAAATTCATAAGAAAAAAGAAAGTCATTGAATAGACATTATGATCTTGACAAGAGTGATATGAAATAAGATTACTCTTCAGCTAAGCATAATGTAATTATATGTCATAGAAACTATTATTCCTTGTATCCAATAACAAAATCAAAAGTACTGAAAGCCAGATCAATACCACATTAAGCCTCACTAAAAAAATGCCTTGTAATCGAAGCTTTAAGCCAAGATCAAAGCCTATAGAACCACGATGCTAAAAATGTTCTCCCACAAAACAACTACATTAATGGTCAACAGCCTATTGAATATGTTTTCTTGCTTTTGCAAATGCTCAATGTGTCAAAAAAAGGACCAGTAGTCATTCATATCCTCGATCAGCAAGATGTCGTATCAATCAGTAGCAATCTCCAGTAAATTACAGATCAACAAAAGCAAAATATACTCCATGATACTAGCTTGATCGCCTTGCATCCTCTACATTTTCCTTCTGTTGGACAAGACACGAGATGATTTCATTTTTTGATTTTAAAAAAAAACACACAAAAGATACCCGGATGGAATTAGAAAATCCGCATCATCACAAAATTTCTTTCATGAGAATCCACAGTATCCAAAGGATCCACGAGCTAGATCATTTCGGAAGAAAACCATCGAGAAAAACAAAAACCGAAAGATCTGAGCAGTAGTAATTCGATCCCGCGTCCAGCAAAACATCATTTCGAAGAAAAACATCATATTTCCAACAAGACCAGATCTAAATCCACAGATAATTCTACAGGAATCTCATAGGATTAGGGTTTTCAGGATCGAACAAACCTTCGGCAAGAGGAGGCTCTAGGGTTGCATCGGCGGGGGCGGCGGCGGGGGCGGGGGCCCGATCCTCCTCCATGGGCTCGTCATCCTCCTTGCTCCAGTCGTTGATCTCACAGTCGTCGACGATGGCCGGGGGATGGGGGGCGATCTCCACTGGCGTTCTTTCCTCCATCCCTTCGCGGGCGGCGAAAGAACCTTTCGATTCCTCCGCTCGGACTCCTAGTTATATTGCAAGCGAGGGAAGCGGGGGAGCAAGGAGTCGGCGGCGAAAACTGAGCGATCTCGAAGAGGCGGCGCTGGTGGCTAGCGGAGGGAGAATGGCTGGGCCGGGGAAAAGGCGGTTTGCTAGCGGGAGAAATACGCGGTGCCGCTGGGTTTAGGTTGGCATGGCCTTTTTTTATTTATAGATTACCTATTGGGTATTGCCCCCGTCGAAACTTGAAATCTCTACGCCCGTTGCGAACCGATGTCCGGAGGTCCGGAAATCTCAGCTAGTATTTGGACACGGGCCAATTTATATATTAATTAAAAAATTTCAACCAATGACTTTAAAACTTCCATATCGGCATAGGAAGCTCTATTCCATCTATAAAATATCGGATTTATGGTTATAAAATTGGGATGATTTACTTTTTATTTGATCTTTGAAGCTTAATTTATAAACATATATTTATATTATTAAAAAAATTTTACTACATGTGACCATCGCATGCTAATATCTCTAAGGAAAGATGGACGAAGAGAATCTTGGCTTATCAAAATAAAACTTTTAAAATCTTTAGAAGAAATAAAAAAATTTAAGATTAATATATTATAAATCAATCAAACTTAAAAAGTATAGTAATAATTTTTTTATATAATAAATATAATACAATAAAAATAATGTTTTTTTTTGACTTGATTTCCTCTCAATGCTACTACGTACATGTCTGCATTAGCTTTTAATGTAGTAAAACTTTTTTCATCTAAAACTTTCTTTCTTTCAAAATTTTTTATCATTTACACATCTTTCCATGATATTAATTGGTATTCTACTTTCCAAATGCATGTTGTTTTCCCTTTTTTTTTTTTTTGACCTTTTCATTTTTGATTAGTAGTGTCAAATCAATTAGTTTTATTTTTAAATTTAAAAATAATATAATCTAATAAGCACAATCCTATTTTTAATTTGTAAATAATTTTTTTTAAAATTGAATTTAATAATATAAAATAAAAGAAATTATATAAATCTATGTTTTTATTTATCTTTTCCTTTTTTTTAACCTTTCCATGTATTATGTTTATTTTTTTTAAAAAACACTATTTTTTAGGAAAATATTTCAACTATTTTTAATCTATAGTTTTAAATCGATTTGATGGGGCCAGTTGACCCATGAAGAATAAAAGACAATAATTTTTGGACGGCCCACCTTAACAACGGCGTCGGTCTCAACGCGTCCCACCTCGATCTTGGCATCGGCCGCGGCCCACCTCGATCTCAACGTCCGCAACGGCCCATCTCAGCCTCGGCAATCGGCCTCGCCCCGCTCGGCCACCTCGGCTCCAAGGCCAACGGCTCCAAGGCCAACGGCTCTAAGGCCGACGGCTCCATGGCCGGCACCTCCAAGGCCGGCACCTCCAAGGCCGAACCCCAATGGCCGACAGCTCCATGGCCGACACCTCAATGGCCAACGCCTCCAAAGCCGACACCCGGCACCTCCCAGCTGGCCCCCTACGTCTCCAAGCTGGCCAGCCCCAGCACCTCCCAGCCGGTCCCGGCACTTACCTAGCCGGCCCCCTACGTCTCCAAGCAGGTCGGCCCCGGCACCTTCCAGCGGCCCGGCGTCTTCCTGGCCGGCCCCTACGTCTCCAAGCTAGGCAGCCCCAGCACTTCCCAGCCGGCCCCCTACGTCTCCAAGCTAGCCGGCCCCGGCACCTCCCAGCCAGCCCCGGCACCTCCCAGCCGCCCCGGCATCTTCCTAGCCGGCCCCCTACGTCTCCAAGCTAGGCGGCCCCGACACTTCCCAGCCGGCCCCGGCATCTTCCTAGCCGGCCCCCTACGTCTCCAAGCTAGGCGGCCTCGGTACCTCCCAGTCGGCCCCGGCACTTTCCTAGCCGGCCCCCGGCGTCTCCAAGCCCGCCGAGTCTGCCCCGACCCTTCCTGGTCGGCCCTTCTCGGCCCCGGCGTTTCCAAGCCCGCCGAGTCGGCCCCGGCCATTCCTGGCTGGCCCCTCTCGGCCCCGGCATCTCCAAGCCCGCCGAGTCGGCCCCGACCCTTCCTAGTCGGCCCTTCTCGGCCCCGGCGTCTCCGAGCCCGCCGAGTCGGCCCCGGCCATTCCTGGCCGGCCCCTCTCGGCCCCGGCATCTCCAAGTTCTCCAAGCTCGCCGAGTCGGCCCCGGCCATTCTTGGCCGGCCCCTCTCGGCCCCGGCGTCTCCAAGCCCGCCGGGTCGGCCCCGGCCGCCCCTGGCCAGCCGGGTCCAGCTGCGACTCCCCCGGGAGGGTCAAGGTGTCCCAGTTCTCCCCAGCATGGCCCCAGCGGTTCAAGAAACCGCCTCTCTGACTCGCACCATATGACAATGCCAGGTCCACCTACTACTGGCCACGTTGTTGAAGGGACTAGACCCAACAACCCAACAGCCCCGCTGGCTGATGGGACTTAGCCACCAACCGCTGCTTTCTCCCTCTCCAATGGGACAGGACCCACCAACCAGCGCAGATTCATGCAACTGAACTCCGTAGACATTCCCTCCTCATGAAATCCCACGTGATCATGCCAGGGTCAACCCCTATAAAAAGATGAATCCACCCAGTAAACAGGTATGCGCGATAATCCCCAAAATCGCTGCCTTAGCATTCAGGAATGAATCCCTCCTCCATGAGACCTCCTTTCTCGTACTAAAAAGGGCTCACTCGAGCCCCTTTTCAACTGTGACCTCAGTTGCTAATTTGGGCGTCGGAGGGTCCCACCGAAGAACCCCCTCCGATCCTAGGACTTTTCTGCAGGTAACCTAGTGAAGAAGCGCCTAGAGAAGCATTCTGTTCCCGACGTCCAGGATAGGTGATTGAGCGTCATCAGATTGGCGCACCAGGAAGGGGGATAAGAAAAAGTAGCGAACGTTCTCCCTGCGCTACATCTCGATAGGCAAGACTCTCTCCCCCTCTTCTCTTCGAGAAGCCATGGTGGTGACGCGAGCTCAGGGTGCCTCCGTCAGCTGTCCAGCGGGGCTCCCCCCGCCAACTAGGCAGCAGGAGGCCAATCCCCCTGCTACCAACCCTCCAGTTGCCTGCCCGCTGCCGGAGGCCGTTAATCAAACAGCTGAGCGGCTGACGACTCTTTCCCAGCAAGTCCAGAATCTCACCGCCATGGTCTACGGGCTCCAGCAACAATAGTCCGTGGCCACCTAGTATCAGACTGCTCCCCTCGCTAGTTAACAGTCGGCAAGGGGAGGTTCTCCTCGATGGGAGGCCGATCGGCGAGAGACCGGCCGACGTCAGGTTTTCCCTAGGAAGCCTCGACGCGAGCCCTTCAAGTGGCCACGGTCCCCCGACCACGGCCCTAATAAATTTCCTCCCGAGCCACATCATCACGAGGAACCCAGGTGGAAGTCCCGACTTCCGTCTCCATCTCCTTCTGCCTCTTCTTCTTCTTCTTCCTCCGAGCCATCTCGGAGGGCCTCGACGATCAGCCGCCAGACGGAGAAACGCCTGGAGGAGTACAACAGGCGCCTTGACGAGCTCGCCAAGAAGATCAACCATCAGCCGAAGGAAGAGTTCGACACTCATCCTCCTTACACCTGTCGGATATTGGAGGAACCAGTCCCCTCTAGGTTCCGCTTTCCTCAGATAGACCCGTACGATGGTACGACGGATCCTCTCGATTATCTCAAGAGTTACAAAGCAATGATGCAAATTCAGGGCGCTTCAGACGCCCTTCTCTGCAAAGCCTTCCCCACTACCCTGCGGAAGGCCGCCCGTGCATGGCACTCATGCCTGCCCCCTCACAGCATCGACTCCTTCCGGAAGCTGGAGAAAGCCTTTATGGCACACTTCGACGCCTGCCGGCGAATCCCAAGGGTAGCCGACAGTCTTTTCTCCGTCCGTCAGAAGGAGGGAGAGTCTCTGCGGACTTTGTGTCCCGGTTCAAGGCCGCCGCCCTCGAGGTCTACCATCTCGACGATGCGGTGGCAACACTGGCGTTGAAGCGGGGACTCCTCCCGTCCCGCTTCACTTTCTCCTTGGATAAGAAGCCCCCAAGCTCTTATTCCGATCTTCTCATCCGAGCTCAGAAATACATCCGCGCGGATGAAGCCGACTTCACCCGCTGGGAATCCTCAAGAAACTCCAGCCACAAGCCTGCTCACCCCGAGCCCAGCGGGCCCCCTTGACACAGGCGAGCTGACCCGCCTCGTCGTTCCGAGAACAGGCGTTGGAGCTCCATCCCCGATGAGAGTAAGCTCACGCCTCTTCTAGCCCCTCGATCCCACATTCTGATGGAGATCGAGGGTGAGCCTTATCTCCAACGTCCTCCTCCCATGAAGAAAGGTCCTCACGATAAGAGCTGCTACTGCCGTTTCCACCGCGATTACGGCCATGATACCGACAGCTGCTACAGCTTGAAGCGGGCCGTCGAAGAGCTTATCCAGCGGGGCTACCTCGGCAAATATGTCCAAAATGCGCCGCAGCCGCTACCAGCCCTCATGGGGGCCCCGCCTGTCCAAGCCCCGGTCGACAATGCCCCCACTGAGCGGATGGTCGGGATGGTGTCCTGGGGATCAGCTTCTGCACCTAAACGGCCGAGGGGGGAGGAGGCGCCGAGTAATGTACTTCCTGGGAGGGTCCCTACCGCATCACCGAAACACTTCACAGGGGGGCATACAAATTGAAGGAACTCGATGGGAAACCCATTCCACGTACCTGGAATGCGGATAACCTCCGCCAGTATTATCAATGACGTATTCCCCTGGAGCATGAAGTAATAAAGGAGGCCCTTTCTGACACAGCAGCTTGTTCTCCCTTGCGCCATAGGACCAAGTCTCCCAAAAGGAGCTCACTGGCATTGCGACCCACGGGACACCACTCGGCCTCGGCACGGCGATGCCCCCGAGTAGGTTAAGACCCTAAAGGCTCCGTACCCGGCTGAGTCGCCACTTGGGCAGCACACAAACCCCCAGGATGGTTCAAAAGGAGCTCACTGGCATCGCGGCCCACGGGACACCACTCGGCCTCGGCACGGCGGTGCCCCCGAGTAGGTTAAGACCCTAAAGGCTCCGTAACTGGCTGAGTTGCCACTTGTGCGGCACACAAACCCCCAGGATGGTTCAAAAGGAGCTCACTGGCATCACGGCCCACGGGATACCACTCGGCCCCGGCACGGCGGTGCCTCCGAGTAGGTTAAGACCCTAAAGGCTCCGTAACTGGCTGAGTCGCCACTTGGGCAGCACACAAACCCCCAGGATGGTTTAAAAGGAGCTCACTGGCATTGCGGCCCACGGGACACCACTCGGCCCCGGCACGGCGGTGCCCTCGAGTAGGTTAAGACCCTAAAGGCTCCGTACCCGGCTGAGTCGCCACTTGGGCGGCACACAAACCCCCAGATTGGTTCAAAAGGAGTTCACTGGCATCGCGGCCCATGGGACACCACTCGGCCCCAGCACGGCGGTGCCCCCGAGTAGGTTAAGACCCTAAAGGCTCCGTAACCGGCTGAGTCGCCACTTAGGCGGCACACAAACCCCCAGGATGGTTCAAAAGGAGCTCACCGGCATCGCGGCCCACGGGACACCACTCGGCCCCGGCACAACGGTGCTCCCGAGTAGGTTAAGACCCTAAAGGCTCCGTAACCGGTTGAGTCGCCACTTGGGCGGCACACAAACCCCCAGGATGGTTCAAAAGGAGCTCACTGGCATCGCGGCCCACGAGACACCACTCGCAGTGGTTCACAAACCCCCCGAGTGGTTAAGACCCTAAAGGCTCTGTACCCGGTGAGTCGCCCCTCGTAGTGGTTCCCACACCCCCGAGGCGGTTCAAAAGGAACCTGACGACTCTCAGCTCTCAGGTCACCCTTCGGGGTTCAAAAGGCTTCCGACAGCCACAACTTACCTCAGCGGTTTCAACTCTGTGTCATCGACCGACGGCCAATCGGCCTCGATGGCTCTATTTCTGCTTCGGCAATTTTATCACAGCCTCAGCGGCTTTATCTTGGCAGCCTCAAGCCGGCGGATAGCCATGAAAAGACTTCCAGACTCTGCGTTGGGAGAGGATTACTAGCTGCCCTCAGCTAGCCAAAGAAGGCATGCAGATGTCCATACAAGGCAGCGCAAGAGGAAAGGGGTTTCCCCACCTAGAAGGAATCATGGTTGAAGTCACCATGAAAGAGCAGATGCCAAGGTAAAAGTTCTACACTCCTTTCTCTTAGCTGATGCGGGGCATGCAAGCTCAAGGAGTGTGGGGGGCATTTGATGGGGCCAGTTGATCCCATGGAGAATAAAAGACAATAATTTTTGGACGGCCCACCTTGACAGCGACGTCGGTCTCAACGTTGGCTGCGTCCCACCTCGATCTTGGCATCGGCCGTGGCCCACCTCGATCTCAATGTCCGCGACGGCCCACCTCGGCCTCGCCCCGCTCGGCCACCTCGGCTCCAAGGCCGACAGCTCCATGGCCGGCACCTCCAAGGCCGAACCCCAATGGCCGACAGCTCCATGGCCGACACCTCAATGGCCGACGCCTCTAAGGCCGACATCCGGTACCTCCCAGTCGGCCCCGGCACCTCCCAGCCGGCCCCCTACGTCTCCAAGCTGGCCGGCCCAGGCACCTCCCAGCCGGCCCCGGCACTTTCCTAGCCGGCCCCCTACGTCTCCAAGCAGGCCGACCCCGGTACCTCCTAGCGGCCCGGCGTCTTCCTGGCCGGCCCTCTATGTCTCCAAGCTAGGCAGCCCGGGCACTTCCCAGCCGGCCCCGGCATCTTCCTAGCCGGCCCCGGCATCTTCCTAGCCGGCCCCCTACGTCTCCAAGCTAGGCGGCCCCGGCACTTCCCAGCCGGCCCTGGCATTTTCCTAGCTGGCCCCCTACGTCTCCAAGCTAGGCGGCCCCGACACCTCCCAGTCGGCCCCGGCACTTTCCTAGTCGGCCCCCGGCGTCTCCAAGCCGCCGAGTCGGCCCCGACCCTTCCTGGTCGGCCCTTCTCGGCCCCGGCGTCTCCAAGCCCGCCGAGTCAGCCCCGGCCATTCCTGGCCGGCCCCTCTCGGCCCCAGCGTCTCCAAGCCCGCCGAGTCGGCCCCGACCCTTCCTGGTCGGCCCTTCTCGGCCCCGGCATCTCCGAGCCCATCGAGTTGGCCCCGGCCATTCCTAGCCGGCCCCTCTCGGCCCCGGCGTCTCCAAGCCCGCCGAGTCGGCCCCGACCCTTCCTAGTCGGCCCTTCTCGGCCCCGGCGTCTCCGAGCCCACCGAGTCGGTCCCGGCCATTCCTGGCCGGCCCCTCTCGGCCCCGGCATCTCCGAGTTCTCCAAGCCTGCCAAGTCGGCCTTGGCCATTCCTGGCCGGCTCCTCTCGGCCCCGGCGTCTCCAAGCCCGCCGGATCGGCCCCGGCCGCCCCTGGCTAGCCGGGTCCAGCTGCGACTCCCCCGAGAGGGTCAAGGTGTCCCAGTTCTCCCCAGCATGGCCCCAGCGGTTCAAAAAACCGCCTCTCTGACTTGCGCCACCTGACAATGCCAGGTCCACCTACTACTGGCCACGTTGTTGATGGGACTAGACCCAACAACCCACAGCCCCGCTGGCTGATGGAACTTAGCCCACCAACTGCCGCTTTCTCCCTTTTCGATAGGACAGGACCCACCAACCAGCGCAGATTCACGCAACTAAACTCCACAGACATTCCCTCCTCACGAAATCCCACGTGATCATGCCAGGGTCAACCCCTATAAAAAGGTGAATCCATCCAGTAAACAGGTATGCGCGATAATCCTCAAAATCGATGCCTTAGCATTCAGGAAGGAATCCCTCCTCCCTGAGACCTCCTTTCTCATACTAAAAAGGCTCACTCGAGCCCCTCTTCAGCTGTGACCTCAGTTGCTAACTTAGGCATCGAAGGGTCTCACCGGAGAACCCCCTCCGGTCCTGGGACTTTTCTGTAGGTAACCTGGTGAAGAAGCGTCTGGAGAAGCATTCCGTTCCCGACGTCCAGGATAGGTGATTGAGCGTCATCACTATTATTTTTAAAAATTTTAAATTTAATCTAATGAATATATTTTATATATCTTATTTTATTTTTTAAATTTAAAATAATATTTTCAAATTTTAACTTTAATAATGTAAATTAAAGATATTATATAAATCTATACAAATTAATCTAATAGGTATATTTTATTTATATTATTTTAATTTTAATTTAAAAATCATTATTTTAAAAATTAATTTAATTATATGAAATTAAAAAATACATAAATCTATATTTTATTTATTTTATTTTAATGTTGGATTATGCATATATTTTTAAATATATGTATTTTTAAGAAATATTTCTTCCATTTTTAATCTATAAATTCATGTCACTTATTTTTAAAAAATAAAAATAATTTAATGTAGTACACATATTTTCTAATCTTATTCTAAATTTTTAATCCAAAAACCATAATTTTTAAATTAAAATTTAATAATATAAAATAAATAAATAAATAATAAATATATCTTTTTTTTATCTTATTGATCAAATCAGCTCTCATGCATCACATGGGCATATACTTAATTTAATATAGAAATAGAGCCATTCATGTCAAGAATATGGAAACTCTCTCCATGGTTTTTTTTAAAGATAAAAATTAAGGCTAATACCCCTAAAAAATTAATATCTTTATACTTTGTATAAGATATCAACTTAATTTACTCTCTTTGTTTTTTATTTGTTATGTTGTCATGTTGTGTCTTAGTACTCCATTCATCCATATTTTGTAAAGTGGAGTTAATTGTGATGCACAAACACCCATTCACCAATATCCATCCAAGAAAATTATTATTATTATTATTGTTATTGTTTTTATTATTATTATTATGTATATGTATAAATAAAATAAAAATTAAATAGAGGTATAAAGAGAATAATTCTTGTGTCCTCACCCTCCATGAAATAAAGTTAATAGAGATAATCATGCAAGGCCATTATAAATCAGAGTAATATTATAAGTCAAGCTCTCTAAAACAAATTTGGTTGCCTTTTTCAATTAAATCATCTAAATATCTTATGTAATCCCCTTTTTATAGCACATGATTAACTATATACGTCGTTATAACTTAGATTAAATTCTTAATTGCATGCTTTCATACCGTATGATTAAATTTATTATTATTTTTAAAATATATTAATTAATTTCTAGTTATTTTCTTTTGTATTATAGATATAGTACAAGGAGAAAGCCAAAAAAAAAAAAAAGAAGTTGCAAAAGAAGCTTTGACTTCGTATGGCTTTTCTTTGAAGCTAGTTAGTCTAGTTCTTAATTAGATAAAGCATCATTGTGAACTTTTGATGCAAAATACCTTCCATTTCAAAAAAAAAATCTTATTTCTTTCTACTATATTAGCTAGTTCATGGCAGAAATAATTATTTGCCATCTGAATTGAAATTCTTTATATTACATCTCATCCATTCCTAGATTAATTTGTTGTGCTTGATTAAAAATTAAGAAAGGTTAAGGGCATAATAAAAATGGCATCCAATTTGAGCGGAGAATCTGCAATTCAAGAATAGTCGATTATCATCCTCTTTTGTTCTATTACAAAGAGCACAATCATCGAGAGCAATCCAATTTTTCTTTCTTAAATTATCTACAATAAAAATATTATATCATTATTAATCAATGAATATTGTTATTTTAAATATTAATGTTTAGTTAATATTTTAAGTATTTTTTAATATATTTTATAAAAATATGACTTTAAATTGAACCGATTAGAGAAAAAAGATTTATGTAATCAATTCTAATTAGCTTGGGATCAAGACTTTATTATTATTATTGTTGTACTTTCTTTAAAGTTAATATTATTTAAATTTTTAATTTACATGATATCCATCTTTTCAACCGGTTGTCTATTTGCATTGATGAGAAGGATAGAGGCTTAAGAGTTTTATAAATTCTAACCTTCAATTATACTTTTTTATGCAAGTGATGATGGGAGATTTTAATAGTAGTGTAGAATATGGAAGGAACTTACCATAATTATACATCAATTTTTATCTTGTAGACTCTTTTTGATATGTCTAAATGCTTCAATTATGTTAAGGGATTTGCATGGTATTTGGGTGATGGCTTAAATATCCATTTCTAATTTGATAAATGAGCTAGAAAAAAAAAATATAGGTCATTTAGTGGCTCTAAACTCAATCATTGATGAGGATTCTAAAGCAATGAGGTGTTAGATATGGCCTACAACTATTGCATATTCTCTTTGCTGATAACTATTTTATGACGGTGAAAACTATTAAAAGCATAGTTCTTGCATTAAAAAAATAATACTTAATATGTATCACCATTTTTCAAGTTAAAGCATTAATCTCTCTAAATTTGTAAAATTTAGTCCATCAACTAGGTTATTAAATATGGTAAATAAGGGATTACGTTTATCATTTTGGCAGGTTCTTTGAATGTCTCAAAATAGTAGAGGACTAAACCTATAAATAATCCTAGAAATTGAAACAAAAAGCTCTATTCTTTAAAATAATTGGTCAATTAATATTAGACCCTAGCTCTCTTCAATCTCAAGTTACTTGTGCAAAATATCATTTTCAGGGCTCTTGGTCTAATTATAACTAGAATAGAAGTCGCTCTGTTAGTTGATATAGATCTATGTAAATGTAGTTGTGTTTCAATATCAAGTTCAACAGCATTTGGGTTCAAACAATCAGATACATATTCTTTTATATCTCTAGATTTCTACAATAGCTTTGAATTAATGGACTATATTCATTAATATCAGTATGGATGTACATACTTAAAAAATAGCTAATCTTATTATTAAAGATTAAAGGATATTTCAAATATCAGCATGCTTTTCATGCTGATATGGTGCATAAAATTCTTCATATTCCTATGTGTAAAGGACCATGGGTTGATCAGCTATGTTGGACTACCATTAGAAACAAAAAAGAAAATACCATCAAAGTGTTTTACTATTAGTTTTATTCTGGTACGACGAACATGGTTCAAGAAATGCAAGATTCAATTATGGCATTATATTATCGAGCATGCAATTCCTAAAATTTAAATGCCCAGGTATATAAGACACTCGTGTTTGGTTCATGCAATAACATAATCATAGATTATTACTTATTAGGTATCTCACATTAAGATGTTTGATTAATAAGCTAAATTACCAGAAATCCAAGTAAAAAATATGTTAAAATTTTAAAATACTTTTACTTTTCAAACTAAAAAGAAATCAAAGCAATTCAATATTTTTAAATATAATAATTATATATTATAAATATATAATAATTAAATATATTATTTTTATGCAATATGATACAAATTATTATTAATAATATTATATAAACTATATAATTAACACATAATAATAGAATATGTTATAAATATACAATGCAATGTTATACTGTTAATAATAATAATTTAATAATATTATTAGATTATATTAATTATATGATAAATTTATATTATATTACATATATTAGATTTGATTAACATGTTAGTATAAAATACTATAATAATTATAATAACAATTATATACAATTATATTGAAATAATTAATTATTATATAATTTAACATGATAATCTTTTATTATTCATTAATATATAAAAATAATAATAATATTAAAACTATTTCGAGAGAAAATAAGTTCCCTTCTTCGAGAACGTTGTTTTATTTTGAGGGATAATTTTGAAAAAAAAAAGATGAAGATTCTCATCTACCGGCAATCTAAGATTATCTAATCCATTGGTAGGAATTAGATTGTCATATTTTGTAGTAATCTTATCTTCAAAGCAATCTTAAATGGCCATTTATATTCCTAAATATGCCGAATCAAATGCATCAATATGATATTGCCATTAAAATATTATTGAGAATCTTTAGACATTTCATAAAGCAAACACTTGCTGGTGTTTAAAACCTTTTTATGGAAATTAGAATATGATAGATAATCATACAAATAATTATAAATATAACGTGATCTCTATCTAAACTACAATGAAGACTGCAATCATATAATAGTCACATATTTATTTGTTGAGCAGTGTTAGGGGAGATACATTTCTTATATGATCCTTGTATTAAACCTTCTTTGCTAGAGTTGATATATCACTTATCTCAACCTAAGGTAGAGAAAAGGTTTAGATCCTTAATGGCAAGTGTGTAATGAGATGTTATTTAAAGGATTATCTTCTTCTTTAGTTGCTATTGTAAGATACACTATATGGCTACATCATGAATCCACCCATGCCTAATCGAACTTTTCCTTAAAACATTATCAAGGAATTGAGATAACCGTAACACCGAATTGATATCTATCAACTTTGAAATTAGTGCTGCTTAGACACACTCTCCACTGGGCATGTGGTAAAGGCCAATTTTAATGAGTTGGTAGAGAAAGAAGCCGCTGGTATAGGTTTTATCATTTGTGATCATATTGGATATTATTAGGATTCTCCAATTTTGAGGGTTTTCTTTAATCTATAGGATTTTTTGATTGAAGGGACCTTATTATTAAGAAAAATTCTTAAGCCATAGTTATTTGATACTTTTTTGTAGTTATGAGTTATTTACTGTTTGTGAGTTATTTTCCTAATCGTATTTGACTTTTTTGAGCATTGAGATTACAACTGTATAAATATATAGATGCCTTTATGGCTTTTTCATCGTAGAATAATTTTTTAGTCATGCTTTTTTTAGAGGCTCAATTTACTCGAAGTGATTATCGAGAGATTTAACCCCCTTAGAGTAGTTATTTAGAGGTCCGACTCCTTTGAAAGGGTCATAGTTATTTAAAATTTTTTGATTTTGTTTATCATTATGATCGAGTTTGCAATAGTTGGTATCAGAGCATAAAGTTGATACTTTGATATTCATTTATTCTTAAATCTTTTCTTTGTTTTGTTTTCTTGCTTTTCTTTAACCACAAATTATAGTTTGCAAAAAAAATAGAGAGAACAAAAAGAAGAGAGGATTGAAAAACAAGAAAAAAAAAAAAAAAAAAGAATCTCATAAAAAGAGAGGGAAACAAAAGAGAGAGAAAAAATGAATCTTCTCTCTTCCAAAACTAGCAAACAAACCATGTTCCCCTTCATCCAAGTTGTTGATTTTCCCATGCCAAATAACTATGCCTACCCAAGTTGGCATCAAACCCAACCCAATGGGGTTGGCCCAAAGCTTCTTGTTTTGAAGAAAATTAGTGTAGCACTTGCTACACCATTGGCCAAAATTATGTTCCTATGTTGTGGATGCTAGCTACACCCTTTGCTGTTGCTCCTCTACTCTACCTTGATGATTCTCCTTCTCTTTCCTTCTCTTTCCATAACGCTTGCCATGCCATTGACCAAAACTGTCCACTACCATCACTCCTCTGCTCCACTATAGTGAAATCCTTTCCTATGACACTTGTCGTCGCCGCACTGCCATCGCCATCCTTTGCCCTTTTCGACCTTAACTTCAAGAGCAACCATACTCGGTCCACCCTTTCTCCTCCCCCATCCCTTGTCCCATGGCCTCTTCATCATCCTCACTGCAAGGTCCTAATTGACAAGTGCCCTTCAATTATTCGAGGCTAATTTTTCCATAACGCTTATGTTGAGCTGGGCGTAATCTCTCTTTAGCTTGTTGATCCTTTTTTCCATAGCCTCTTTGATCTTTCTATTGGCTTAATAGCTTTCAGTTTATTACCTAGAACAAGGCAAGAATAAAAAAGGTTTTCCTGTTGCAAAGACCTTCAAATATGGCCAAAAGAACCCATCTATAATAATGGGAAAGCCATATAAAAAGTATAATTAAAAGTTTAAAAGAGACGACAAAAGCATATGTATTAAAGTCGTGAGAAGTTATTAATCAAAATACTGGCTAAAGTAATGAATGCTTTGGTTAATTTAAAAAATATGATTGTAGGCATGGCAACAGAAAAATTCAATTAATCCTCAAATAATAGCCATCTGACTAGACAATGAGGATTTGATTACTATACAGAGATGGAATGAACAATCTAATATCAAACTACAACCCTTGAGTTTTCTTATTTTGATGGAGATGATATTAATGGTTAGATTTATCAAGCAACGCAGTTCTTCAACTTCAACATTATTCCAAAGGCATAGAAAGTTGTTTTAACTTCTTTCGACCTTTGAGAAAGAAGCATCACAATGGTATCAGTGGATGGAGCAAAGTCAATATTCGATGATATGGAAGAAATTTGTAGGTCTTTGCACTCATTTTGGCCTAAGCATCGATGAAGACTGTACTAAAGAATTTACTAAGTTGCATCAGACTTCCACGACATATGAGTATAAATCTCATTTTGAACAACTTGCCAACCATACTATAGGGTTGATCGAGGAATTTTTCATAAGCTACTTTGTGAGTGGACTTAAAGAAGAAAAAGCATGGCATCTCTATGTTTTGGTCAATTAATTAGATTTGCTAAGCTTAAGGAGGAATAACTACTTGCTTTAGGTAAGCTAAAGGTGAGCTGACATATAGTAGCAACTTTAGTTCCTAATGAAAATTCTATATCTCTTCCTACTCTAATCAAACAATTGACCCTAGTAGAAGCAAAAGAAAAGGGAGAAAAGGATTTGTGCTATAATTGTGATGAAGATTTAGTTTCAGTCATTGTTGTAAAATAAAGTAATTATTTTTTATTAACGATGATTGGTTCGATAATACATTTGAATTAGAGTGGAAAGATAAGGAAAACTATGGGAAGCAGTTGGATAATTTATCATTCAAAATTTTATTGCATGCTATTACTAGTGGTTTATCTCTTCAAATAATGAGAGTGAAAGGCAGAAATTAAAGAAGCAATGAATTACTATTTTTATTAACTTCAATAGTATCCATAACTTTATTCATCCAGAGTTAGTCAAATATCTCAATTACGATAGTCAAATGACAAGCCTCTTGATGTCATGGTAGCAAATGGTGAATTTATATAAATTTAAGGTACATCGGCTATCTTCCTATGTCATGTAAGGTTTTAACCTTACATCTAAAATTTATATGCTACCTGTTTGAGCGTGCGATATGGTTCTTAGGGTTGGCTATGCACAGTCGGACCAATTTTATAGGATATTTTGAAGTTTCTTATGCAATTTAATGTTCAAGGGCAAAAATATAAGGGGTCTAAAGATTTGTTGATGGAGACCGTCAATAGCCACATCATTGAAGAGATGTAGGCTAAAAGAGACATTGCTATAAAATTACATTTAATGAAATTTAGTGAAACAACACTTCAAAGACCGGGCCACCAGAATTAGTTGATGATCTCAAATAGTTTTCTCGTAATACTATATGAACACTTTGCTTATATTTATTTATTGAAGCCTGTTATGATAGTATAGCTATAAATAAATTAAATTTTTTTTGGACAATCTAATAGGAAATTACATCATCTACCTGAAAGATACCAAAGAGCAATACAATTCAACATGAAGTGGAAGTCAAAAAAAAAGCTCAAAGTCCAATATTGTTAGTGCTGATAAGACAACTAGATCTCTATCTTATGCTGATAATTTGACTGGCGTAAATCAGGATAAAATAGTTAAATTATCTAAGAAGCTTTTGTAAGTTCACTTCAAAGGAAATATATGATTTTAGCATCTTTCAAGTTCTAGAGTTTGAATGCAAGCAACTAATCTTTAGTAGTTTTGGAGTTGAATTTGGTTTGACCAACAATTTATGTTTTATAACCTTGAGAATAAAGTTGATTTTAAAGGATGAAATATTAGGATTCCTTAATTTTGAGAATTCTTTCAATCCACATGATTTTCTTAATTGAATGGATCTGAATATTTAACAAAATTTTTAAGGCTTAGTTATTTTGCATCTCGTTAGTTATGATCTATTTGCAATTTATAAGTTTTTTTTTCTAATTATATTAGACTTTCTTTGAGTATTGAGATTATAATCCTATAAATGTATAGATGCCCTTATATCTTTTTTATCATGAAATAATATTATTAGTTCTTCTTTATTTGAAAATTTAACTTCCTCGAAGTAATTATCAAGAGGTTAATTTAATCTTTTTAAAGTAGTTATTGATGACCTTATTCTATGAAAACTATGTGATGTGGCTCATCAGACCTCGTTAGGGATAACGGAGAAAGTAAGTGACGGAGCCCTTGCCTCGGCCTCCGAGGTCCCCTTCGGCCTCCGAGGTCCCCTCGGCCTCTGAGGCCCCCCTTGGCCTCCGACTTTGCATCCCCTTGGCCTCGGCCTCGGACCTCGCATTCCCTCGGCCTCGGCCTCGGGCCCAGGGCCCCCTGGCTTCGGACCTCATGTTCCACCATCTTGAGCCATCTGACACACCCACGTGGTCCATCAATTGCCTGTGGCGACCACGTGGCCCATTACTTGTCTGCAACAACGCGTGGCCACAACCCACAACGGCGCACGCCTGACACGATTAGGCTCATTTGCCACCACTGGCGCTCACCTGGCAGACGACTGACGGAGCAAGACACCTCTTACATACTCAGTGTCGGTTGCGACCTGTCACTGCCAGCCCAGCCACCCGTTCGCTATCGGACAGTGGCACCTCGAAATCAACCACCTTCTGGAAGCAGAAAAAGGGATCCTTGGACATGTATAAAAAGCCATACTCACAACGATGAGAGAGATCTGAACTCAAGCTCTCTAACTATCTTCTCTGATAGTTCTTTTCCTAGCTGTTCCCGAGTTATTTACTTGAGCATCGGAGGGTCCCCACTGGTGTAATCGGTCTTCGGGGACTTTCTTGCGGGAGCTCTTCGAGGAGAAGGACCTTCATTTTTGACATTGGAGAAAGACGACTTGGCGCCAACACTATGTATATGCAGCTGAAAAATAAATTAGATGTTTGGTCGGTTCCCAATGCTAAGTTTATTGCAGCTTGAGAAGAAATATGCGCTACTTTGTCCATTCTTTGTGCATCCCAAATTTGGTTTGAAGGGGATTCACTAGCTATTATTTCTTTGTTTCTTTATCCTTCTCCTAACATAATGCTACATTGTTTAGGGACATCATTCAAATTAAACATGTTCTATGGACATTCAAAGTAACGCACCTATTAAGAGAGAAAGCAATACTATGGCAAACTGGTTAGCTGCTGCAACTCCTGAATAACTTACCGAAGGCTCACTCATACCTGTTCAACTTGCATATCTTCTTCGAAAGGATGCTGCTGATTTTTCTTTACCAACGAGGAGACAATAGCAGGTTTGGAGATGGGTTTTTCTTTCAGTCTTGAGACTGATTTCCTCTTGCTATTGGCCTTTGGTTGCCCCCAAATGGTTGATTTTTAATTTGGAATTAGAGATAGCTTCCCTGTTTCAATTCAAAGTTTGGTTCCTTCATCTCTGCTTTTGATTACTGAAGCTATGGCTATAATCTCTGCTAGTATTTTTTTTTTTTTTTTTTCTGTGGTGTCTTGCTATTACGGCAGTAATCATGAACGTATTTTTTTCTGTTTGAGGTCTTCGCCACCCTTTGTAAGCCCAAAAAAAAAGAAAGAAAAAAAAAGGAAAAGAAAAGAAGAAGAAGAAAAAAAAAAAAAGCAATGGAGCGTTAGGCAGGCAACTACCGGCAGCTGGTTTTGGAGCCGTTCCCAATGGACCGAGTTTAGTTGCAGAATTGAGGATAAAAATCCAAGTATTTTTCGCTGAGATACGAGAGGAAACCGCCGAGTCGTCTGATGAGCGACTTCGACGGCAGATTACTGTCCCGCATAAAAATTTATATATAAGTGCCCGGAAACTGGTCATGCGCAAAGGGGCAAAATCCCCACCCTATCTCCTCCCCCTTTATTTCAGTTCCATTTAATCCGCCCGTGGCATTTGCGTGCCGGAGAAGCGCTCTTTAAACGCCTCGTCATCTCTAGCCGTCCAAATCCCGCCCCAAGGCATTCTCACCGTTGAAATCATTGTCCACGCGGTCCTAATCCCGTCCCCCGTCTCCTTTTCGAATGAACTTCCCACTTGCCCCTTCTGTGGCTCTCGTCTTCATCCGTTCGATTCGAATCCCCAATTCTATCCCTCGCTCTCTCTCCGCGTCCGACTCCGGCTCCCTCTTTTGTCCCTCTTCCAAATCGTCGCTTCCCTCTTCTTTGATTCTTGAATTAGGGGAGGCAATGCCGAGGAGGTCGCCTCAGTGATCTGTTCACAGTTTCATGGTGAGTGCAAGGAATCATCTTTGATTTTTTTTCGCCGAATTTTTTTGGTGAATTGATGGCAATTTACTTGTTGAGATACTGAATTCGATCTTGGCGAGTTGCTGGTTGAATTTGATTGAATTCGGTGGTTGCTTATTGTGAGAATTTGAAATTAGGGTTTGGTTCCTGCACTTGGTGAACTAATTTGGTGTGTTTTTGAAAAATTCGCAATTCTTTCTTTCTTTTTCGTAAAGTTTCTACTGTTATGAAGTCGTTGATGTTTTCTTTCTTTGTTTTGCTGTAGTTGTTCCTTTGAATTGCATGAGGTGGAGTTTTCCATGGGAACAGTTGTTGACACACAGGTTGATGGGGAAAAAGACACCGATGAGAGTGGTTTTGGAAAGATTGGTGCTTCCAACCCGGTGGTTTACCAACTTGTTAGGGTATTTATTTGCGTTGCTTGTTTATTATCACTTGAGTACGGTTTACTGACTCTTCGTGTGGATGTAATTCGTTTGTAGCATCAGTTTAACGAAATTAGATAGGAATTTTGCATCATAGATGAAGGAATTGAATAAAGGAGTATGTTAGGAATTTATTTGGTGCCTTATGAAATTATGGCATCTGAGTTTCAGTGTGTTTGGTTAAATTTTAGAAATTTATTAATGCAACAGTATTTTTGGAACTCAGATATTGGCATATTAAGGTTTTTATTCGTAAATTCATATGTTAAACTTACCCACGGCCAACTTAGGAATGTGTGGATTTATCCTATGATTTATTTGGTTCACATTTATCTCTTGTATCATCTGTTCCCTGAATAGTGGCTTAGAGAAATCCTGTTGTTTCACGTTCATTAGTAAATGGCTCTCATTCTAGTCACCTTTCCTTTGAATTAGTATAAAGTACTGTTTTGGTGCTTAGATTAACTTTGATTCATCTTTCCTATTGCAAACGGTTGACATTTGGAATATGGCAATGTGTTGCCTTGTTATGAATAAGAGAAAACACAATGGAGATGGTTGGTGAAGATTTGGATGGAAGTTTTGAGAGATGATGTCTTTATTGCCACATATGTATGTTGTCTTATTTTTAAGGAGAATGCCAAAAGCAAATGCGAACGTTACAATTATAGAGACTGCTGTATGGTCGTTGTGATGCTCTTCATTTTTGCAGTCAAAATTCTGATTAGGCATGATAATTGCCTTTCAGTATTTGTAGGATATCAGATGTGTGAAGTTGGGGAAGATTATCCAAGGAGCTTACGATGATGTAGCTGACAAAATTATTTTTGCTTGAATTAAAATAGAGGAAATATTGGTGAGGTTTTTATGATCACTTGGTGATAATTGCTATTCAAGCAAACAATTCATCTATGAGATTTTAGTGCTAGTATGTGATGCATTAGAGTGAAGGAGGTGCAGATTAGGAGACAATTTCAAAAACTCATCTTTAATTTTTGGTTTGTGCTGAACTAAATGTGTTCTTATTTGGGCAGTTTTGGTTGTTTTGGCTATTTTGCTCTAGCTTAAGTAGTTTTAGTTGAAGATTGTGAAGAAATTCAATAATGCAAATGAGATTAGGGGAAAAGAAATGCAGAAGAAACATAAAATCAGTCGTGAATAATAAATTATTGATCATTTCAGCTTATTGTTATATTGCTTGTGACCTTACAAATATTGTTTCAATATTTTTCCAATGAAGCCATTGAAAGATTGAAATTTTGGAATTGAGTGCTTAAAAAAAAAGCTATTTCAGGTTGTACTATAACATTAGCCATCGAACATAGAGTTGTGCAATTGTCTAATGAAATTCAATCTTATGAAGAGCCAAAACTTTGTCAAAGAATCTACTCATCTTCTCAATATATTTGGAACCTGGCATCATGCTGCTTCTGTTTTTTTTTTTTTTTTTTTTTTTCAAAAGTGGCAAAATTCAAGTTCAGTAAGAAAAAATGCTTCTGGACATTTAAATAAATAAAAAAAACTCAAATACTTTTAAAAAAACTATTTATATATTCAGTTTAGCCTCATAATTATTTTTGGCCAAAATGCTTAAGCCAACCCCCAGTTTTGGGTTGGATATTGGCTGAAAATGAAACTGGTTCTGATGAAACTTAAGATCATGACAGGGAAGAAACAGGGGAAGGACTGATGTGCCATGCAGTGGCTAAAATAAAAAGAAAGATATCAAAGAGAAGGGGTGTAACAAGCATCTTCCTTTTTGTTCTGGTCGACTAGTATCTCTCATTGCTAGTACAGTGATCAGTCTTGAGTTACTTTCACATTTCCTCTTACTATCATCTTGATAATTTGTCTGTTTTGAATTAGCATTGCTAATCCTCAATAACTTCTTTTTGGTTTATTATAGACATGCTTGCGAACCTATTCATTGAGGTACATATCCATCTGCTATATATATATATATATATATATATATATATATATATATATATTGATATGGACAAGATTTCTTGACTTTTGACATTCTAGCTTGTTTTATTTTCAGGTTGAAGGCGACGGAACGTTAGTTCCTGCTACAGATGATGAGATTATGGAGGTTGAGCATATGCTTGAGGAAGACAAGAGTGGACTAGTTTCAGATGAAGCTACAAAACATTTTGATGGATGTATTTCAAATGAAAGGTTGCCTTCGAAAAAGTCTGACTTCGAAGGTAATGAATTTTGTATCTCGCTTTTCCTTGTTTTTGCACATTTCTCTTATCTATGTATTAGAGAACTTTATCTACTTACAAGTTACAATACGAAAATTTTATCAAGGACTTTCGGTGTATACTCTTGTTTGACTGTTCTGGTCTCCTTGATCAGACTGTTGTTATTTTGCTGTTAAAAGTGACATTTTGGCTAGTTACTTGGTGCTTTTCAAGTATTTCCCTGATGCCCTCTTGCTTTGGTATGCTAGATTTCTCTGTGTCATGCATAGGATATGTACTTGTTTTATGCTGCGATTCCAGCTTCAATTTCTTTTACAAACCAATGCAATTTTCTCCTCTTCATTTTATTTTTGGTTACATTGAACTGGAGTAATGTGCTAGAATTAGAAATACATAGCCTTATAATCTCTTTAATCTTTTTGGTAGATAATCATAGATGATCAGCCATTTGTTAAATCTTTTCCTTCTTTGTTGCATTTAATTTCATTTGTTCCCCCTTTGTCTTGTAGGGAGGACTTTGTTTACGAAGAATAAGTATGGAAATTCATGTAGGGTTTAGTTTATGCCAACAGAACTTCTGTGAATGGAAGGCATGGAGTGCATTTCTGCAATTTATTCTAAGCATCAGGAATAAAGTATTATCATCATTATCATTATTATTTCTTCTGATAAATGTTGTGGCAACTTTGCTGATACCCCATTTAGATAATGCACACAACTTATTTTCCAAACATGGGTTCCATTGCTGGAGCATCATGCAGTGACTTTAGAAAATATGCAAGCATGGGACTTTGAGGAGTCAGAAGAGTCAGTTCAAAAAAGAAATGATATCAGTTACCATGCCATTGTTAGATTAATATTTGGATGTATTTATACATGGTTGAGATAGTGAACCTTGGTGCAATAGTAAGGTTGCTCTTGGGTTTGATATATGGAAGCAGCCTCTCTGCATGTGGGGGTAAGATTGTGTGCATCTAACTCTCCTGGATCTTGCAATGGCTGAAGCCTTGTGTGCTGTGCTGCTCTTTACCTGTGCATGGTTGCTTTTTTTAGAAATAAGTTAGACAACTAACAGTAAATGGTGAGATCTTGATTAGACTATGATAGAGTGATAAGAAATGCTAAATTAAAGAGGTCTAAAAATATGATGAAGTGGGTGAAGAATTGGAAACAAAAGCATACTTCAGAGCTGGTGACAGTCTTGAAAACCAGATATGCTAAAACAGAGATAAACTGGTACAAAATAGAATGGTTAGGAAAAGTAGTTTGAAATAGTCAAGATAAATTGAATTATTTCATGCAAACCAAACTGTACAAAAATTAACTAATGAACTGGCTTTGACTGCTCAATTCAAGCAGGAATCGATTTGAAACTTCTGATCAAGACTAATGCAATCAAATGCTGTGAATCATGCTTTCCTAAATTTTTTTCATGGTTAGCTTGCATTCAAATATAATAGTGAGGTGAAGTTTTGCAAATGTATTAGCATGTAATATATTGAGTTTTTAACATATATGTCGCTCACAGAGCAAATTCAGTTCAGAGTTATTTGTTGTTTCTGTTCTATATCAAAATTTTAAATCTACTGATTTCTTTTTCTTGATTTTTTTCCTCCTATTTCTTAATCAAGTTAAACTAATATGTCTCTCTCTTTTACCGTCTATTCCTTAAATGTGCATCTATGTGTTTGTGCATGTTTGCATGAGTACAAGTGCATTTTTATGTCCTAGTGAACATTGAGTTGTCCATTTTAATGTGTATTTAGGATTTTATTTGGTCCCTGGCTGAATATGATTTGGTTACCCAAATAGTTTACCATGTTAGAGGGCTGCAAGAATTAGAGGATTGTGGCTATAAAGGTTGCAAAACCAATGAAATAAAACCATGAAACAAGTGATTCAGAACCAATGGGTTGTAGCACTATTGTTACTGGCACCCTTTTGGTTATATTTCTTGTTGTTGCAGCCCTAATTTTCAAAACCAGGAACAAAGCTGCCCTGGTCATGTTTGACGGTTTCTCTAAAGAGAGGTACTATGCTGCATATCTATTTGCAAAGCAGGTCTACAGGTTGGCTAGAAAGTGTGGTCTTTCCTTGTGGTTCCCATTAAATATGTGTGAATTTGTCTGTTTACCCTGCAAATAGAAAGCTTTTTGTTCGTGTCACCCCTCAGGGAGTTGTTTTGTTCTTTTGATATGCAGAGGGGAGCATGCCTTGCCTCAGGCAGTCTCTAATGATTTTACTAGGACAAATCCTATTTGTTCGGTGTCTCGGAGTTGTCTTATTCTTATTAATGGATACGCAGAGAGGGAGCATGCCTTGTTTCTGGAAGCCATTATTGATTTTACCAGGACACATCCTATTTGTTCAGTGTCTCAGGGTTGTCTTATTCTTATTAATGATTGTAACAGCTTTTATAGGATACGTGCCGAGCTTTTGAGGAGTTACAGTAATTACAAGCTTAGCTAGCACCATACCTGTAGTGGGAGACACCGTAGTGACTTGGCTTTGGGGTGGTCTCTTCGTGGATAATTCCCCTTTAAATCGTTTTTTAGTCTCCATCATGTACTCCCCTTTTTTTAGTATGTGCAAGAGAAAATGTCTGAT
This sequence comes from Calamus simplicifolius, assembly GCA_900491605.1. Lineage (NCBI taxonomy): Eukaryota > Viridiplantae > Streptophyta > Magnoliopsida > Arecales > Arecaceae > Calamus > Calamus simplicifolius. The sequence continues at coordinate 78,029 of UESW01004088.1, forward strand.
GCTGTGAAAGTCATAATGTCTACAAAAAATTCCTGCCTTTATACAATGAGGAACTTAGTCATGATCTTTTTCTTGACTGTAAGGAACTTGGTCATGATCTCTAGTTCAATTTTCACATGTCTATCTCATTTTATTCTGAGCTTTTGAAATTGAAAAAGTTGATAGGTAAGATAGTACTGGTGATGATAAGGCTTCATTCTGTTGTGCTCCTTCAAATCATATAGCTTGATTATAGAGAGACAAAAGGTAATCTGCATTGAAGAACAAATTGTGCAAATTGACAACTCACAGAAGGTTCACATATTTTCCATAAGATTAGCTTCATTATGTTTCACCATGTTGCATTTCTAGACTTACATTGAGATCCAAATAATTAGAGTTTACAAGGTTGGTCCCAGACCAGTCTCTAAGCCAATGGAAACAATGCCCAACATGCATAGTCTGTCCTCATATTTTCTACTTCAGTGAGACAACAGTTAATCAAAATTAATAATATTGCTTCCTAAACGTTTTCATTTTTGTTATCCTTAGGGGCCAGTCTATAAATTTGCAGCATTGTGCATACCTTGACCTCCTGTATGACAGTAGCTGGATGAGTTGGTTGCCAGTGGAGACAAAAATCTACCCGTGTTGCTATAATTGTCACAATATAGAGAGGTTGAGAAAACAATTAGCTTTCTTTTTTGCATGCTTGTCTTTGAATAGGCCTAATGGTTTTGACTTGTTGGTTTTCTGTTGTAAATTGGTTTATATATTTTTATGAAAGTTGAATTTTTTAGTTCACGGTTAGAAACTAAAGGGCCTGATATCTATCCACATTATTCTTTAATTTCAGCATGTCACTTTTTGCTAGTTTCTTTAAGAAAGCTCATATCTCATCAATTTGTGTATGTCAGGACTTTCACAATCCAAAAATGCTGAAGTTGATTCCCAAAAGTTGAATGCTAGGCTTGAGGTGCGTTTTCCCATTTTGTATCCATTTTGCTTTTTTAACATTATGAGCTAGTCTTGTAACAACCATCTTGAACTGGAGTGTTCGAGCCAAATTGGCTCAGAATCGGGATGGTTCGACTTCTTGGTTCGATATCAAGGGCGAACACACTCCCTTACCAACGTGCTGAACCACTTTGTACTGAACCACTTTGTACTGAATTGAACTGCCTGGTCCAGTTTGGCCTAGTAGTGGCGGATATGGTTAGGGGCCTTTGGTCCACTTGATTAGTACATCGCCACGTTCAATATGGTATGCACCATACCGGTTCGGTATCAGTACCTGGTATGATGGACCTTGGTTTTCTGATTGCATCATTTCTGCATATCATATCGCCGTACAGCTTCAATCTTTATGCTACCCTCCTTCCATATTAAAATCGTGGGTGATGTCACCAGACAATGCAGATAGGTTCAAACTTTAAACTAGTGTAGTTTCTAGTTATGTTGACAACCTTTTGGTTTGCTTGTCTCTCGATTTAGTGTTTCGTTTAATGTTTGATTGGATAAGGAAAACACAGATGTACGGACACTTATTTTGCTACCATTTAATTGCATGGGTTTTTGGGTAGTATTCATGTATTAAGTGAGCCACCTTCATGTCTCAACCCTATTGGACATCCAATTTTGCAATGAGGAAGCTTACTTTCCTCCACCAATAGCAATGCAAAAGCCAATTAGTATTGACCATACATGAGTCAAAAAGAGTATTTTGGATGAAGATATAAACATTACAAGAAGAAAATCAGTACTAGCAAAGATTTTTTTTTTTTTTTTTTTCTTTTTGCTAATGCTGACTACATTAACATTGTAGCATTATATGTCTGAAAAGTGATTGTTTTGCTAAAACCTAAAACATGAATTGACTATTCAACAAACATTGTTTGTCTAATCATTGATACTTTCAGTACAATTTCCCTAGCTTCAAACTGATATTCTGTTGATGCACATTGTACAGTCCTTGAGGGACTGAGTGTTTAGGCTAGTGATAAATTTAAGCTAAATTTGCCAGGATTTTATTGTTGAATCTGAATTTGAATGGCAATTGAACTATAAAATTGGATTCTTGAGAGGAAATTGCTATAGGTAGTAGATCTCTACCTAAGTTTTTGTGGATTGGTATTGGATTTTTTTTTTTTTTAAACATAGTCATCAGAATATTTGGCTTGCAAAAATTAAGAGCTGAAGCTAATATAATTTGATAATTTAGGAAAGTGTAGGAGACACAAGGCAATAGTAGGGTGATTGTGGTGTGCCCTTGGATCGACTGCCATTTTATGTTTAATCCTTGTTGACTGAAATTAGTGAATTATATGAAGAAATGGGAGGCTAGATGGAGATTGAAAAACTAAACAAAGCTAAAGCGAAGATGAATAGGAAGAGATAAGTTGACAAAGAGCTTGAAGAAGATAAGTAGATGACAGTTACAGGTGGAGCTTTACTAAACTGCCTATTCAGCCCTTGATTTGTAGAATTTAAGTTGTGTTGTTCACAATGGTAAAAGTAGAGGAGAAACCTCTTGATTGTATTGAATAAAATGAATATCATAAATGGAGTAGGTGCTCCCATATACAAGTCTTTGTGAGCAATGTTAAGGCTCCCATATATAAGCCTTTATGAGCAATGTTAAGGTCAAGATTGGATCGTAAATTGTAGAGGGGTAGGTTTGGATTGGATCATGAATTAGATCATCGATTGCATGATTTTTTCCAGGTTTTTCTTAAAAAACATGAAAATAAATTTATACATAAAATAAGTACTATGAAAATTGTCATCTAAACATCTATAATGCACAATTAAACATTAGGATTGTGGATAGGCTTAACATGGTTGCAATGTTCCCTTGTGATATCATCATTATTCTTCATCTCTCCTCATACTTAATGACCTACAAATCATATGAAAAAACAAAAAACTAGAACAAATAAAAGAATACAAAATTATAAAAAAGAAGAATAACCAAAACAAATAGCAAAAAATCTACGACAAACAATATAATAAAATTGCTAAGTTTCTTTGGTTTATTAATGTTTACCTAAAATTAGAAGATAGACCGAATCATGCACCAAACAGGTGCCTTTGGTTCTCCTTCAGTGTAGAAGGAAGCTCCACTCACCTCCTATTTATGAATACCCAAAAAATCTGGCACTTTCTTTGAGGACACAACTATTCAAGGAAGCTCCACTCACCTTCTCTTTATGGTGAGTGGGAAATAGAGTGTGAACTACATTTTTCCTCCCACTTTCAGCGGCTACATGGAGATGTAGGGTTGTTGTGGTTTAATTAATCTATGCATAGCACACTGCAGCACATTTTATTCTCATAAGGAAGTGCTGTCACTCATATGGGATCCAATTATCTAAACTTCTCTTCCTAGCAAGGTTTGCCATCGACCATATTCAATCATACCGGGAAGGTATTGGTACGGTACCAAGATTCAATTTGGTATGAGCCAAATAAACTGAACCGAGTAGAACCATCCTATACCGTCTAGTTTTAAGCGGTACAATAATTGAGAGCGAGGACAAAGAGGAAGAGTTTGTTGCATTTCTGGGCAGCCCCACATTTTCCCTTGATTGGATGTCATATACTTTTTCAAAATGTACAAGATGGAAAATATATAACCTTAACCGAAGTCAAAGATTCAAATAGATAATTATTAGACATGTTATATTATTGGCACACTTTTGGCCCATATGATAGTCTGCTGACACCATAAAGTTTGATATAACTTTGTATTGAATCCATTTCTGCATATAATCATTGATTTGAAGATGGATAAAAATATAAAGTCATAATAACCCACAAAGTTAGTATCATTTGCAGATGTTTGCGGTTTGTCTTGACATATTAGCTGGTGTCAATGTAAGTAACAGTAGGTATGTTGGCATCGATATTAGTTGAGGTGTCTCTGAAAAGATTGACTGTTTGATCATTGTACTGGCACTACATTAGCAAATGCCCATGGCTATTAGAATTGAACTGTAAAATACTTTTTGTTCTTTGAATAACTATGCTAGCTATGCAAAGATCTTTCATCTAGTATATTTTGTTTTTGGCTGGTGTTTATGCCATGGTGCAAAAGAGAACAACAATGATTAACTAAAATAATCATAGTTGCCAATTGATCTTTTGTCACTAGTATGTACATGAGCTCGACACACTATATAGTTTTAATTGCATTTGACAGTTACGCATGTACTTGCTACAACTTATCGTGTGGTTGATAAGTTCATCATCCTTTACCATTTTATTTATATATACTTGTTTGTGAAGTTGAAAATGTCGTTTGTCTTTGGTATATAATGCTTTGTTCCTGAGTCCATATTTCCTTTCCATTCTGCCCTTTTTGTTTAAATTCTATCTTGTAGTATATAGAGGTGATGTTGCAAAAGGTTAAACAGGAAGAGAGGTTGCGGTTGTCGTCTGAATCTCTAAATCATTCTACCAAGTGTATGGATGCAAATCGTCAGACTTCTGACAGTTGTAATGAGACACAAGCCTGCAACGACCAGCTCCAATCTGAGAATGCTTCAATGGAAATGGCTCCTTCTATGATATTAAATGGAAGCCACAGTGCTCAATTAGGAAGTGCAGAAACATGCTCAGGACCTGCAAATGAGTCGGTCACCAGCAGATCATCAGTTTCTGATATATGCACTAGTTCAATGCCTGATTTTTCTATTCTAAAAGGAGAGATCTGTTTGGATAATCTCTCAATAAGAGAGCTTCAGGAAGCTTTCAGAGCAACCTTTGGTCGCCAGACTTCTGTCAAAGACAAATTGTGGCTTAAACGGCGTATTACAATGGGATTAACTAACTCCTGTGATGTTCCAACTACAAGTTTTGTGATCAAAGATAATAAAATAGTTCACAAGGAAGTGAAGGAAGAACCATCCGGGCTGCAAAAGTCTCAGATTGAAGCTGGTTCTTTTTTGACAGATCAAGTTAATGATCCAACAATAAATAATTCTGAAGATTTACCAACTAGCCCTACTAACCGATTTGAAGACCAGCAAACATCTGGTAAGCGGCTTAGAAAACCTATTTCAGAGTTTGATGAGAAGAATGAAAATCTTCAAATGGAGCAGTTTGCTGCCAAAAGGGTGAGGAAGCCTACAAGGAGGTACATTGAAGAACTTTCAGAATTTGAGACCAGGGAGTGTACTGCTAGATTGTTATCTTCAGTAAAAATACTGGACATTGCCCGTCCTCTCCAAAATCTCGGATCAGGCCTGTTCATGTCATTGGCTCCGGGGCCACAACCTTGTCCACCAGGCAGGACTCCCTAGGAGGATTTGGAATTCAGGTACCATATGTCTCGAGGGTGAGAAGAGGATGCCCAAGGAAGAACTTTGTGACTCTCATGGTATGTCAACTACCAACTTAAGCCTGATGTGTAAGGCTTTGGTAATATCTAGTATTGCAACGCATTGCCATTGTCCAGGATAAAAATTGACGTTAATTGGTGTAATTCTATTCTATTTGTGCTTTACCATAGTTTATTTTATAGCCAGAAGATTTGGTTCATGGTCTGTTTATGTTGCTGTTGAGGTGATTCGTAGACCATACATAATGGAATGATGTATCATTGTTTTTCCTTTTTGTTCTCTTCTATCACCCATCCATTTATCCACATCCCTTTATTTTGCTTCATAACCCATAATCATCTTTTTTGTGTTCAATTTGTTTCTTGTTCGTGTCACAGCAATTATATTATTTTTCCTTTTCAATAACTAAAACTTTTTTTGCCCCTTAAAAACCTGTTTCCCTGTATGTAGTTGACTACTTCTTCATCACTGTGGACCTTTTATCCTTACACATTGTCTTTCTACAGTTTTTTGTTGAAATATTTGTGGAACTGACAATAGGAACAAGGTTTCATGTTTTTGATGATATTCAGTGGCTCATGTCTAAGACCAAATTGTGCCTTTCGTTTGATATTTTCTGTACTAGCTGTAGTAACATATAGAATGATGTTTTAACTTTATAACAGTGTTATCGCTATTATGTTCTAGGCTTTGAAATTGTTATCAGCTGTGATAACATTTGGCACACCATTATTTGGCTTAAAGCTTCACTGTGTTATGATGCAGAAATATCAGATAATAATCGTAAAGTAACAACATTATTTGATAGAACCATGGTTTGCAGATTATGATATTAATCTTTTAGACCAATGTTTATATATACAATGAAGATGGAAATGCAATTTATTCTTCTTCCTTAATGAATTATAAACATTAAATAACATATGATGATTCTCTTGATATATGTAGTCCATTATGTTTTTTAATTGCTACACACGTGGTAACATGAAAGAAGTGCCCTGAGACAAAGTCAAGGTTCCGGCCAAGCTTGTCTGTGCTGGTTGGCATGTATCGCATGAGGCAAGTACTGGCACCCAGCCAGGAAGCATGATGCCTATCAGTTTTATCTTTTAAATATTTTAATTAAGGAAAGGGTGTTAAGTCATTTTTTTTATTTATTCTAGAACATTGGAATGATGTGGTGATGTGCCAGCATAGCTGTCCTGGCTGGTGGTGAGCTGGTGCACCAGCATCAACAGTTGACATCTTGCCTCAGACCATGATAACTGTTGTTATGCGAAACCATGACAGAGAATGACTTTACCATAACAATGATGCAATCATAACTCAAATTCAGACAATTTCATTTCTATCTGCTTAATCTATTTTTGACTGGTAAAATTGTCAATATTTTTTATTGAAGGGAAAGCAAGGTTAGAAGCGTGCAGAAAAGGATCATGAAAGAAAAGGGAGAAGATTAGGAATAGGAAATACTGGTGACACAAAAATTGTGGAACAAAAGTGATTGTTATAAGCTCTTCGGAAGTAGATATTAGGTTGGTTAGGTTGTATATTTAGAGGGAGAGTTACATTTCCAGTAGTGATTTTATTTTGGGTGCCACTTAAATTGCATGAGAATTGAAGTCTCTTAACCCATTGGGTCGTGAAATTTTGCTAATTGAGAATTCCTTAATTCATTCACTTGACATGTAGTCCTCTTAGAGAAGACATGATTCTTTCTTCACCATGTAATGCAAGATTCCATCTGCAACTGATTAACTTGAAGGTCTGTTTGTTCTTGTGTGACATCATTTTCATTACATCTGTTATCCTAGCCATCTCAATTAATATCCAAAGGGCTTAGGCATTTAGGTAGGACGAAGATGTCCCGTTGGCCACTTGCTATACCTCTACACAACGTTCCCTTGCAGAACTAACCTTAAAACACTGTCCTGAATTCTAATAGAAACTTCATTTCTTAAAAAAAAAAAAAAATTGTCTTTTGTTTTCAACAATTTTTGACTATTTAATTTGATACATTTTTCCTGAAGTGTTCATGTTCATGTGAACGTGAAAAATTATGAGCAATTTAACTAAAGCCAAACATATTTCAAGATATATGTTGTCTTTTTTTTAAAAAAAAATTGCTTTCTATTAATATGATAAATTTCTATTGATGCAAAATTTAGGTTTGTTTCATCGAATTGGTAGATCATCTGTAATCCAATAACTTATCAAAATTTCAACCTGTTTGAATGGACATAAATAGGGCTGTTAAGGACCTATCGAACTTTTAGGATATGATTAGGGATGTCATGCTTATCAGATCTAAATCAACCCAATGATGTTCTTCTTCCATTAATGATCTATGAAGGATCCAAGACATTATTTGGAAAATGTTTGTGAGGCTAAAAATGTGATAGTTCTATCCAGAAGGGGTTATTTAAGAAGGACAAACTTTACAAACCCATGATTACTTCTTTATTTATCATTTTCTTCTAATGTAAGTTGATTTTGCCTCAATTCATACCAGATCAACTTCTTTTTTGATGCCATTGGGGAAGATGGATTTGAGTTGTGGTTTGTAATTTTATATTAATTGAGCTGCATAAAAAACATGTATAATAACTAATTCTTTTCAAATTTATAAGTTATTCTGTGTAATATCAACTAGTGTCAGTATGCCACCATGCACCGTATACACATTGGTAAAAATGCTTCTATAGAAGAACCTGCAGCCCTACCAATGATATATGATGAAATGAGGATTTCAATATGATCTTCCTAGCACTATTCATCTGGATCATATGGATTTTGCAGAGGCTTAATTTTTTTTTTTTTTTCCATCATTTGCTCCTTAAAAACATCTGACATAATGATTGACATTTTCCCCCTCCTCTCCCTGACAACTAAGCTTATTTCCAATGATGTTTGTTACAATTGGCAGAAATACCATCCTAGTGACATCGCATCCAACCAGATAAAAACAGCTCTTGGGATTCCTGCCTTGCAACAAAATAGTGAAAGTGGAAGCAAAAGAAGGAAAGCCAAAGCTGCGCCTATGCATATGCCACAGCCGGTGCGATGATACTTAACCCACAGTGTGCCTCGTCTCTCAATCTTTATGTTTATTTTGCAGCTTTACATAGTTTCTGAAATGCCTGTTTGAATTAAGGAGAACCATTATTGTGTATTTTTGCAATAACAATGGAGATGATTTTCTTGTACCAGGAAACTTGTTCATATCATTCTCATTAGCCTATATAATCTAGGTGATCTAGTCTATGTAGCACAAGAGCCTTGTTAGATTTGCTGATATGTTGGAAGACATGTGATGATTTCTAGATCTCTCCTTTTATTACCCTTATTTTAGTATTTACTCATTTTATACTATTATTTAATTCTGAACATGTTTGTTGGCATATTAACCCCTATACATTAAAAACCACCAATATCTAGTGAATCTCACTCTGAGAAATAATTATCCCATAAGTCCGAAGAATTTCAACGTTCTAATTAACAGCTCTTGCTGCAGAACTTTGTTGATGAGAGAGAAAAGAATGATGCAGAAAAAATTAACAATGATGAGGAGGAGCAAGATCAGGGGCTTGAAAAGTTTGTTGCAACCGGAGATAACACAGACGATAATGCCAGTATTCAGCCACAATTGAAAGGTGGTGTCAGAAGGAAGCATCATCGAGCCTGGACTCTTGGTGAGGTTTTGAAGTTAGTTGAAGGAGTAGCTAGGTATGGAGCTGGTAGGTGGTCTGAGATTAGGCGGCTAGCTTTTGCCTCTTACTCTTATCGCACCTCAGTTGATCTTAAGGTAATCTCATTCTTATGCCTATACCTTGAATTTTCTATCAGCAGACCTGAGAGTTTCTGGTATTTCCTGAGGCAATCTTCCTCACAATACGAAATGAGATGAAAACCTCAATATTGGACAACGCTCTAGTTAACAAGATTGCGATGTATTTGTTCTCAGGATAAATGGCGGAACCTGCTGAGAGCAAGCTTGGCACAAAGTCCTACAGACAAAGGGGTGAGGTCACCAGCAGCCTTGGCTTCTGATTTTCCTTTTTTTTTTGTTTTCCTCTCTTGAATTAGACCAATTGGAATTTCATGGAGGTCTCTTTCCTCCCTCATCAGCGCATCTAATTAACCCCTATCTCTATGACTTAACAAAATTAATAGGACTTTGGTGGGAAGGTATCATTGAATGTAGCTAACTTATTGGTGATTTTAAGCTGTAGCTTACAGTCGTGCCCTAGGAGGTGGGGGACAGAAGGAAAATATTTGGTTTCTTGATTTGCTGCTTGTTCTCTTTTGTTGTGCGTGCAGGCGAGGAACTCCCGAAAACATACATCAATCCCAATACCAACACCCATTCTAACACGAGTGAGGGAACTGGCGGAGATGCACTCACAGACTGGTATTGAGATCGGTCCAAGCAAGGTTACTGGCCATGGTGGGAGAATTGTACAGGAAAAAGGATCTGGATTTTTATGACCAGCCATGTGAGTAGAACAGTTAAAACTAATAAGAAGAAACGCCATGTCTCCACCTATGTATCCACCTATGTACAATATTTTGAGATATATACAGTCATCAATGTTCTCTCTTGATGCATTTTGAGCATTTTCAGTTTCACTTGGGTGCTCCAAGAAGAATTGTTACCAATCCAAGTTGTTGCTGGAATAGAAGAAATACCAATGACAGATTAGGGAAAGTTCATAAGAGATACCAATTGAATTTTGGATCGGTTCAAGAGAGAACCCATTCTTCTTCCTTTCTTTCTCTTTTCGTCTCTCTACTTAAATTCTTAATAATAACTTCACGATTGAAGCTTCACCACTCGGTAATGGATGAGGATGGTTTTGATCAATTTAGGAAGGTTTTTTTAAGTTTTACTTTGGCACCAACTCCTATCCTCCTTTTTTTTTTTTTTTTTTTTTCCTTTTTCTCCATGAATTGTTTATTCTTCCTTTCTTCCTCTTATTCCCGTTTCTCTCCATAAATTGTTGATTATTCCTTCATGATTAATCCTTTATTGAGTGATAAAGGAGGGTTTGGATCAATTTAAGAAGATTTTCTAAAGTTTACTTTAGTACCAACTTTTCATCAGCAAAGATTTAGAAGAAAGACATATCGTATTGTACTTGCTTTGACTTTCAAACTTAAAAGGTTCCATTTTGGAGTTGAAAATAGGATGATCATTGCTTTTTTTTTTTTTTTTTGAATCAAATTTTGTATTCTGATAGTTTTGAAAGGCTAATGTGATAGTGTAATCATCCGCTTGTAAAAAAAAAAAAAAAGTCCCATTTTGTCTTGAATCCAAACTTTCATCGGTCAGAAGGAAACAGGCCTTATAGACACGCTCCTCACCGGGGGTGGGCGTGGGGGGGGGGGGCGGGGGGGGGGGGTTAATGCTCTTTTTGCTTATTTATCAGAATTTTTGCCTTTATTTTATTGACGGGTCTGCAACGATAAAAGCCAGCTTTTTCTTGCGCATAAGAGTGATCATAAAAAAGAAAAAAAGATCTTTGATCTTTTAAACTTGAATCTCTATTTTTTAGAAAAATTAGTAATAACATTAAGTTAATTCAGTATGATGATGTGATCCAGCTGTCTATCTCTTCTAAACAATGGTTGCTATTAGTTACCTTGTCGTTGTTTCCAGAATATCTAAGCGTTGCGTCGTAGAAATTGCTCGGCCAGACTTGCCACTGAAATCATTTGTTTTTCCTGCCTCAACTGCTAAATTTTGGAAGAGCTTCAGAGCCAAGCACTTCTTGCAGCAGCCTACCCTCTCTCTAGCAAAAGTCTCCCCCTATCAACAACTCAAACAAACGCATCTTTAAAATCTAGAATTCTTCTCAGTTTCCATGCCTTTTTCCTTCAATATAGTGACTGAAGTATCAATCAATTCAACTGTGCCAATAATATCCATAATTTAACTTCTTCTCATAGTAGATTTAAAAATTTATTCATAACTAAAATGCTTGATGTCAAAATTTTTAGAGAAGTAGAAACAACTCCCCTAAACATGAAGTCATAGATACCCTACATATCTATCTGAATGACAGAAGGTTTTAGTTCCTTCCTTTTCTGTTAGAAACCTTACATATCTACTTTTATTTTTTATTTCATAAGATGAGTCATGGTCAGCACAACAATTTTTTTGGGTATAAAAGTAGGGATTGCTAACACTCCACGAGTTATTCACTAGATTCTTGCCAGATGACTCTTTGCCAAATGCTAACACCCAACTGATCCTTTGAATCAGGAGCCTTGAGCACAAGATGCCTTCCCTTTTCCATGGTTAAACCTTGCATTATCCTCTGTGTATGCATGCGTTTCATTCAACAGTCTGCAATGTTCAAGACCAAATTCAGTGTTACAATTCTCAATTTATTTGACTCGGATTGTTTTTGTCAGTTCATGCAATCCAAGTCTATTTAGACCAGTCCATTGAGGACATCTTATGTACTGATTGAAGATGAGTTACATAACATAAACACAATTTGGAAAAACTCAGTAGGATTTTAAATGAAATCCTATCAATATCATTCAGCATGCTTCTTCGAAAACTTGTGACAGAAGAGGTAATTAAACTACCTTTAAAAACCGCATTGAGAATGGGATATCTAAATGCTACTTAAGTCTTGACCTCTTCAGCATCCTTAAGCATTTTTCTAGGAAGTTGGTGATATTTTTCTATCATCTAATGAGCTGCCAGCAGTGTAATGGCACCAGTGGCATGTGCCTACTACATGAAGCATGCAATTCTAACATTATCATCCTGTACTGACTGATGATATAGTCACAGAACAACGATAGTTACGATTTGTAGACAATCTTGTTCATTTTTGGTGGCAGATATGAGGACCTTGCCGTTCAGGTAGAGCAGCTCTCCAGTAATGCTCTCATTGATCCTCTCATCAATTTGTTGAGCATTAAGAGTAAATGGTTGATCAGATGCCTTAAAAGCACATGCATAAGATCAGATTAGCTATTTTAATCACGGCAGTTTTATTCTCATTATCAAGTGTAAGATCTTATAGAAGTTTAATATAAATTTCTAGATAAGTGCATCTTACCATAACCCATCCACATGTATCTACATATGATGGCATATAAGCTGTGTAGGCAAGCACATCAAACAGATAACAAAAGAAAGGCTATCAGTGCCCAAACAGAGATGTGAAAAGTGATGGTAGAAGACTAGTCGTTTATGTTTACAACCCAAGCAGGATCTCTCATCATCAGGAGTAACCAAAGCAATCATATGCAAATGGGCAATATCATGATCAGATCTCTTACTCTAGCAGTGTTGAGGACCCTCAAAGTATGAATGGAGGGTTGTGATACAAGAACACAATGATTATGTTGTAGGAGGTATATATACAAATTTTTTATGGACCCAACATGGTGTTGGGGCACATTTACCCTCACATCAACAGGAAGATAGACATTTGGATACCTTCAATGCTTGCATCTCTTTGAGTAACACCTAAAATTTAAGTTATGATAAGCTATGCTTGCAGTAATCCCTGGGGAAAGCCGCATAACAAAATTTGAGGCAGTACACTATATTTAAATATATAAGCAACTCAGATTTTAGGCTCTGGTTGACATTGTTGCGAGTAGTTAAGCTTTTATCAGTAAAACTTTTGAAAGTAAAGCTTTCACAAAAAAAATTGCTTGATATTTGGTAACTATATCTTTGAAGCATTAAAAAACTTTATATTTATTTAATAGTCAAACTGAAACAATGCTTTTACACTGAAGAATGACAATTACATTCGACCATCTATACTACTATAATAATATCAGAATGATTATTATAATATATTAATGATAATAATACTATATTAATAGTGCTATAATATTAATATAATATAGTATAGTTATTATTAAATATTAACTATCTTATATAATTAATATAATTATATGATAACTGTTGGTCAATTTATTAGTAGGCTACAAGTATGCATTTTAAAATATTTCTAAAATACATATGCAACAAAACCAGTAAAATATTGGATCTAATTCAATATTAGCCTACAACAAGATTATGATATGAATATTATAAATAAAACTATAAAAAAAGTACACAGATCAAATCTGTGTAAATACAAATAGCATAGATCATATCTATGTATGTGGCCTAGTTCCTTAAATCATATTTAAGTCACCAGTAACTATAAAATCCCTTACCTTCGGATGCTTAACAACTCTCGTAGCAATGGAAGGCAGTGGTAGTTTGTGCTTCTGTGAGCCACACAAAGGTGTATGGCCTCTACAGGTAATTCACACCGGGGTTCTGGTCCTGACTAGCCTTTTCGGAGTGCTAGCTTCTCTCCAAGGCTTCGACGACTAGATTCCTTCTCTTTTAACACCAGGGTCTCTTGGAGTTGTAAAAGAACTTTGAGGATCGATTTCGGTGAAGAAGATATCTAGGAGAAAACCTTTTAGATGTGGCTTTATAGCCAAAATTTCTTTCACCCTAAAAACCTATCATCTCCTCATCTTTTCCTTTTTTCAACGTTTTCAGCCAAAAATGCCCCTTTTTAATGTCAATCACGAGTCCTATAAAAATAAAAACTATGGAGAGAAAAGGGATAGAAGATAAGGAAAAAATCCTTCCTCTTTCTTTTCAGCCAAAAGTCGCCCTTTTAATGCCCATCATCAGCCCCATAAAAATAAAAACTATAGAGAGAAAAGGGGAGGAAGATAAGAAATGGAGGGTAATTAGGGAGAGGTCATTAACATTCCTTTTAAATTTAAAATTTAAAATTTGAATTTAAAATTCAAATTCAAACTTGAATTTAATAATTAGTTTGAAATTTAAATTCATAATTTGAACTTAAACGAGTAAGGGTATTAACATTGGGCTCAATTGAACCTAAATTGAGCTCAAACCAAATTCCATTTGATTTGACCCAGTTTTTATAGCTCAATCAAATTGAGCTAACCAGCAATCGTATTATCAATTTAATCCTCCAATTAATCACTAACGTTTAGTTTTTCAGTCATCAAGTCAGGTAGAAACCCCTATAGTGTGTGACCCCATAGGTTCGAACACTAAGCCGGTAGGCACTGGAACACTTTCAGTACCAATTAAAGTCGCCATCTAGCAATGACATCCGACGTCCGAATAGGTCAAAGGTTGCAAAGCAACAATTAAGAACCTCTGGCATATGGTTACCATATAATTCATTTCTTTGACTCTCAATGCTCAGGATGACTTGGGTTTAACTGCCAACCCTTAATCAACTCATCCATAAAGTGTCTCAACTCACAAGTCCTATGACTTCTCACAAGAACTACCCTGGCCAAGGTTTTACTCAATTGAAACACAGTGAGACATTCACTCCAAACTATTTGGAGGGATCAATCCTATCTTGATCCACTCATTGCTCCAAAAGTACTTGATTGCACCCAGAAACCTTTTATCACTGGATTAAAAATTCAGGTAGTTCGGCACCAAAGTATAGTAGGTTACTTGCAAGCTATCATTGTGATCTCTGGTCAGATGAACACTTATACCTATATCCCTTCGCGAATATCTCTTGATAAAAGAGTATTTTACAGATTGGTTACATTCAGTGATATGTCATACACCTTGCCCGCATATCATACCAGTGTCACCACACTCTTTGGTAAAGAGGACAACCAACCCATATGACATACAACGATCTATACTTGATACATAGTTGTCCTATAACTACGTATCATTTGGTTGCGATCATTTTAAGAACCACTCAATAAATCTTCTCTTTATTGAATCGATTATGGTTCTAAGGACTCCATCATAAAAAAATTTATTTAAGAAATATGTAATGTGATGAACCGCCAAATAAACATTTTATTGATTAATAACTCATATACATTTACAACTTGCACAACCATCTACATGTTAGTTGATTGGCTTTAGAATATAATTTTCAATAATAACACTATATTATCACAACAATATAATAATATTATTATAGTAATATAGGACTATAATATAATAAAATATCTTATCTTATTATAATTATTTTATTATAATAACAAATTATATTATAGTGATAATATAATAATAATGGCTATTATAATATAATAATAATAATAATATATTGAGGTAGACTTGGCTACATTTAAATGTAGCTAAGCTTAAATCCAATCACTTTCTTCATCTTTAAATTCACATATTTTATGAATTACAATGTGAAAAAATAAAAAGGATGAAGTCGCTTCAAAATTTATGTGGATCCAAAGATAAAGAAGCTGAGTAGATCCTAAACTCAGCTACATTTAGAGACTTGGCTACATTAAAATGTAAATAAGTCTATCTCTATTATATAATAATAAAATAATATTAGTAAAATATAGTATATTTATTATTAATTTAAAATAAATTATATTATTAATATGCAAATATTACAATAGCAATATATTATGGTAGCAATAATAATATTATGTTTTATTATAATTAATTTATTATAATAATAAATGATATTACAATAATAACATAATAATTATGCCTTTTATAATAATACTATATACTTTTAATAAAAATAAAAATAATATTATAATATTATAATAATATAATATAATAATATTATTTTATGGTGCCATTACTATAAAAACAATACTATTATATTATATTAATAAGATATATTATTTTAATGATAATATATATAATATAATTATTATTATAATAATTTTATTATAATTAATTATATGATAATAAAGGGACATAGTTGTAATTTCAATGAAAAAAAATAGGGGTAACCGATATAAAAGAGCTTCCTCAAAATCAATAAACAGAGCTTCCAGAATATGGAGTTTTTTGCAGCTTCTAGGGAGAAGAAGAAGTGCTTTTAAAAAATTTTATCAAGCATCCTTTTTCTCTCAAAAATGCTTTTGAGTCTTCAATAGTGCTTTTGGTTTTTCTAAAGCTCAACCAAATGGAGACTTAGCAAAATCTAGGTTAAAAGTTTGACTTCAAGCTCAAATAGCCTAACGCTAAACTTGGCACTGGTTTGCACTTTCTAGTGAAACTGGTGAAATGTTAAATATTGATGTGGACTTAGGCCATACTTGAGTATGACACTAATGTTAAGCTTGCAAAACATAAAGAGATTTTGGTTCAAAAGAATGCAAACGCTCCTCTACAAAAGGGAAAAAAAATGGGAAAGAAAACAAGGTAGAAACTCACATTTAAAAACATTCTTTTTGGTGTTGTATATTGATGAAAAGACCCCCTTATGGGTAAGAAAACCAGCTGGTCCAGCCTGTGCATGATATGATCAAATTAGAGTAAGACTATAATTGGGTTGAATGTGAGAAAGAGATTTTATTGCACTTGGAATCCTAGTAATGGTTAGATCATAGTTAAGATGCCCACTTGGGTGACAAAGATGCCATGATGGTGGAACTTGGGCTTGAGCACTTGTTCATAGAATGATTTAGTGTAGAGCTAATAGCATGGTCCTCTTTCCACAGGGTCAGCCAGATCTCCCACCATAACATCATATTTCTCCTCTCTCTTTTCCAGCTCCACCCTACATCAATCAATTTTAAGAAATCAAATTAGAGGTTGCATAATGAAGTGACATGACAATTCTCAAATTGCAGACTGTTCACCATCACATTTGACTTTCTTATACCTTCACTAGAAATAATTTAGATTAAAAAAAAAAATCAAATTATGGATAAGAATGAAAACTTGGAAGAAATGATTTTTTACATGACCATCAAAAAAATTAGAAACTTAAAATTATACCGATCATCTTGTTTAACACTGAATGATTTTAGCCTTGTTGCTTAGCTTTGAACAACAGTTAAAAAGAATTTTAGCCATCATGCTCAAACATGAATCCAATTGGGGCAAACTATTTTGTAAAATTAATCTGATAGATAATGGATCATATGAGAGAAGGGAAAAAGAGGTTATTATTAAGAATGATGATTATGTGTATGTGAATTCGTGTGTATATATATATATATATATATATATATATATATATATATATATATATATATATATATATATGTGTGTGTGTGTGTGTGTGTGTGTGTGTGTGTGTGTACGCACGCGCGCAATAGATAATGTATATCAGGCTTAATACACACTCTCTCCTCTCTCATATATTGGATCATGCATGTGGAGGAAAAAAATGACTAAAATAAGTTAAGATAATAACTAAAATAATTAAATAAAAGTTTAGCATGAAGACGGTTCAAATAAGATATTATATAGATAATTAAATAAATACTTAGTATGGAGAGGATTTGAATTCATGACCTCCAACAAACTTTGGTTTTGATATCATATTCGATAACAAATTAATTTTAAAAGCTTAAGCTAATAATATAAAAGCTACAGGCTGCATGGGCTGGTATCACACATGCTGTTCGATATTTAGGCTATCGTCGGCTGATTATAGAGGGTGACTCATTCGCGATTATCAGATGGATTAGGCGGGATGGGAACTCTTATTCTGGCCTAAATCCCCTGATTAGAGACATTTTAGTCACTCTGCAGTCTACTAGTGCTTTTTAGATTCAGCATATATATCGGAAAGCCAATGCTGCGGCTGATTATGTTGCTTCTTCTGTCGCCCACAACCCTGGTCGATGGATTTGGCATTCCGGGATCCCTTGTCCTGTCATATTACAGTAAATTTTGTACTATGATGTTTCGGGCTTGACTCACGCCAAAGTGGTGTGATTGTCCGTCTGTAACAAAAAAAAAAATAAAAAATAAAAGCCAACAATGTATATTAAGTTGAACAATAAAAATGAGATGAACATTGAGAATATTCAAAATAAATTAAATGAACGGCTTATGAGGCCACAATGCTATAATGGTGCTAGGGTATAAAATCAAATGTAATGGGTTAAAACCTATAATTCAGGATATTTAATAATCAAAGGCTTCCTTAGGATCCAAATATATTCAAGTCTAATCTAAAGAGACCAAACCTTATTTGATCACATAGCTAAACCTTAGATATTACCTACATTTTAAGAATTTTACATGCTTCATGATAATATACATTGCTACATAAAATACATAAATAACACAAATCTTCATTTGCTATGTAATTGCTGGCCTTTATATCCTCGACCATCATTAAAGTTCATTACTTAATATATAAGATAATTTAATAATACCAAAATTGATATATTTGATTATCATTAATTCTTCATTTGCAATAAAAATTAGGCTAATGAAACATTCTATTTTTATAATTTATCACATTATGATATGGCATTTGAAGAACAGTTAGAAAACGGACATTGCATAGCTAACATTAATGATATAGATATTAATGGCTAAAGTTTACACGTAAAAAGACATGAAGTTCTCTATTTATATTACTATATTGCTTGAAAGAATAAAGGGAAACAAAAGAGGAAAAAAAAATCTTACCCTATGCATTATCCTTCTATTTACGATAATTTATTACACTGTTCTGTTACCTTATTCAACAATAGTTGGAAAAGGAAAAGCTATATTTCATGCATCATGCACGACCAATATTAATGATAGGAGTTTTAATATAAAAACCTAGGGTTCTCTATTTATGTTACTATATTATGTTTGAAAGTTGGTGAGTTCTATGCTAGTTTTAATTACACAATAGTCAAACTTCACTA
Organism: Calamus simplicifolius; assembly: GCA_900491605.1. Lineage (NCBI taxonomy): Eukaryota > Viridiplantae > Streptophyta > Magnoliopsida > Arecales > Arecaceae > Calamus > Calamus simplicifolius. The sequence goes on from UESW01004088.1 coordinate 96,985, forward strand.
ATTAAGACTCCACCTAACCTCAATGTCTTACAATAATTAAACTCAAGCTAAGGGCTGAGAACAATGTTTACAAGTCAGCCCCATACCACATATCTCCCACGCGAGTCAATCCCGTGTGTCTACCTAAATGGCACAATATCATCTGATATATATATATTTTTAATATTTGTTCCTTGGAATTAGGATAAGTTCAAATTGGGCAAAGGTGGCATCAGTGACACTTGGACTCACTTGTCGTCGTTGACGAGGAGGCAGAGCTTGTGGCTAGCGATTGGCAGTCAGAAAACTCCGGCAGAAGTCCACAACCTCCTGCCAGCCACACGTGTGACAACATATTTATTTCGTGCGGATACGTACGTAGCATTCATAATTCCACGTACTTATAACAAATATAATTATTCCATCGATCATGATGTTTTTTATTTCCAAGAACGAGAAGAAGGAAGTGATGAGATCTGGTCGATGTCACGCATGACCCCCTTCTCAATGATGTTGTCCTTGGGGACTTCCCTTGCAGTACGTGGATCCCTTTCCCCCTCCCAATATAAATACCATCTTAGGACTGCAGCTATTTATGTACAAGAAAAACATAACAATATTATTATGAATAAACTATACGGATTATTTAAAGATAAAAAATGATTAAATTTAGACTATATTCAAATATAAATAAGTTTTTTTTTTCCCTACATGTGTGTATCATGGGATTTATCTCCCTCTATGTATGTACGGAGGAAAATTTATCTTGTAAAATAATCTGCTTAATATTAATTTTTTAAATAAATTTTAGATATGCATGCTGTTAAATATTTACTAATTACAATGGCCGTGAAGTTATTTGAGAATTTTTTTTTAAAATAATTTTTGATTTAACATATGATAAATGCTATCAGAAGTGGATGGGAGAAGCGCTAGTATGCTTAGAAAGTCTTCGCTGCATAAAGACGCGTATCAATGGCTGCATTCGTGAACGGGCATGCATGTCATGATCCATTGGATCGCGTTGTGCTCGACATCTGCTTGTATGGTGCATAGTCAATGCACGTACCTGATGCGCATCTTTATGCATTGAAGATGATACACAGAGACTTTTTCGTCATGCACTACTAGACGTTGGATATCCAAAATTTGAAATTTTATTTAAATTTTAGTAACTTTATCAAATAAAGTATCATAATAAATAATTATATTCAGTTAAATAAATACAATGTAGAATGATATTTATAAATGGCTGTGGTGCAACATCATTAATAAAAGAGGAGATCAACTAAGGTGGTTATATGATATTTAGCATGTATTATGGTATATGTGATGGTTATTTATGATATTTAGCATTTATTATAGTAAATGGACATGTCTTAAGGTAATTACAAAATATACGATGGTTATCATTGAAACTAAATTTAGAGCCATCAGCCAAACCAAGTACGTACTGGAAGCTGGGTAAAATATCTAGGTCCAACTTACATGATGTTCCCGGTGATTATTGGATTCGGATTAATATGGATTAAAAAAAAAAATTTATACATCGCCTTCGGTGCAGCAAGTCTTACATTCTTTTTTATTGATCGGTACTCATTAAAAATATTAAGATAACTTTACGATATTTCGAGAAAAAATTATAATACCCTAGTTTTAAACTTACGACACCATAGTTATAAAGTTAAGACACCCATCAGAAAGTAAAAAAAAAAATTACGACACCCCAGTTTTAAACTTACGACACCGTAGTTATAAAATAAGATATAAAATTAAGACACCAATTCAGAAAGCAAAAAAAAAATCATGACACCCTAGTTTTTAAACTTACGACACCCTAGTTTTAAACTTAAGATACCCATTCAGAAAAGGTGTCTGTACATAAATTCCAAAAAAAAAGTTATCTGACATGCATTAATACCCGTTCAGCTTTTTTTTTGAAATTTGTGTACAGATACGTTTTCTGAACGGGTGTCGTAAGTTTAAAACTAGGGTATCGTAAGTTTAAAACTGGGATGTCGTATTTTTTTTTTACTTTCTGAATGGGTGTCATAAGTTTAAAACTAGGGTGTCGTAAGTTTAAAACTAGCACCACAAGGGGAAAAAAATATTGCGACGCCCAAATGCGTCGCAATTGTGTCGCTAAACATGCTATTGCGATGCAATGATGGCGTCGCTCAGATGTCCCTCGCAATATCCATTTGTCGCAATTGCGTCGCAATATTACGACTCTCTGTGATGCATCCAAATGTGTCGCTAAATTTAAAACTAATTTTAATATTTAAAATTATTATTAAATATTGCGACGCTTCAATTGCATCGCAATATTGCGACGCATTTAGTTGCATCATAATATTTAATAATAATATTTTTGATATAATAGCGACGCAATTTGAGTCGCTAATGCGTCGCAAATAAAAATTTTTAATAAATATTGCGACGCAAGGTCATTGCGTCGCAATATTTATTAAAAAATTTTAGATATAATAGCGATGCAATTTGAGTCGCTAATCCATCGCTATTAAATTTTTTTTAAAATTATTGCGACGCCAGGTCATTGCGTCGCAATATTTAATAATAATATTTTAAAAATATTAACGATGCAATTTCAATCACTAATGCGTCGTAAATTAAATTTTAAAAAAAATATAAATATTAAAAATTAAAACGATTAATACAATTTCGTTAAATTTAAATATTGATAGTAACATTCTTCACTCATATTGATCCAAACAATAATCAATTTTTAAAAATAATTCATATATTAAAATTTTGAAGTTTTCATGTACAACATAAAAAAAAAAAAAATACATCAAGAATCTGAGCGATCACATGGAGGCTGGAGACCCTGCGACAAGCGGCTAACCATATCCGCAAATGATGCATCTCATCTCGCATGTCTGCAAGCTCCTGATCCCGGCCTCGCATACGCTGCTCGAACTCGTTCTCGACCTCCTGCCGAACCTCCTGACGAACGTCCTGCCGAACCTCCTCCGCAATAGATCTCCGAATGTCTCTAAACGCTCGGCAGGAATATCACCAGAAAATCGCGAGCTGGAGGCCTGATGGGAAAAATATGCAGAAGCTCTAGTGCCCAGACCATAGACCCTGCGGTCTCGTGGCTGGGCACCAACAGCCTCCAAAAACACACGTCGACTCTCATCTGCTGAGAGTTCGACGGGCGTCTCCCCATCAGTGGAGTCGACCTGCGATGCCTGGGAGCGAAGCTCCTCGACTCGTGTCTTTGAATTATAAAATCAACAATAAATGAGTTAATAAATTTCTCGAAATAAAATTTTAGAAATTAAACAGATACTACATAAATCTAATTTCTTACCGCAACCTCCCGTGATCGCGTGTCGACCCAGGAACCGTCCCTCCTGGTGTGTGTCGCCCTGAATAGACGAAACTCACCAGGATCTCCGCCCTCCTGCTCAGACTATAACAATAAAAAAATTGATATTAATACAAATATTTGTAAATAACTAAATTAGTAATTAAAATATTTATGTTTTCTTACCATACGCCGTCTGTGCTCCTGAATCGAAATGGAGCCCGAAGTATGGCGGGAGAGACCCGTGCCAGGACCGCCCTTCTCGGATCGGCGGTTCGTGCTGGCTGATGCGGACCTCCTGCGCCAGCCATCGGACTGCCAGGCCTGCTGCCACTCGTGCCAAATACCCTCTGGCACATGCGCAGGACGCTGACCCGATGACCTCCAACGATGAAGCATGTCGGAGTATCGGCGTCCCGTCAGAGCCTCCCATGCTGCCCTAATGGCATCATGGCTGGCAGGGTCCCACGTAAACTTTTTCTGCATTAAAATAAACAGTTAGTTTCAGAATTTATTAAGATTAAGAAAATTTATATCAGTGATAAATTGTATTTAATAAGTTTACCTGAAACTCAGAAAAATAAAACTCCCTCGTGGCTGGAGATACGTGGCGCCAATCGTAGCCACTGGGATCTGCACGCCTCTGAAATACGGCGCTGATGTGGCTGGATACATGATGCTGCTCAATAAATCTGTTAAAAAAATGCATGTTTATAAGTAATTGACTTAAAAACATAAACATATATTTTTAATTAGTATATACTTACAGCCCATGAGCATCAAGTCGAAGTACGGTGCGGCCGATGGTGGAAGAACTCTCGGAGGTATGTGCCGATCGGCTGGATGGTAATACCAATGCAGGATCACGTGCTGGAGAGATCGAAGGCTGTGCGATGTGTGGAGATCCGAACTCTCCATCTCCAAAGCTCATGTGATCTGATGCAGCAGGGCTACGTCCCTGCTCACTCCGTATGTCGTCGGTAGATCTACCTCTGCCCGTCATACTGAAAATACTAAAGATTCATGCAATTAAATTACGATTAATGATTGACTATGTAAAAATTTAACACTTATAAAATAAAGTTGAATTTAAAAAACCTCTATGTTTAATCGGTGTCATTTGTTTCGTGAAATGTTGGTTCAACATCCGATGCCGTATCGGACTGCGATTCAGTTTCATTATCATCGGAAGGAAACCGAACATTTGCATCCGCAATTTCTTGGACATCACCATTTGGATCTCTAAGTGATGTTTCAGGAGCCCTTGTGTCGTCCTCAATTGCATGCATTTCCATCTCATCCTCTTGAAATGCAGGGCACTCGGCTGATTGACTTGATGAACTCTCCTCTAATACGATTGTTGAACGTGGGACGATTTTAGAAACAGCCCACCAATCTCGCTTGTCGTTGCGCAAACTTGGATATCCGCAGTAAAACACTTGCTGAGCTGGGATGCAAGGATGAATGGGTCATATTTCTGCAATCTTCGTCGATGGTTCACTTCAACCAAATTGTAGTCGTTATGAACCCTTTTGCCCACAGGAACTATCGGATCGAACCAATCGCAACGAAACAATACGGTTCGTTTCATAGGCCAACCGGGATATTCAACTTCAACCACCTCTACTAACTTTCCGTAATAATCCTGCATATTTGCTCCAACACTTTCTCCTTTAACACACACGCCCCAGTTCTGCGTGCCTCTTGAAGCTGCTAATCGTTCAATCTGAAATTTGTACCCATTAACAAAATAGCCAGTAGAGGTTGTTACGGTCTTCAATGGCCATTGCGATAGACATTTAATGAAAATATTGTCGGTTGTGGACCATGGACCGTTTACCTATAAATTAATAAGCTATTCACAACCAATTCAAAAAATAAAGCCATTATTGAAATTGATTGAGTGATACTACTCACAAATTCATAAAACCAGTAAGCGAACTCCGTTTCTAACTTCTGCCCAATTGCAACTTGACTGATGTCGGGATTCATCTGTCGTTGTCTATCACAATACATCCTTATGGGATGATAAGGATTAAAACTATGTTAGCAATTAAATATTGGTATATTGTAATTTAAATTAGAAGTTCCAATTAAGCATTGAAGTATACACTTACTCAATATATGGATCGACTTCTCTACAGTTCATTAGGATGTAATAATGTGCTGCATTATACTCCATATCGCTAAGATTTCTTGACTTCTGCCCCCCAAATGAACGGCCGATACCTTTAAAAATTGATATTCTACCGTCATTAGGTTCTCCTTCGTCCACACATACGTCATCGTTACGACCAAGATTTCGGCTCCTCGTGTGGACGTGACCCTCAAAGTAATGCGAGGCAAAAGCTGAAACTTCTTCGACCAAGTGTGCATTGCATATAGAACCTTCAACCCTTGCCTTATTACGCACATTATTTTTTAACTTCTTAAGATACCTATATGTAAAGTTGAACAAAAATTAACCAATTTTCTTGCAATGAAATAATATTTGAAATGTCAACATATCTTAATGATGTATATATTTACCTCTCGAAAGGATACATCCAGCGATACTGCACGGGACCAGCTATGCTCGCTTCGTATGGCAAGTGAACCGGTAAATGCTCCATTGAGTCAAAAAAACTGGGAGGAAATATTCGCTCCAGCTTGCATAAAATAATTGAATTTCCTCCTCAAGCCTTGCCATGGATGCAGAAGTAATGACTGCGGCAGATAACTCCTTGAAGAACAAGCTGAGCTCCGTAATGCCTTCCAGACATGTTGCGGAAGCAACTCACGAAAAGCTATAGGCAATAACCGTTGCATGAAAACATGGCAGTCGTGACTCTTCATGCCGAACAACTTGAGCTTATGCATGTCCACACACCTACCGATATTTGAGGCATAACCATCTGGAAATTTTAACCCTCTAAGCCAGTTACATAAAACTTCTCGTGAATTTCTGTCAAGAGTGTAACAGGCTTTAGGATAGGTCCCATCGGCACTCCTTCTCAAATCACCTCTTCTGCAATACTGATTAAGTTCTTCTCTTGACTTTGCAGTGTCTTTTGTTTTTCCCGGGATGTTTAGCACCGTGTTAAATATGTTATCAAAGAAATTTTTCTCGATATGCATAACATCCAAGTTGTGCCGGATGAGATTTGTGCTCCAATAAGGCAAATCCCAAAATATACTCGCTTCTTCCAGTTATGTTCTTTACATATACGGCCATTTATTCTATCTGCATCTGGTTCCCAAGCATACATCAACCCCAAATGCTCTATAGAATCAAATATATCCGTGCCGGACCTAACCGGTTCGGCAAATTTTGTGACTGCTTTGTTCTTCCGGAAGGCGATCAAGTTACGCCTGTAAGGATGATTTGGGGCAAGAACTTCCTATGATTATCAAACCATGACTGCTTACCACTCTTCTGCAATGTAAATGCATCCGAATCATACATGCAATGAGGGCATGCCAGACGTCCAGCAGTGCTCCAACCAGACAACATTGCATATGCCGGGAATCACTTATTGTCCACATCAAAGCAGCTCTCATGATGAAATTCTGTTTCATAGAAATGTCGTAGGCTACGACTCCTGTTTCCCACAACATTTTCAATTCGGCCACCAACGGTTGCAGAAAGACATCAATCTTTTCCTTTGGATTTGATGGTCCTGGAACCAAAACTGTTAAAAACATTGCAGTATCTTTCATGCACTTCCATGGAGGAAGGTTATATACAGTCAGTATCACAGGCCAACATGAATACTGTTGCCCCGCTTGACCAAATGGTTGGAAGCCATCGGTACAAAGACCTAATCTCACATTCCTTATATCTTCAGCGAAATCAGGATGATTTTCATTGAAATGCTTCCAAGCTTTGAATCTGATGGATGCCGCATTTCATCCTCTTTAGATTCATGTTCGGCATGCCATCTCATATCAGCAGCTGTTGCCTCAGATCTGTATAATCTCTGCAGGCGTGGGTAAGAGGAAAGTAATGCATCCTCTTGTAAGGCACACTTTTCCTCCTACTTGTACTAGCTCCCCCTTCGGTTTTTGTACCTCGATTGCCCACAAATCTTACACCATCTCAGCTCTGAGTCTTCACCCCAAATATCATACAATTGTTCAAGCAACAATCGATCTTATTAACTGGGAGCCCAAGCCCACGCACAACTTCTTGTTGCGTAAAAACTGTCTGCTACAACATTATCATTTGGCAAAATTTCTTTGATTAACCCAGCTACAGAATTGAACGCCTTTTCTGATAATCGATGTTCTGCCTTAATATTCAACATTCGAGCAGCTGTAGACAACTGGGAATGACCCTCACAACCAGGATACAATTCTTGATTTGCAGCACGCAACATATCATAAAATTGTTGTGCATCTGGATTTGGTTCTTCCATAAATGTATTCTGATTGAATTCATTACCCGATGCATTCATCACCATTTCTTCATATGTGTTTAAATTCACAAATGGTTCATCTACGGGAATTGACTCTTGTTGGCCTATAACAACTGCTGGAATATCCTCTGGTTCACCATGACAGTACCAAACATAGTAATCAGGAACAAACCCCTTCTTACACAAATGCACCTTAACAGTTTCACATCTCTGTAGGCTTTATTCTGACACCTGTGGAAGTTGCATGGGCACCTAATCCTAGGCCCATCCATCCATTCAGGTTGGCTACATGCAAATGCGATAAATTCTTCCAATCCATTCAGAAAATCTGGATTAAGCAAGCCATCTTTTATCCTTGCATACATCCACGAGCGAGCCCCGCTCATTTTTGACCGACTTATACAAGTCTGGTAAACCATTAAAGGAAACCACAAATAAAACTATATTAGTATTACTAAATATATAACTAAATTATTTCTTTTACACAACTAAGGTTAATAACAACCATTTAAATCATTTATAACTAAACCAATTTTTTTTAGCAACTAAGGTCCCTACCCTGCAAGGCGGCCACGGCTACGATCCTTGGCGTGCTAGCAAGGACCGAGGCACAGGTTCATGGCTAATGCTAGGGCTTGAGTTGGGTCGGGCCGCAAGGCGGTCCGTTAATCATGAGACTTCACAAGCATTCAAGTGTCCTAAATTAATTCTACCTTCACTCCATGTCTAAAAGGTAAGGCCCTATCCCATTCAAGAATATTTTTTGTGATATGTTATTCTGCTATTAATTATCATCGATCGGTTACGTTGAAATTTCGGCAGCATTTCCCCATATGTTCTCCTAAATGTGTGGCATATAAGCCACACTAGGAGAACGTATGAGCAAATACAAACCGCAATCTCACCAACGATGATTAATAGCAGACTAACATATCGCAAAAATATTTCAAACTGTCCACCAGGACAATTTGAGAATTTGCAAGACTAAGGCTTACAAATTCTCAAACGGGTCTAAAGGTTATAGTGCTGTGATTANTTAGGAGCATCACTCGAATATGTGTAGGCCGTTCTGAGTATAGTACAAGGGGCTACGAAGGGGAAGGCACTTCATTTGAGTTTCTGGTACTATTTTATAAATTTGTTTGGGTCTCTTTTTCTTTCAAGTTCATAAGCTTTCATATAAATTTTTGTTGTCATATTATATGCAACATGAGAGGTTTCAACAATTGACTGTTGAGCTCGAGCAGGCTGTAGCCGCCCCAGTAGACGATGTGCGGCTAAAGATTTTGAGAAGTGCGACGGCAATGACTCATGTACATTGTCAGTGGTCGGGCATCGGCATGTTCAGAGCACAGCTCCTTCAGCACTGTACCCAGAGGTCCCGGAGTCCACACGAGCCGATGTTGATCAGATGATGGAGACATTTCACTATACCCCATCGCCTTCTTGCATGCGGTCCCTATTACCACACGAGTATTCGCAGAAGAGGGACGCCGGGGAGGGTACGTCTGCCTGTCGCATTGAAGACATTGTTGATGCAGACATTGCCGAGATCTATGAGGATGCTGATGTCTCCCAGTCACATTTGGACGCAGCTATGCATGATGTTTTCCATCCTACCTCGATACCCACGCAGGAGGGGGTGTCCTTTGGACTGTAGGGCCGCCGAGCCGCTTTGAAGAATCGTCTCTTGGGGGCAGCTAGGAACCCGCCTAAGAGCGTGACTCGGGGCCGCTTAAGTCATGGACTTGAACCTCCTCAGGGGTAGGTTATGCCAGCCTGGGGGTGTCCTTTGGACTGTAGGGCCGCCGAGCCGCTTTGAAGGATCATCTACAGGAAATCTCCAAACATGCACGTTTATTAATTTTTGGGTAAATACATTACATTACTGGTGGTATTGCCGGAGATTATCTGCGTTCCACGTTCGGGGGATTAGTTGCCCATTCAGATCTCCAAGTCGATATGCTCCACGGTGAAGGACCTCTGCTATCTGGTAGGGCCCTTCCCAGTTTGGAGACAATTTGTCCCCCTCTGTTGGTTTAGACACCGAAGCCTTTCTTAGAACCAAATCTCCCTGGCGGAAGCTTTTTGAGTGGACGCGGGTATTATAATACCTCGTTACCTGCTGCTGGTAGGCTGCCATTTTAATTCGAGCTCGATCTCTTGCTTCATCAATGAGGTCAAAATTGGCTCTTAAATTAGGAAGGTTGTCTGCTTCGTCATATGATTCTACTCGACTACTTGGTAGGCCAATTTCGACGGGAATAACAGCTTCGGAACCGAAAACCAGATTGAACGGCGTCTCTCCCGTTGGTGTCCTGGGAGTTGTGTGGTATGCCCAGATTATACTCGGGAGCTCTTCCACCCACCTTCCTTTGGACGTATCCAGTCTGGTCCTCAGTCCCCGCAATATCATACGATTTGTAACCTCGGCCTCTCCATTAGATTGTGGATGGCCGACGGAGGCGAATCGCTGCGTGATATCGAGATCAGCAGAAAAGGTCTGGAAGGTGATGTTGTCGAACTGTCGGCCATTATCAGTGACAAGAGTATGTGGTATGCCGTATCGACAAATAATGGCTTTCCAGAAAAAGGCTTTGACTTTGGCTTCAGTGATCCTAGCGAGTGCTTCGGCTTCGACCCATTTAGTAAATAATCGACGGTGACTAGCAGGAATTTTCGCTGTCCTGACACCGGAGGGAAAGGGCCAAGGATGTCCATGCCCCATTGAGTGAAAGGCCAGGGAGCAGAAAGAGGGTTTAACTGGGAAGACGGTTGTCGTTGAATGCAGGCGTACTGTTGGCATTGGTCACATCTTTTCACCAGGTCAGCTGCATCTTCTTGCATGGTCAGCCAATAATATCCTTGTCGGAGGGCCTTGCGCACCAGAGATCGGCCTCCTGAGTGATTCCCACAGATGCCTTCATGAATCTCCCTAAGGACATAATCAGCATCTGCGCTAACACATTTGAGGAGAGGCTGAGAAAAGGATCTCTTGTAGAGTCGGCCATCTAGCAGTACAAATTTAGAAGCCCTCCGTTTGAGCAGCTTAGCTTCCTCATGATCAACTGGGAGAACGCCATCCTTCAAATATCGGATATAAGATTCCATCCAGGTTTCCTCTTGGATAACAGGCAAAGCTTCTTCCACAGCTTCGATGCTAGGTGTCTCCAGGTACTCGATGTAGGTTTTGCCCATGGCGCTATCCACAGATGTAGTAAGCCGGGCCAACATATCAGCCCTAGCATTCTCACCTCTGGGGATATAGCTGATGGTGAAGTGATCTAACAAGGAACTAATAGTTTAACCTTGCTCAGATATTTGGACATGATAGGGTCCCGAGCTTCATACTCTCCTGCCACCTGGGCAGAAATAAGCTGCGAGTCAGTGAAAGCTCGGAGATGCTTGATTCCCATCCCATGCGCTAGTTTGATTCTGGCTAACAAGGCTTCATATTCAGCTTGATTGTTAGTGGCTTCAAAGAGGAAACGAAGAGCATACTCCAGTACTACACCTTCTGGGCTGGCAAGAATAAGACCAGCTCCGCTCCCCTGGGAGTTAGAGGCTCCGTCGACGTGGAGGACCCATGCTTTATCATTTCCCTCGTCAGCATCTAAAAGAATCCGGAGGAACTCTTCTTGATGTTCCTCAGACCAAGTGCATTCTACTAGGAAATCAGCCAAGACCTGGGATTTCAGAGCTACTCTGGGCTGAAATGACAAGTCGAATTCCCCTAGTTTGATGGCCCACTTGGCCAACCGGCCAGAGGTGTCTGGTCGTGACAAAATGGCTCTGAGAGGTTGATCAGTGAGGATGACTATAGGATGGGCCTGAAAGTAGGGTCTGAGTCGTCGGGCGGAGATGAATAAAGCAAAAATGACTTTCTCCGTTTTGGAATACCTCTCTTCTGCACCATGAAGTACTTTGCTAGTATAATACACAGGTCTTTGAATGGCATGGTCGCCGACACGCACCAGAACGGAACTAACAGCTTCTGAGGAAGCCGCAAGATAGAGGAAAAGCTTTTCTCCTTCTTCCGGTTTAGACAACAGGGGCGGTGTGGACAAGAACTCCTTAAGTTCTTCAAAAGCTTGTTGACAGTCTTTCGTCCACTCAAAACCGTCCGCTTTACGTAAGACCTTGAAGAAGGATAGACACCTCTCGGCCGATCTTGACAAAAATCGGCTTAATGCTGCTATCCTTCCGTGAGTTGTTGCACCTCTTTCTTACATATAGGCCGCCTCATATTGAGAATGGCCTGAATTTTCTCTGGGTTTGCCTCAATCCCCCGCCGGGTAACCAAGAAACCCAAGAATTTCCCTGCAGTAACTCCAAATGCACATTTACGTGGGTTGAGCTTTATTCTATGGAGCCGGAGGTTGTGGAAGGTCTCCTGCAGGTCGGCGACATGGTCAGTGGCACAGGTGCTTTTTGTCAATATATCATCTACATATACTTCCATGTTGCGGCCGAGCTAATCTTTAAAAACTTTGTTCATCAGCCTCTGATAGGTAGCTCCTGCATTCTTCAACCCGAAGGGCATTACTTTATAACAATATATGCCCTTCTCGGTGATAAAAGAAGTATGCTCTTCGTCTAAGGGGTTCAATTTTATCTGATTGTACCCTGAGAAGGCATCCATGAAGCTAAGAAGTTCATAACCAGAAGTTGAATCTACTAACTGGTCGATCCGTGGCAACGGAAAACTGTCCTTAGGACAAGCTTTGTTAAGATCGATGTAATCGATGCATATTCTCCATCCTCCGTTGGCCTTCCGGACCATGACCACAGCTAGCTAATCAGGATATTGTGCCTCCCGAATATGACCGGCCATAAGCAATTTATCCACCTCTTCGTCTATGACCCTCTGCCGCTCAGAGGCAAAACTCCTTTTCTTCTGGCGAACAGGGCGGCAGCTTGGGTTGATATTAAGTTGATGAATAATCACCTCCGGAGGAATCCCGACCATGTCCGTCACTTTCCAAGCGAAGACATCTGCATTTGCCGATAAGAAGGCTAGGAGCTGATCCCGGACTTCAGGGAAGAGGAGCTCGCCAATTTGCACGATCTTAATGGGATCATCCCCCAGGGGGCAAGATATTAGAAGCTCCACTGGCTCTCCTCTTCGCTCAACTTCTCTAGGGTCAAACGACTCGGCGACCGGAGGAATTTTAGCCACCTGAGGACTAGGGGCTAAATGATAGCAGGGTCTAACCGAGTCTACCTCTCCGTGCATCACACCAACTCCTTGGTTGGTAGGGAACTGCACCAACAAGCGCTTGGTAGATATAACTGCATCTAACATATTCAACCCAGGGCGGCCGAAAATGGCGTTGTAAGCCAGGGGAACCCGAACCACGAGAAAATCCAGCATTACCGTGCTTTGACATGGCGGCGATCCTGCCGTTGCCGGTAAAGTAATCTCGCCTTCCACTCGTATAGAGTCTCCAGTGAAACCGACTAGAGGGACGGCTACAGGCCGAAGAGAGTCAAGAGGTAAATTCATCCGAAGAAATGCGTCATAAGTAAGCACATTAGCGGAGCTTCCACTGTCAATTAAGATCCTCTTTACAGGATGTTTAGCAACCATCATTGAAACAACGACACTATCATCTTTTACAACATTACCCCCCGCTATATCTCCCCCAGAAGGGATTACATCATCTAGCTCTCCCCCTCCCCTTGGCCTCTTAGAAGATGAGGCTCTTCCGTGGGAATCATGCCCACCATCCGTTCTATTGGGGTGTTATCAATGTTGGCTTGAGCGGGAGGAGGTCCCATCAAAGCTGGTATGGGAGGAGCCTCTTTCTTCTGGATGTACTGCCCAAGATATCCCCTCTGAATGAGTTCTTCGATGGCTTGCTTCAAGTTCCGACATTCTTCAGTGTCATGGCAGTAATCCCTGTGGAAACGGCAATAACGGCTCTGTCGCGGGCGGTGCCCTTCTTCAACGGGGGTGGACGCCGTAAATAAGGCTCATTTTCAATTTCCATAAGGATATGAGCCCGGGGCGCTAGGAGGGGTGTAAGATGGTCTTCTCTGGGAGCCAGGCTCTTGCGGCGGTCAGTCGGTCGGTGCGAGGGTTCGGACTTCTTGGGAGGGGGCCCGTTCAACTCTGGGCGAGCGGGTCTCTTGCCAGTCCTCTCCTGCGCACCTCTCCTTGATGAATCAGCTTCGTCGGTGCGGATATACTTCTGCGCACGGCTCAAGAGATCAGCATAAGAGGAATGAGGTTTTTTGTCCAGAGAGTAAGTAAAACGGGAGGGACGAAGCCCCCGTTTTAAAGCCAGCGTGGCTACAGCATCTTCAAGATGATAGACTTCTAGGGCCGCCACCTTGAAACGGGTTATAAAATCTTTCAAAGGTTCTCCTTCTTGCTGCTGCACGGAAAATAAGTTGTCTGCTACTCGATGAATCTTTCGACAAGCGTCGAAATGAGCCAGGAAAGATCTCTCCAGTTGTCAAAAAGAGTCAATACTACGTGAGGGCAGACGAGAATACCAAACACGGGCCGCCTTACGGAGGGTGGCCGGGAAGGCAATGCATAAGAGGGCATCAGTCGCTCCTTGGACCTGCATAATAGCTTTATAGCTCTCCAGATGATCTAGGGGATCGGTGGTACCGTCATAGGGGTCCAGTTGAGGAAATCGGAATCTCCTTGGAATGGGCTCTTCCATAACCCGCCGAGTAAGAGGGGGGCGGGTGTTGTAATCCGACCCCGGCTGATTGTTGATCCTTTGACTAAGTTCCTCCAGCCTGCGATCTTGCTCCTCAAGACGCCTTTCCATCCGATCAGTCATACGTCCTTCGGCTGGTTCAGGGGAACTAGAAAGAGACTGACGACGCCACCGGCGGTGCTCCGCATAAGGTTCCTTCCCCCACCGCCGCCCGGCAGGTGGGCTGCTAGGGGAATGGATGAGAGAGTGCGAACCATCCCGGGAGCTTTGAGAGTGCCGCCCTCCTGAGGAATAAGGGCGGAGAGGCTTTGTCGGAGGGGATCTCCCTCGAGCTGATTGTCGGCTGATAGGAGTAGCCGACCTGGGCAACAGAGGTGGCTCGAGCCGTTGCCGGGCTCCTCTAGAGTGCTGTTCCTGCATCTGTTGAACCATCCCAACAAGAGTTTGGACTTGTTGGGTAAGGATCAGCAGTGGGTCTTGAGGAATAGCTGGGGTCGGCAGCGGCGAGGAAGGAACCGAGGGTTCGACTTCACTGGCTCAGAAGAGCCAAGAGTTTTGAGATCATGGTTGGGAGGCGAGAGATGCCTCCCAGACCAATCAGAGGGATCCTCTTCCAGAGATCTAGAGCTCATCTTCGTGGAACCGTAGAACAGGTATTACTCACTGCTCTGACGATGGTCCCCTACCTGGCGCGCCAATCTGATGTTGCTCAATCACCAGATTTTTATTTTTCTTTTTCTTTGCTATGAGATCTCTTACTGAAGGAAAAAGGAGCCCCCTTCCTTCAAGCACCCCCCCCCCCCCCCTTCTTATCCTCCTCCGAGCTTCTTTTTTTTTCCCTTTTCGTGGGTCAGAAGGTCCACGTGTAAGATAAACATTTACCCTAGCCCAGCGCTTGCTACGTGGTCATTCATAGGTGATTAACAATAAAGGTATTAAGAAACTTACTCATGAAGATAAGGATCTTCATGATGACCTTGGTTATCCCAAGGGAATGTCAGGGTTAGTGGGATGTCAGAGTCAGAGAAAAGGTATCTGGTCCTAAAACAGGAGCTCAGTATCTCCTTTTTCTAGATGAACGGCGATGTTCCAGTGTTTGTCTTATTCGAACCATTTAAAGCGTCATGATGCTTAATGATTCTAGATTTCTATTCCGGACACGACAGCTCGTCGTGTTTAGTGCCCCTGATACGAGAATGATTCCAAGATTGGGGGCTGTCCAGGACTAGGGGCCGCCCAGATATTGGGGGCTGCCTAGGACCAGGGGGTCGCCCAGGACCTGGGGGCTGCTTAGGACTGGGGGGCCACCCAGACTCTGGGGGCCGTCTAGGATTAGGAGGCTGCCTAGGACCTTGGGGCCGCCTAGGACTAGGGGCCGCCCAGACTCTGGGGGCCGCCCAGACCTTGAGGGCCGCCTAGGACCAGGATCTTAATTTTTTTTTTCAACCACATCATTTACTAACCATTTTATTTACCAACTATATCAAGCCCCACTCTCATGACCTATCAAAGTAGGCATAATCAATAATTTTACACACAGTTTTTCCGCTATAGACCTGAGCATTCGTTGAGTGGTCGCATCCGGCTTCAGGGTTAAAGATTAAGCCTTTGGCGATGTCAACCCTTAAAGATTTGATCTACAATAATTTATTCGGGATCAATTGTGCCTTGTCTTGTCTTGTCTGTTTCTCTCTTCCTTTGGATCGAACATTTTATCGTGCAACTAACGATAAGGCGGGCCCCGTACCTGTTAATGAGGAGGACCCTTCCTTCTGAGATGTTTTCTATTTCTGAGCATTGCGCACATCAACGACGCAGTGGCTGGATCGCAGTCTTAGATTTGCCAACGTTTGGATGCGTCTTTGAGAGACATGCCAGCCGCGTGAGAGGTTGCTTAAGATGCCTTAAGCTGTCGCAGGCTATTTGAAGGGAGATTCGTTTGCACACGATTCTTCCAAAGACTTGGAATGGTCTGAGGGCAACTTAGTGTCGAGACCAACTTGAGGTCTTAATCGACTCAGGGGGGCACCTCTGTTACGGGGCCGAGTAGTGTCCCATGGGCCGCGATGTCGACGAGCCCATTTAGAACCACCTCGAGGGTTTGTGTGCCGCCCAAGGGATGACTCGACCAGGTACGGAGCCTTTAGGGTCTTAACCAACTCGGGGTACCTCCATGCCAGGGCTGAATGGTGTCCCATGGGCCGCGATGTCGACGAGCTCCTTTAGAACCACCTCGGGGTTTGTGTGCCGCCCGAGTGGCAACTCGACCGGGTACGAAGCCTTTAGGGTCTTAACCGACTCGGGAGCACCTCCGTGCCAGGGCCGAGTGGTGTCTCATGGGCCGCGATGCCGGTGAGCTCCTTTAGAACCACCTCAGGGGTTTGTGTGCCACCCGAGGGGTGACTCGACCGGGTATGGAGCCTTTAGTGTCTTAACCGACTCGGGGGCACCTCCGTGCCGGGGCCGAGTGGTGTTCCATGGGCCGCGATGCCGGCAAGCTCCGTTAGAACCACCTCAGGGGTTTGTGTGCCGCCCGAGAGGCGACTCGATCAGTTACAGAGCCTTTAGGGTCTTAACTGACGCAGGGGCACCTCCGTACCGGGGCCGAGTGGTGTCCTGTGGGCCGCGATACCGGTGAGCTCCTTTAGAACCACCTCGGAGGTTTGTGTGCCGCCCGAGGGATGACTCTATCGGGTACGGAGCCTTTAGGGTCTTAACCGACTCGGGGGCACCTTCATGCCGGGGCCAAGTGGTGTCCCGTAGGCCGCGATGCCGGCGAGCTCCTTTAGAACCACCTCAGGGGTTTGTGTACCACTCGAGGGGTGACTCGACCGAGTACGGAGCCTTTAGGGTCTTAACTGACTCGGGGGCACCTCTGTGCCGGGGCCGAGTGGTGTCCCGTAGGCCACGATGCCGGCAAGCTTCTTTTCTGAGTCTGGTCCTTGGACACAAGGGAGAGTAGGCTGTGGCACTGGAAGGGACCCTTTTATTACTCATACTTTGGGGGGATACATCATTGATAATATTGGCGGAGGTTATCCACGTTCCAGGTACGTGGAATGGGTCGTCCGTCGAATTCTTCTAGTCTGTATGCCCCCGATGGAGTGTCTCGGCGATGCGATAAGGACCTTCCTAGTTGGGGGATAGTTTGCCCCCCTTCGTAGGCTTGGATATCTCAGCCTTTCTCAAAACCATATCTCCATGGCGAAAGACCTTGCGACGAACCCAGGCATTGTAGTACTTGGTGGCCCGCTGGCGGAAGGTCGCCATTCGTAGCCTCGCCCGGTCGTGCGCTTCGTCGATGAAGTCCAGATTAGCTTGTATCAGTGTGAAATTGTTTTCTTCGTTGAAGGACTCCACACGCGGACTGGGCAATCCGATCTCAACAGGGATGACAGCTTTGGATCCGAAGACGAGACTGAAGGGAGTCTTGCCCGTTGGGGCCCTGGGGGTCGTATGGTAAGCCCATATCACACTGGGGAGTTCCTCCATCCATCGACCCTTGGATCCGTCTAGCCGAATCCTGAGCCCTCTGAGAATGGTGCGGTTCATGACCTTGGCCTCTCCATTGGTCTGGGGGTGGCCGATAGAGGTGAATCAATGGCAATACCCAACTCATCGTAGAAAGCCTTGAATGCATCATTGTTGAACTGGCGGCCGTTGTCCATGACGAGAGTGTGAGGTAGGCCAAAGCGGCATATGATCGACTTCCAGTATAAGGCTTTGACTTTACTCTCGGTGATCTTAGCCAGCGCCTCGACCTCGACCCACTTGGTGAAGTAGTCGATGGCTACTAGCAAGAATCTCCGCTGTTCCGAAGCTGGGGGGAATGGCCTGAGGATGTCCATTCCCCACTGAGCGAAGGGCCAAGGAGCCAAAGCGGGCTTAGCGGGGTAGACGGCTGACGCTGGATGTGTGCATGGTGCTGCCAACCATCGCACTTCTGAACCAGTTTGGCAGTATCCTCCCTCATGGTAAGCCAGAAATATCCCTAACGGAGGGCCTTCTGGGCCAGAAACCTGCCCCCCAGGTGATTTCCGTAGATGCCTTCATGGATTTCTCTAAGGATGTAGTCGGCGTCGGCGGGTCCCATGCATTTGAGCAGGGGGTATGAGAATGACCTCCTGTATAGACGTCCATCTAGAAGGACGAATTTGGAAGCCCTCCACTTGAGCAGCTTGGCTTCATTGCGATCATTAGGGAGGGTGCTGTCAGTGAGATAGCAGACGTAGGCATCCATCCATGTAGGCTCTTGGGTGAGCGGGAGGACTTCCTCGCCATCTGCTATGCTGGGCCTTTCTAGGCATTCAATGTAGGCGTCTCTTACGATGCCGTCAGCGGAGATAGCTAGGCGGGAAAGGATGTTGGCCTTGGCGTTCTCACTCCGGGGAATGTAACTGATGCTAAAATAAGCTAACGGGGAGATCAAGAGCTGAACCTTGCCCAGGTATTGAGTCATAGCAGGGTCACGCACCTCGTACTCTCCGTTGATTTGTTCGGAGACGAGTTGCGAGTCAGTGAAAGCTCTGAGATGCCTTATTCCGAACTCTTAGGCTAGCCTTAATCCTGCCAGCAGGGCCTCGTACTCGGCTTGGTTATTGGTGGCTTTGAATAGAAATCGTAGGGTGTATTCTGCTCTCTCTCCACCCGGTCCGGTGAGAATGAGGCTGGCACCGCTTCCCTGAGAGTTTGAAGCACCGTCTACATGGAGGATCCAAGTTTCTCCATCATCGCTCGGCTCGGACTCGTGCTGCTCCACGGAAACCTCCCTGGTCTCCTCATCCGCCCAAGTGCACTCGACTAGGAAATCAGCCAGGACTCGAGACTTCAAGGCCGGCTGTGCTTGGAAGGAGAGGTCAAACTCTCCTAGCTTAATGGCCCACTTGGCGAGTCGGCCTGAGGTGTCTGGATGGGCCAGGATGGCTCAGAGGGGCTGGTCCGTTAGCACCACAATGGGATGGGCTTAAAAATATGGGTGGAGACGTCGAGCGGAGACGATCAGGGCGAAGATGATTTTTTCTATCTTGGAGTACCTGAACTCCGCATCGTGGAGCACCTTGCTCACATAATAAACGGGTCTTTAGGTTCTGTCGGCGTCAAGACGCACCAAGACTGAGCTAACAGCCTCGGGAGAGGCGGCAAGGTAGAGGAAAAGACTCTCCCCGTCCTTTGGCTTGGACAGGAGCGGCGGAGAAGATAAAAACGCCTTCAGGCCACTGAATGCTTTCTGGAAGTCGTTCGTCCACTCGAAGTTGTTTACTTTCCGCAGGGCCTTGAAGAAGGGCAAGCACCTCTCGGCTGATTTGGAGAGGAAACGACTTAAAGCTACCACCGTTCTCGTTAGTCGTTGTACTTCCTTCTTGCTCGATGGTGACCTCATGTCGAGGATGGTGCTGATCTTCTCTGGGTTTGCCTCGATCCCCCACTGAGTCACCATGAAACCCAGGAACTTACCCACCGTAACCCCAAAGGCACACTTCTTGGGATTCAGCTTGACCTGAAAGCGATGGAGGTTGTTGAAAGTTTTCTCTAAGTCGGAGACGTGGTTGGAGGCACAGGTGCTTTTTGTCAGCATGTCGTCCACATAGACCTCCATGTTTCGGCCCAGCTGGTCCTGAAAAACTTTGTTCATCAATCTCTGATAGGTTGCCCCCGCGTTCTTGAGACCGAAGGGCATCACTTTGTATCAATAGATGCCTTTTTCTGTCACAAAGGAGGTGTGCTCTTCGTCGCTGAGGAGCTCGTGGCCGGAGGTGGAAACTACCAACTGATCTATCCTTGGCAGGGGAAAACTGTCTTTCGGACATGCCTTGTTGAGGTCGGTGAAGTCAATGCAAATTCTTCAGCTCCTGCTTGCCTTTCGTACCATAACCACATTAGCCAGCTAGCTAAGGTAATGCGCCTCTCGGATGTGGCCAGCACTGAGCAGCTTGTTAACCTCCTCATCGATGGCTTTTTGCCACTCGGGAGCGAAGCTTCTCTTCCTTTGGTGGATTGGATGGTGCTTCGGATCGATATTGAGCTTGTGGGTGATTACTTCTGAAGGGATACTAGGCATGTCAGACGCTGACCAAGCAAAAACGTCTGAGTTGGCCCGCAGGAAGGCTAGGAGGCGATCACAGTCTTCCGGGAGAAGGAGTCCGCCGATACGCACGGTCTTTGCTGGATCGTCCCCGAGGGGAAAGGTTAGGAGGTGCTCGGCCGGCTCTCCCCCCTTGCCAGACTCCCTGGGATTGGGCGCCTCGGGGACCGACTCTGCCTCCAAAGGACTTGATGCTGCATGATAGCAGGGCAGGACTGAGCCGACCTTGCCCCTCATCTCCCTGACACCTTTGCTAGTAGGGAACTGCACCAGCAGGTGCCGGGTGGAGATAATCGCATCCAATAGATTCAAACCTGGACGCCCGAGGATGGCGTTGTATGCCAAAGGGACTCACACTACCAGGAACTTCATGATCACTGTGCTTTGGTGCGGCGGTATCCCGGCTATCACAGGTAGGGATATCTCACCCTCAACCCTTACTGAATCCCCTGTGAATCCGACCAGGGGGGTTGCCACAGGCTGAAGAGAGTCAACAGATAAACCCATCCTAACAAATGCGTCATAGGTAAGGATGTCAGCTGAGCTGCCACTATCAACTAATATCCTCTTTACAGGGTGCTTGGCGATCGTCATAGAGACGGCGATGCCTTCATTATTTACATTCTCAACATTTGCCGATCCCCCTCCAAGAACTACATTACCCGGCGCCTCCTCCTCCCTCGGCCGCTTAGATGGGGAAGCCGCCCCCCAAGATACCATCCCGACCGTCTGCTTCGTGGGGGTGTTGTCGATAGCAGCCTGAACGGGTGGAGGCCCCATGAGCGCCGGTAGCGGTTACAATGCCTTATGGATATACTTGCCGAGGTAGCCCCGCTGGATGAGCTCTTCAATGGCACACTTCAAGCTGAAGCAACTGTCGGTGTCATGGCCGTAATCCCAATGGAATCGGCAATAACGGCTCTTGTCATGGGGGGACCTTTCTTCATAGGAGGAGGGCGCTGGAGATAAGGCTCGCCCTCGATCTCCATAAGGATGTGAGATCGGGGGGCGAGAAGGGGTGTGAGCTTGCTCTCATCAGGGACGGGGCTTCGATGCCTGCCACCAGATCGACGAGGTGGATCGGACCGTCGGTGGCGAGGGGGTTCATTCGGCTCGAGGCGAGTAGGCTTGCGACTGGAACTCCTTGAGGATTCTCGGCGGGTGAGGTCAGCCTCATCCGCACGGATGTACTTCTGAGCCCGGAGGAGGAGGTTGGAGTAAGAACTCGGGGGCTTTTTGTCCAAAGAAAAGGTGAAGCGGGATGGGAGGAGCCCCCGCTTTAGCGCCAGCATTGTCACCGCGTCATCCAGATGATAGACTTCAAGGGCAGCAGTCTTGAATCGGGACACGAAGTCCCGCAGCGACTCCCCCTCCCTCTGGCGCACGGAGAAGAGGCTATCCGCAACTCTCGGGATCCGTCGGTAGGAATCAAAGTGCGCCAGAAAGGTCCTTTCCAACTCTCTAAAGGAGTCGATGCTGTGAGGGGGCAGGCGCGAGTGCCAAGCGCGAGCAGCTTTCCGTAGAGTGGCAGGGAAAGCTTTGCAGAGAAGGGCATCCGTAGCACCCTGGACTTGCATCATGGCTTTGTAACTCTTGAGGTGATCCAGAGGGTCCGTAGTACCATCGTACGGATCTATCTAGAGAAAACAGAATCTAGAGGGGATGGGCTCCTCCAGTATCCGACGGGTATAAGGAGGATGGGTGTCAAACTCCTCCTCCGACTGACTATTGATCTTCCTGGTGAGCTCATTTAGTCACCGATTGTAGTGATCCAGGCGCTCCTCTACCTGGTGGCTAATCGTCAGAGCCCTCCGAGATGGCTCAGTGGATGAAGAAGAAGAAGGAGAAGAAAAAGGACACGGAAGGTGGGACTTCCGCTTTGGCTCCTCTTGGCGGTGCGACTCTAGAGGGAACTTGCTCGGGCCATAATTGGGGGACCGTGGCCGCTTAGGGGGATCACGACGGGGCTTCCTAGGGGAAGCCTAACGATGACCGGCCTCTCGCTGGGGAGAGCTTCCCCTTGCCGACTGCTGACTGGCAGGGGAAGCGGTCTGGTGCTGGATGGCCACTGACTGCTGCTGCTGAAGTCCGTTGACCATGGCAGTGAGAGTTTGGACTTGCTGAGTGAGAGCTGCCAGTTTTTTCGCAGCCAGGGCAGCCGCATCTGGTGGCGGAGAGGGGACGGGAGGATCGACAGTAGGGGGATTAGCCTCCTGCTGCCTAATTGGCGGGGGAAGCCCCATCGGACAGCTGATGGAAGCATCTCGAGCTCGGGTCACCACCATGGCTCAATGAAGGAAGACGAGGGGGTAAGAGTTCGCTGCTAAGTAACACATATGACTAAGCAAGCGCCCTCAACGTTCTTGTCAGCCCCCGCTACCTGGCGCGCCAATCTGATGATGCCCGATCACCGGTCTTGAACGTCGGGAGAAGAGAGATGCTTAATCCACGAATCCATGCCTGATCGGATGGCCTGCAAAAAAGTCCCAAGACCGGAAGGGTGCTCCAGTGGGGACCCTCCGATGCTCAAGTCAGCAACTGAGGTCAACAGCTGAGGGAGAGCTCAGACGAGCCCTTTTTGGGGAGAAAAATGAGTCCTCATAAAGGGGGAATCCCTCTCTGGGTATTAGGGTAGCCAATGTATGAGTTTTTCATACCTGGTTCTTGAGTGGACTTATCCTTTTATAGGTGGTTGACACCTGCACGATCACGTGGAGTTCCGTGAGAAACGAATGTCCGCTAGGTTCGTAGGGGTTGCATGAATCTGGGCCGGTTGGTGGGTCCTGTCCCATTAGAGAGGAAAGAAATGGCGGTTGGTGGGCTAAGTCCCATCAGTCAGTGGGGCTAACGGGTAGTTAGGTCTGGTCCCATCGGAGGCATGGCCAGTGGGTAGTTGGGCCTGGCGATGTCAGACAGCGCAGGCCAAAAAGATGGCGGCTTGAACTGCCAGGACCGTTCTGGGGCCGACTTGAGAAAGTCGGGACCGCCTTGACTCTCCTGAGGGTGCAGAGGCCGAGCAGGGCCGACTCGGTCGACCTGAAGGTGCCAGGGCGGGGCCGACCAGCGATGGTCGGGGCCGACTCGGCCAGTTTGGAGATGCCGGGATCGAGGGGGTCGACTTGGAAAAGTCGGGGCCGACTCGGCTGGCTTGGAGGTGCCGGGGCCGAGCGGGGCCGACTTGGGGATGTCGGGGCCGACTCGGCCGACTGTAAGGTACCTGGGCCGAGCGGGGCCGACATGGGAAAGTCGGAGCCGACTCGACCGGCTTGGAGGTGCCGAGGCCGAGCATAGCCGACTTGGGAAAGTCAGGGTCGACTCGGCCGACTTGGAGGTGCCGGGGCCGAGCATGACCGACTTGGGAAAGTCGGGGCCGACTCGGCCGACTTGGAGGTTGGACTTGGGAAAGTCGGGGCCGACCCGGCCGATGGGAGGTGCTGGAGCCGAGCGGGGCCAACTTGGGAAAGTTGGGGCCGACTCGGGAAAGTCGGGGCTGATTCGGCCGGCTTGGAGGTGTCGAGGCCGAGCATGGCCGACTTGGGAAAGTCGGGGCCGACTCGACCGACTTGGAGGTACTGGAGCCAAGCGGGGCCGACTTGGGGAAGTCGGAGCCGACTCGGCCGACTTGGAGATGCCGGGGCCAAGCATGGCCGACTTCGGAAAGTCGGGGCCGACTCGGCCGACTTGGAGGTGCTAGGGCCGAGTATAGCAGACTTAGGAAAGTTGAGGCCGACTCGGCCGACTTGGAGGTGCTGGGACCGAGCGGGGCCGACTTGGGAAGTCGGAGCCGACTCGGTCGACTTGGAGATGTCGAGGCGGGGCCGCCTTAAGCTTTTAATTTTGCTCTGATTACTCTAGTGGCTACATCAGCCACATCACTATCAATCTTGAGAAAGAAAATGCGTTGGTGGGACACAAAATAATTGCACCCTTCTCTTACTTAGTGCTAGTGTTGCATTGAGATTTCACGTTTGAACTTTCATGCCTGCCATTATACTCAAAAGACTAAAAAATATGAAGCTTTGTAGAGAGGCCATGAAAAGTATGAAATCTAACAAAATTTTATAATACTTTAAAATTAATTTTGTATTAAATAAAAAAATTAAAGTAACTATAACTCAAGTCTCTATCAATTAACTTTCATTCAAATTTTTAAAATTATATAATTTGAATCTATTAGTAGGTTAATTGGGTTTGCAGTTAGGCTGATCGCCACAATTTTTTGATAAAAATTAGTACTAAAAATATATTAAAGAGGAATGAAAGTTTAATAACAATAATCTAATTATAATTTAGAGACTATATTTCTTCAATTTGACTAGAGTATATAAGATCTAATTATAATTATAAGTTAAGATGGATGAATGAGGTACGAATTTTAGAATAGAATTCAGTTCATTTACATATGAATGGGGACATTTTTCTTGAATGATATTGAAATATATTAGACCCTGCACATAGAAATTAATTGACATACATAATATTTGATGTGATTTGATAACTTTTTTTATAAGATAGGTATGGATTGAAGGATTCTTCACATGTATGGCATGCATAGTTATTAGCAAAACAAAAAAAAAAAGTGTTATTTCATCCCAGTCAACAGTGTTTTGCACCAATTTGTCCTCCTAATGGATATTTTTGGGCTTTATATTTGGATCATTATGCGGTTGGGCAGTGGAGGCTAGTCACCTACCAAGGCAGGAGATATCTATATTCTATATGTATCACATGGTGAACTAAATCAAATTTAGCAAAATAGGGCTCCAACTTTGAGGGGTCATGAACTAAGAGGAGTCACCAGCTTTTGTGCAATTGGAATCACATTCTCTAGACGCATGATATGAGAGGATTCTAATATTTTTCCTTGATAATGTGAAAAACTTTTTGAGAAACAGAGCAAGGTTGGTCTGGACCTTAGGTCTGTCCCATGTGAACAGGTGCTAGGCAGTTGAGCTGGTTGGCTTGGAACATGTGAGTTACGAAAGTGAAATATATTGGGGAAAATATCTTTTCTTTGGGATAGATTTGTGAAAAAAAAAAATCATGATTAATAAAAAAAAATGTTACATTTTTATATGTCATATTATTGTAAGCCCTAATTTATATGCCGAGTTTGAGTACAGCCAGCCATCTCGTTTGTGGCCAAGCTACCGGCCAAACAAAGATTTATCGTGTCCCCTCGCTCTTGCCATCTACTACTACCAAATTAGGAGCGAGATAATGGATGAAATGGTTCTCGTCTGGGAGTGCAAGTAGATAAGCGTAACGGTTCAATGTGTCAAGACAAGCTAATTGATTTCTTAGTAACAAATTATAGCCATTTGGATAATTGGTGTGCCAAGTGAAGCGAAATGTTAGATGAATTTGATGTTACAAAAGACAAAGTTTGGCTTTATATAACCCATCACTTTCTAATAAATTGGAACAATATCAAGGGGAAAAAAAGGCTAAAAAGAAAGTAACATTATATAGGTACACCAATAAACCAGCAACAAAAAAGATTGATTATATAAAAGAAATATAATTAGTATACCAACAAATATTCTTCATAATCAAATGGCCATTACTCTAGAAAATAGGATGAATTTATAAGGAGGGCCCAAGATATAAACCTCCCTTTACATTCAATCAATATCCTCTAATGTGAAATAAGGTGTCACATTCAAGAATTTAGATCAGATTGTAGAAACCAAAAACTTTTTAATATTCATTTTAGTACATTGAAGAGGTATCAAGTCTTCTTCAAATTAGAGATGATCAAAGATACATGTATATAGAGTCTACGAGTGGGGTGGGTTGAACGAATGCATTCTTCTTTCTCTCCCTTTTTCTTGGAATGATACAGTTTGACAGCTATTTCTAACAATAATTATTCTTTTCAGTCCTAATATTTATCTTTAGTAAGTTAATTCCTATAATTAACTATCCAAGCACTGCATTTAATCGTGATAAATAGACAAATATATATATATATATATATATATATATATATCACATTTGGGACCGGATATGGGGCTCTGACAGGGGACCGGGCGGAAGTAGAACTGTGGAACATCTTTCTGCCGAGCGGGATGATCCAAGTCCCTAACACCTTTCATGGTCTGACATCCACTTGCGTTGCATGTGAATGGCCTACCCATTAGAATTCACGCGCCCATGAAAGCGTACGTTTTCCCCGGCTCCTTGCCCACATTACAAGGCCTTTTTCAAGCATGCCAATTGCCAAGATGGAGAGGTCCATCCATGAACGCTCCCACCGAACCTCGTGCCTGCCATCCAACAGCCCTGCCACCACACGCACGTACGGCACTGCATTGATTTAGTTGCTTCAAATATTCAACCCACATGTGACGAGTCGTTTTTATAACCGGTGCATTTTGGCACCGGTTTGCCAGTCAAAAGATGGGTTCCAAAGATATTGTAAGAAAGGTGTTAAAGAAAAAAATGCTATTTAAGTGGCATTTTTCCAATGCCATTTCATCTCCAGGAGCTCGGTCAAGTCAGCTATGCAGCTGACATGAAAAGATATAAAATCGCCACATGGTGTGGTGATTTCACTTATCACTTGAGATCGCCACACTTTCAGCTGAGAAATTGCCACACCATGTGGCGTTTTTCTCAGCCTCTTATAACAAAACAGAGCCCGATCGGTGCCTGTGCGCGATGATAGAAAAATATTCATCCTCTCCACGCTTCTCTCAAACCCGTTCCAATCGAGTTCCGATCGAGCGTTCCCAAGCATTGTTTCTCCCCGGTGTTCCAATCGATCGTCTGAAGCCTGGTCGGCGGCAAGCGGAGCTTTATTGCATCATCCCCCTTCTTCCTCCTCTTCTCTCTCGCTGCCGTCGCCTCCCGGTAGATTACAAATAAGTTTTTTTTTTGTATGATCTTTGTGGCACGAATGATCCAAATGGCCCCGATCTGTTTTGCCATGATCTATGCAAATGGCCCATGACTGTCACAACAGCCGGCCGTGTATCTTCACTGTCACAGAAATCCTAATTCAGAAAATAGAGTTAATTTACAAATTAAAAGAATGAAATGAACATATTGCATGGGCTTATTAATATTTTCACATAGCATTAATCTTTCTTTCATATATGTTTTAACGTATGATAAGGAGATTCTAAATTGACATAACTGGCCGTGGATGAAGCACTGTGACAGACATGGGAGATATTTTATCTGCGACAATACAGGCTGAATCAAATTAAATGCAATTAGATATTTAGATGCTGATCGATTTAAATTAGATTATATTTAGATGCTGATCGAATTAAATTAGATTATTGATCATTTGTTGGTTTTACAAGAAATTAGATTATATTGATATTGCTTGTACTATAGTATCTAATTATGATATTTAGATTATAGATGTTAAGTTGTTTGCCTTCTGCTAATTAAATTACATTTATAGGCGTGCACAAGGGTATTAATGTTGAAGTGTTTTATAAACCCATTGATGCAATGAGATATACCGTCAGCTAATAATTCTTTTAACTTGTTATGTCAGACATGGCTCATAATGTCTTAGATTCAGGGGCTCGTGATCGTACTGTTCTCACTTTGCAAGAGATGCATAGATCAACCAATATATTTCAGGGCGAGGTGTGTATTATTGATCGACAGTCCTTAAATAATTTATATTTGTTTATGTTAATGCGGATGTATCATTTAATTTATTTTTTGTCAAGAGTTACCGGTTCTTAGATGTCGTCGTCATGACGCACGTATATGGAGAGAGACACCGGGAATGTCGCACCCACGAGTACATCTAGATCATGTCGGCATGTTTGACATATATAGGATTGGCCAGATTCGACTGGATGTTGGCCTTATTTCTGCACTAGTAGAGAGATGGCGGCAAGAGACCCACACATTCCATCTACCTTTTGGTGAGGCGACCATTACACTACAGGATGTGAGTATTTTGAGTAGCCTTCGGATTGATGGTTCTGCTGTTACTGGGTTAGATCTGCGCCATACTATTCCGGAGTGGCAGGCTATATTTGGGAGGCTATTTGGTGTCGAGCCTCCTGTCGAAGCATTTCCAAAAGATCGTTTTTGATTGGCATTCTTCGATCAATTCTATCGCGACCTTCACTTGGACGAAGATGTGGATGATGAGGTTGTCCAGCAGTTCGTGAGGGGACAACTTCTTCGAATCATTGGTGGAGTTATTCTTCCAGATACCTCTGGTAATTTAGTTAAGTTGATGTATGTGCCATTTCTGGAAGACTTGGAGGCATTTGCCGCTCTTAGCTGGGGTTCGGCAACGCTGGCTGGTTTATATAGAGCACTATGTCGTGCTACGAGCCCTACTCAGTCTGATATCGGAGGATATCTTCCATTGCTACAGGTAAACACTTTATTCTTATGTTTGAGATCGAGGTAATTTTTATTGTTAATTAACAATTTGAATTATCCAAACATGCAGATTTGGGCATGGGAACGATTTCCTATTTTCCATCCCACGAGACTCGAGATTCCGGAGGCGAGACCTTCGGATGCTGATGATGATTGGCACTTAGGTGCACCGTGGGGGTTTAGATGGCACGTTAGATATAACATGAAAAATATTCCAACCCATACACTACGTGCTTATAGGGACCAGTTGGATGTGTTGGATGATAGTGAGCAACGGGTATGTCATTTTGCAATATGGAATTCAATTAGATCGATTCATTATGTTGATTAAGGTTTAATTATATATTTTCTATGCAGTTCTTATGGTGTCCTTACTCGCCGGTAGTTATTTCTATTTTACCTCCAAGCTGCTTGGTAAGTTCGGATATTTGGATGGCACGGATCCCGCTGATATGTTTTGATGTAGTTGAGTGGCATTTGCCGGACCGGGTGCTTCATCAATTTGGATGTCGCCAGTCGATTCCATGTCCATGCGATACTTCGCTACATCTTCATCAGATTGATAGACGAGGGAGGTCAAATGTTGCATGGGACGCCGTGCACAGGACTTATATTGAAACATGGAATGCACGGCGTCAGCATCTGATTATGGGAGAGCCTATAGTAGCAGAATTCCCATGCACACCCGATTATATGGCTTGGTTTAGGAGCATCACTCGAATATATGTAGGCCGTTCTGAGTATAGTACAAGGGGCTACGAAGGGGAAGGCACTTCATTTGAGTTTCTGGTACTATTTTATAAATTTGTTTGGGTCTCTTTTTCTTTCAAGTTCATAAGCTTTCATATAAATTTTTGTTGTCATATTATATGCAACATGAGAGGTTTCAACAATTGACTGTTGAGCTCGAGCGGGCTGTAGCCGCCCCAGTGGACGATGAGCGGCTAAAGATTTTGAGAAGCGCGACGGCAATGGCTCATGATATATTGTCAGTGGTCGGGCATCGGCATGTTCAGAGCACAGCTCCTTCAGCACTGTACCCAGAGGTCCCGGAGTCCACACGAGCCGATGTTGATCAGATGATGGAGACATTTCACTATACCCCATCGCCTTCTTGCATGCAGTCCCCATTACCACACGAGTATTCGCAGAGGAGGGACGCCGGGGAGGGTACGTCTGCCTGTCGCATTGAAGACATTGTTGATGCAGACATTTCCGAGATCTGTGAGGATGCCAATGTCTCCCAGTCACATTTGGATGCAGCTATGCATGATGTTTTCCATCCTACCTCGATACCCACGCAGGAGGGGGTGTCCTTTGGACTGTAGGGCCGCTGAGCCGCTTTGAAGAATCGTCTCTTGGGGGCAGCTAGGAACCCGCCTAAGAGCGTGACTCGGGGCCGCTTAAGTCGTGGACTTGAACCTCCTCAGGGGTAGGTTATACCAGCCTGGGGGTGTCCTTTGGACTGTAGGGCCGCCGAGCCGCTTTGAAGGATCATCTACAGGAAATCTCCAAACATGCACGTTTATTAATTTTTGGATAAATACATTACATTACTGGTGGTATTGCCGGAGATTATCTGCATTCTACGTTCGGGGGATTAGTTGCCCATTCAGATCTCCAAGTCGATATGCTCCATGGTGAAGGACCTCTGCTATCTGGTAGGGCCCTTCCCAGTTTGGAGACAATTTGCCCCCTCTGTTGGTTTAGACACCGAAGCCTTTCTTAGAACCAAATCTTCCTGGCGGAAGCTTTTTGAGCGGACGCGGGTATTATAATACCTCGCTACCTGCTGCTGGTAGGCTGCCATTTTAATTCGAGCTCGATCTCTTGCTTCATCAATGAGGTCAAGATTGGCTCTTAAATTAGGAAGGTTGTCTGCTTCGTCATATGATTCTACTCGACTACTTGGTAGGCCAATTTCGACGGGAATAACAGCTTCGGAACCGAAAACCAGATTGAACGGCGTCTCTCCCGTTGGTGTCCTGGGAGTTGTGTGGTATGCCCAGAGTACACTCGGGAGCTCTTCCACCCACCTTCCTTTGGACGTATCCAGTCTGGTCCTCAGTCCCCGCAATATCATATGATTTGTAACCTCGGCCTCTCTATTAGATTGTGGATGGCCGACGGAGGCGAATCGCTGCGTGATATCGAGATCAGCACAAAAGGTCCGGAAGGTGATGTTGTCGAACTGTCGGCCATTATCAGTGACAAGAGTATGTGGTATGCCGTATCGACAAATAATGGCTTTCCAGAAAAAGGCTTTGACTTTGGCTTCAGTGATCCTAGCGAGTGCTTCGGCTTCGACCCATTTAGTAAAATAATCGACGGTGACTAGCAGGAATTTTCGCTGTCCTGACGCCGGAGGGAAAGGGCCAAGGATGTCCATGCCCCATTGAGCGAAAGGCCAGGGACCAGAAAGAGGGTTTAACTGGGAAGACGGTTGTCGTTGAATGCAGGCGTACCGTTGGCATTGGTCACATCTTTTCACCAGTTCAGCTGCATCTTCTTGCATGGTCAGCCAATAATATCCTTGTCGAAGGGTCTTGCGCGCCAGAGATCGGCCTCCTGAGTGATTCCCACAGATGCCTTCATGAATCTCCCTAAGGACATAATCAGCATCTACTGCGCTAACACATTTGAGGAGAGGCTGAGAAAAGAATCTCTTGTAGAGTCGGCCATCTAGCAGTACAAATTTAGAAGCCCTCCGTTTGAGCAGCTTAGCTTCCTCATGATCAACTGGGAGAACGTCGTCCTTCAAATATCGGATATAAGATTCCATCCAGGTTTCCTCTTGGATAACGGGCAAAGCTTCTTCCACAGCTTCGATGCTAGGTGTCTCCAGGTACTCGATGTAGGTTTTGCCCATGGCGCTATCCACAGATGTAGCAAGCCGGGCCAACATATCAGCCCTAGCATTCTCACCTCTGGGGATATAGCTGATGGTGAAGTGATCTAACAAGGAACTAATAGTTTAACCTTGCTCAGATATTGGGACATGATAGGGTCCCGAGCTTCATACTCTCCTACCACCTGGGCAGAAATAAGCTGCGAGTCAGTGAAAGCTCGGAGATGCTTGATTCCCATCCCATGCGCTAGTTTGATTCTGGCTAACAAGGCTTCATATTCAGCTTGATTGTTAGTGGCTTCAAAGAGGAAACGAAGAGCATACTCCAGTACTACACCTTCTGGGCTGGCAAGAATAAGACCAGCTCCGCTCCCCTGGGAGTTAGAGGCTCCGTCGACATGGAGGACCCATGCTTTATCATTTCCCTCGTCAGCATCTAAAAGAATCCGGGGGAACTCTTCTTGATGTTCCTCAGACCAAGTGCATTCTACTAGGAAATCAGCCAAGACCTGGGATTTCAGAGCTACTCTGGGCTGAAATGACAAGTCGAATTCCCCTAGTTTGATGGCCCACTTGGCCAACCGGCC
Organism: Calamus simplicifolius; assembly: GCA_900491605.1. Taxonomy (NCBI): domain Eukaryota; kingdom Viridiplantae; phylum Streptophyta; class Magnoliopsida; order Arecales; family Arecaceae; genus Calamus; species Calamus simplicifolius. The sequence goes on from UESW01004088.1 coordinate 129,256, forward strand.
AGAGGTGTCTGGTCGTGACAAAATGGCTCTGAGAGGTTGATCGGTGAGGATGACTATAGGATGGGCCTGAAAGTAGGGTCTGAGTCGTCGGGCGGAGATGAATAAAGCAAAAATGACTTTCTCCATTTTGGAATACCTCTCTTCTGCACCATGAAGTACTTTGCTAGTATAATACACAGGTCTTTGAATGGCATGGTCGCCGACACGCACCAGAACGGAACTAACAGCTTCTGAGGAAGCCGCAAGATAGAGGAAAAGCTTTTCTCCTTCTTCCGGTTTAGACAACAGGGGCGGTGTGGACAAGAACTCCTTAAGTTCTTCAAAAGCTTGTTGACAGTCTTTCGTCCACTCAAAACCGTCCACTTTACGTAAGACCTTGAAGAAGGATAGACACCTCTCGGCCGATCTTGACAAAAATCGGCTTAATGCTGCTATCCTTCCGGTGAGTTGTTGCACCTCTTTCTTACATATAGGCCGCCTCATATTGAGAATGGCCTGAATTTTCTCTGGGTTTGCCTTAATCCCCCGCCGGGTAACCAAAAAACCCAAGAATTTTCCTGCAGTAACTCCAAATGCACATTTACGTGGGTTGAGCTTTATTCTATGGAGCCGGAGGTTGTGGAAGGTCTCCTGCAGGTCGGCGACATGGTCAGTGGCACAGGTGCTTTTTATCAACATATCATCTACATATACTTCCATGTTGCGGCCGAGCTGATCTTTAAAAACTTTGTTCATCAGCCTCTGATAGGTAGCTCCTGCATTCTTCAACCCGAAGGGCATTACTTTATAACAATAGATGCCCTTCTCGGTGATAAAAGAAGTATGCTCTTCGTCTAAGGGGTTCAATTTTATCTGATTGTACCCTGAGAAGGCATCCATGAAGCTAAGAAGTTCATAACCAGAAGTTGAATCTACTAACTGGTCGATCCGTGGCAACGGAAAACTGTCCTTAGGACAAGCTTTGTTAAGATCGGTGTAATCGATGCATATTCTCCATCCTCCATTGGCCTTCCGGACCATGACCACATTGGCTAGCCAATCAGGATATTGTGCCTCCCGAATATGACCGGCCATAAGCAATTTATCCACCTCTTCGTCTATGACCCTCTGCCGCTCAGAGGCAAAACTCCTTTTCTTCTGGCGAACAGGGCAGCAGCTTGGGTTGATATTAAGTTGATGAATAATCACCTCCGGAGGAATCCCGACTATGTCCGTCACTTTCCAAGCGAAGACATCCGCATTTGCCGATAAGAAGGCTAGGAGCTGATCCCAGACTTCAGGGAAGAGGAGCTCGCCAATTTGCACGATCTTAGTGGGATCATCCCCCAGGGGGCAAGATATTAGAAGCTCCACTGGCTCTCCTCTTCGCTCAACTTCTCTAGGGTCAAATGACTCGGCGACCGGAGGAATTTTAGCCACCTGAGGACTAGGGGCTAAATGATAGCAGGGTCTAACCGAGTCTACCTCTCCGTGCATCACACCAACTCCTTGGTTGGTAGGGAACTGCACCAACAGGCGCTTGGTAGATATAACTACATCTAACATATTCAACCCAGGGCGGCCGAGAATGGCGTTGTAAGCCAGGGGAACCCGAACCATCAGAAAATCCAGCATTACCGTGCTTTGACATGGCAGCGATCCTGCCGTTGCCGGTAAAGTAATCTTGCCTTCCACTCGTATAGAGTCTCCAGTGAAACTGACTAGAGGGACGGCTACAGGCCGAAGAGAGTCAAGAGGTAAATTCATCCGAAGAAATGCGTCATAAGTAAGCACATTAGCGGAGCTTCCACTGTCAATTAAGATCCTCTTTACAGGATGTTTAGCGACCGTCATTGAAACAACGACGCTATCATCTTTTACAACATTACCCCCCGCTATATCTCCCCCAGAAGGGATTACATCATCTAGCTCTCCCCCTCCCCTTGGCCTCTTAGAAGATGAGGCTCTTCCGTGGGAATCATGCCCACCATCCGTTCTGTTGGGGTGTTATCAATGTTGGCTTGAGCGGGAGGAGGTCTCATCAAAGCTGGTATGGGAGGAGCCTCTTTCTTCTGGATGTACTGCCCAAGATATCCCCTCTGAATGAGTTCTTCGATGGCTTGCTTCAAGTTCCGACATTCTTCAGTGTCATGGCGTAATCCCTGTGGAAACGGCAATAACGGCTCTTGTCGCGGGCGGTGCCCTTCTTCAACGGGGGTGGACGCCGTAAATAAGGCTCGTTTTCAATTTCCATAAGGATATGAGCCCGGGGCGCTAGAGGGGTGTAAGATGGTCTTCTCTGGGAGCCAGGCTCTTGCGGCGGTCAGTCGGTTGGCGCGAGGATTTGGACTTCTTGGGAGGGGGCCCGTTCAACTCTGGGCGAGCGGGTCTCTTGCCAGTCCTCTCCTGCGCACCTCTCCTTGATGAATCAGCTTCGTTGGTGCGGATATACTTCTGCACACGGCTCAAGAGATCAGCATAAGAGGAAGGAGGTTTTTTATCCATAGAGTAAGTAAAATGGGAGGGACGGAGCCCCCGTTTTAAAGCCAGCGTGGCTACAGCATCTTCAAGATGATAGACTTCTAGGGCCGCCACCTTGAAACGGGTTATAAAATCTTTCAAAGGTTCTCCTTCTTGCTGCTGCACGAAGAATAAGCTGTCTGCTACTCGATGAATCTTTCGACAAGCGTCGAAATGAGCCAGGAAAGATCTCTCCAATTGTCGAAAAGAGTCAATACTACGTGAGGGCAGACGAGAATACCAAACACGGGCCGCCTTACGGAGGGTGGCCGGGAAGGCAATGCATAAGAGGGCATCAGTCACTCCTTGGACCTGCATAATAGCTTTATAGCTCTCCAGATGATCTAGGGGATCGGTGGTACCGTCATAGGGGTCCAGTTAAGGAAATCGGAATCTCCTTGGAATGAGCTCTTCCATAACCCGCCGAGTAAGAGGGGGGCGAGTGTCGTAATCCGACCCCGGCTAATTGTTGATCCTTTGACTAAGTTCCTCCAGCCTGCGATCTTGCTCCTCAAGACGCCTTTCCATCCGATCAGTCATACGTCCTCCGGCTGGTTCAGGGGAACTAGAAAGAGACTGACGACGCCACCGGCGGTACTCCACATAAGGTTCCTTCCCCCACCGCCGCCCGGCAGGTGGGTTGCTAGGGGAATGGGTGAGAGAGCGCGAACCGTCCCGGGAGCTTTGAGAGCGCCGCCCTCCTGAGGAATAAGGGCGGAGAGCTTTGTCGGAGGGGATCTCCCTCGAGCTGATTGTCAGCTGATAGGAGTAGCCGACCTGGGCAACAGAGGTGGCTCGAGCCGTTGCCGGGCTCCTCTAGAGTGCTGTTCCTGCATCTGTTGAACCATCCCAACAAGAGTTTGGACTTGTTGGGTAAGGATCAGCAGTGGGTCTTGAGGAATAGCAGGGGCCGGCAGCGGCGAGGAAGGAACCGGAGGGTTCGACTTCACTGGCTCAGAAGAGCCAAGAGTTTTGAGATCATGGTTGGGAGGCGAGAGATGCCTCCCAGACCAATCAGAGGGATCCTCTTCCAGAGATCTAGAGCTCATCTTCGTGGAACCGTAGAACAGGTATTACTCACTGCTCTGACGATGGTCCCCTACCTGGCGTGCCAATCTGATGTTACTCAATCACCAGAATTTTGTTTTTCTTTTTCTTTGCTATGAGATCTCTTACTGAAGGAAAAAGGAGCCCCCTTCCTTCAAGCACCCCCCCCCCCCCCCCCTTCTTATCCCCTCCGAGCTTCTTCTTTTTTTTCCCTTTTCGTGGGTCAGAAGGTCCACGTGTAAGATAAACATTTACCCTAGCCCAGTGCTTGCTACATGGTCATTCATAGGTAATTAACAATAAAGGTATTAAAAAACTTACTTATGAAGATAAGGATCTTCATGATGACCTTGGTTATCCCAAGGGAATGTCAGGATTAGTGGGAATGTCAGAGTCAGAGAAAAGGTATCTGGTCCTAAAACAGGAGCTCAATATCTCCTTTTTCTAGATGAACGGCGATGTTCCAGTGTTTGTCTTATTCAAACCATTTAAAGTGTCATGATGCTTAATGATTCTCGATTTCTATTTCGGACACGACAGCTCGTCGTGTTTAGTGCCCCTGATACGAGAATGATTCCAAGATTGGGGGCTGTCCAGGACTAGGGGCCGCCCAGATCCTGGGGGCCACCTAGGACCAGGGGGCCGCCCAGGACCTGGGGGCCGCTTAGGACTGGGGGGCCACCCAGACTCTGGGGGCCATCTAGGATTAGGAGGCCGCCTAGGACCTTAGGGCCGCCTAGGACTAGGGGCCGCCCAGACTCTGGGGGTCGCCCAGACCTTGAGGGCCGCCTAGGACCAGGATCTTAATTTTTTGTTTTCCAACCACATCATTTACTAACCATTTTATTTACCAACTATATCAAGCCCCACTCTCATGACCTATCAAAGTAGGCATAATCAATAATTTTACACACAGTTTTTCCGCTATAGACCTGAGCATTCGTTGAGTGGTCGCATCCGGCTTCAGGGTTAAAGATTAAGCCTTTGGCGATGTCAACCCTTAAAGATTTGATCTACAATAATTTATTCGGGATCAATTGTGCCTTGTCTTGTCTTGTTTGTTTCTCTCTTCCTTTGGATCGAACATTTTATCGTGCAACTAACGATAAGGCGGGCCCCATACCTGTTAATGAGGAGGACCCTTCCTTCTGAGATGTTTTCTGTTTCTGAGCATTTCGCACATCAACGACGCAGTGGCTGGATCACAGTCTTAGATTTGCCAACGTTTGGATGTGTCTTTGAGAGACATGCCAGCCGCGTGGGAGGTTGCTTAAGATGCCTTAAGCTGTCGCGGGCTATTTGAAGGGAGATTCGTTTGCACACAATTCTTCCAAAGACTTGGAATGGTCTGAGGGCAACTTAGTGCCGAGACCAACTTGAGGTCTTAATCGACTCAGGGGGGCACCTCTGTTACGGGGCCGAGTAGTGTCCCATGGGCCGCGATGTCGACGAGCCCATTTAGAACCACCTCGAGGGTTTGTGTGCCGCCCAAGGGATGACTCGATCGGGTACGGAGCCTTTAGGGTCTTAACCGACTCAGGGGTACCTCCATGCCAGGGCCGAATGGTGTCCCATGGGCCGCGATGTCGACGAGCTCCTTTAGAACCACCTCGAGGGTTTGTGTGCCGCCCGAGTGGCAACTCGACCGGGTACGAAGCCTTTAGGGTCTTAACCGACTCGGGAGCACCTCCGTGTCGAGGCCGAGTGGTGTTCCATGGGCCGCGATGCCGGTGAGCTCCTTTAGAACCACCTCAGGGGTTTGTGTGCCACCCGAGGGGTGACTCGATCAGGTATGGAGCCTTTAGTGTCTTAACCGACTCGGGGGCACCTCCGTGCTGGGGCCAAGTGGTGTTTCATGGGCCGCGATGCCGGCAAGCTCCGTTAGAACCACCTCAGGGGTTTGTGTGCCGCCCGAGGGGCGACTCGATCAGTTACAGAGCCTTTAGGGTCTTAACTGACTCAGGGGCACCTCCGTACCGGGGCCGAGTGGTGTCCTGTGGGCCGCGATACCCTTGAGCTCCTTTAGAACCACCTCGGAGGTTTGTGTGCCGCCCGAGGGGCAACTCTATCGGGTACAGAGCCTTTAGGGTCTTAACCGACTCGGGGGCACCTCCGTGCCGGGACCAAGTGGTGTCCCGTAGGCCGCGATGCCGGCGAGCTCCTTTAGAACCACCTTGGGGGTTTGTGTACCACCCGAGGGGCGACTCGACCGAGTACGGAGCCTTTAGGATCTTAACCGACTCGGGGCACCTCTGTGCCGAGGCCGAGTGGTGTCCCGTAGGCCACGATGCCGGCGAGCTTCTTTTCTGAGTCTGGTCCTTGGACACAAGGGAGAATAGGTTGTGGCACTGGAAGGGATCCTTTTATTACTCATACTTTGGGGGGATACATCATTGATAATATTGGCTGAGGTTATCCACGTTCTAGGTACGTGGAATGGGTCGTCCGTCGAGTTCTTCTAGTCTGTATGCCCCCGATGGAGTGTCTCGGCGACGCGATAAGGACCTTCCTAGTTGGGGGATAGTTTGCCCCCCTTCGTAGGCTTGGATATATCAGCCTTTCTCAAAACCATATCTCCATGGAGAAAGACCTTGGGACGAACCCAGGCATTGTAGTACTTGGTGGCCCGCTGGCGGAAGGTCGCCATTCGTAGCCTCGCCCGATCGTGCGCTTCGTCGATGAAGTCCAGATTAGCTTGTATCAGTGTGAAATTGTTTTCTTCGTTGAAGGACTCCACATGCGGACTGGGCAATCCAATCTCAACAGGGATGACAGCTTTGGATCCGAAGACGAGACTGAAGGGAGTCTCGCCCGTTGGGGCCCTAGGGGTCGTATGGTAAGCCCATATCACACTGGGGAGTTCCTCCACCCATCGACCCTTGGATCTGTCTAGCCGAATCCTGAGCCCTCTGAGAATGGTGCGGTTCATGACCTCGGCCTCTCCATTGGTCTGGGGGTGGCCGACAGAGGTGAATCGATGGCAAATACCCAACTCATCGTAGAAAGCCTTGAATGCATCATTGTTGAACTGGCGGCCTTTGTCCATGACAAGAGTGTGAGGTAGGCCAAAGCGGCATATGATCGACTTCCAGTATAAGGCTTTGACTTTACTCTCGGTGATCTTAGCCAGCGCCTCGACCTCGACCCACTTGGTGAAGTAGTCGATGGCTACTAACAAGAATCTCCGCTGTTCCGAAGCTGGGGGGAATGGCCTGAGGATGTCCTTTCCCCACTGAGCGAAGGGCCAAGGAGCCGAAAGCGGGCTTAGTGGGGTAGACGGCTGACGCTGGATGTGTGCATGGTGCTGCCAACCATCGCACTTCTGAACCAGTTTGGCAGTATCCTCCCTCATGGTAAGCCAGAAATATCCCTAACGGAGGGCCTTCTGGGCCAGGAACCTGCCCCCCATGTGATTTTCGTAGATGCCTTCATGGATTTCTCTAAGGATGTAGTCGGCGTCGGCGGGTCCCACGCATTTGAGCAGGGGGTATGAGAATGACCTCCTGTATAGACGTCCATCTAGAAGGATGAATTTGGAAGCCCTCCACTTGAGCAGCTTGGCTTCATTGCGATCATTAGGGAGGGTGCTGTCAGTGAGATAGCAGACGTAGGCATCCATCCATGTAGGCTCTTGGGTGAGCGGGAGGACTTCCTCGCCATCTGCTATGCTGGGCCTTTCTAGGCATTCAATGTAGGCGTCTCTTACGATGCCGTCAGCGGAGGTAGCTAGGCGGGAAAGGATGTTGGCCTTGGCGTTCTCACTCCGGGGAATGTAACTGATGCTAAAATAAGCTAACGGGGAGACCAAGAGCTGAACCTTGCCTAGGTATTGAGCCATAGCAGGGTCACGCACCTCGTACTCTCCGTTGATTTGTTCGGAGACGAGTTGCGAGTCAGTGAAAGCTCTGAGATGCCTTATTCCGAACTCTTAGGCTAGCCTTAATCCTGCCAGCAGGGCCTCGTACTCGGCTTGGTTATTGGTGGCTTTGAATAGAAATCGTAGGGTGTATTCTGCTCTCTCTCCACCCGGTCCGGTGAGAATGAGGCTGGCACCGCTTCCCTGAGAGTTTGAAGCACCGTCTACATGGAGGATCCAAGTTTCTCCATCATCGCTCGGCTCGGGCTCATGCTGCTCCACGGAAACCTCCCTGGTCTCCTCATCCGCCCAAGTGCACTCGACTAGTAAATCAGCCAGGACTCGAGACTTCAAGGCTGGCTGTGCTTGGAAGGAGAGGTCAAACTCTCCTAGCTTAATGGCCCACTTGGCGAGTCGGCCTGAGGTGTCTGGACGGGCCAGGATGGCTCAGAGGGGCTGGTCCGTGAGCACCACAATGGGATGGGCTTGAAAATATGGGTGGAGACGTCGAGCGGAGACGATCAGGGCGAAGATGAATTTTTCTATCTTGGAGTACCTGAACTCCGCATCGTGGAGCACCTTGCTCACATAATAAATGGGTCTTTAGGTTCTGTCGGCATCAAGACGTACCAAGACTGAGCTAACAGCCTCGGGAGAGGCGGCAAGGTAGAGGAAAAGACTCTCCCCGTCCTTTGGCTTGGACAGGAGCGGCGGAGAAGATAGAAACGCCTTCAGGCCACTTAATGCTTTCTAGCAGTCATCCGTCCACTCGAAGTTGTTTACTTTCCGCAGGGCCTTGAAGAAGGGCAAGCACCTCTCGGCTGATTTGGAGAGGAAAGGACTTAAAGCTGCCACCCTTCTCGTTAGTCGTTGTACTTCTTTCTTGCTGGATGGTGACCTCATGTCGAGGATGGTGCTGATCTTCTCTGGGTTTGCCTCGATCCCCCACTGAGTCACCATGAAACCCAGGAACTTATCCACCGTAACCCCAAAGGCACACTTCTTGGGATTCAGCTTGACCTGAAAGCGATGGAGGTTGTTGAAAGTTTTCTCTAAGTCGGAGATGTGGTTGGAGGCACAGGTGCTTTTTGTCAGCATGTCGTCCACATAGACCTCCATGTTTCGGCCCAGCTGGTCCTGAAAAACTTTGTTCATCAATCTCTGATAGGTTGCCCCCGTGTTCTTGAGACCGAAGGGCATCACTTTGTATCAATAGATGCCTTTTTCTGTCACAAAGGAGGTGTGCTCTTCGTTGCTGGGGTTCATCCTTATTTTGTTATATCAAGAGAAAGCATCCATGAAGCTGAGGAGCTCGTGGCCGGAGGTGGAAACTACCAACTGATCTATCCTTGGCAGGAGAAAACTGTCTTTCGGACATGCCTTGTTGAGGTCGGTGAAGTCAATGCAAATTCTTCAGCTCCTGCTTGCCTTTCGTACCATAACCACATTAGCCAGCTAGCTAAGGTAATGCGCCTCTCGGATGTGGCCGGCACTGAGCAGCTTGTTAACCTCCTCATCGATGGCTTTTTGCCGCTCGGGAGCGAAGCTTCTCTTCCTTTGGTGGATTGGATGGTGCTTCGGATCGATATTGAGCTTGTGGGTGATTACTTCTAAAGGGATACTAGGCATGTCAGACGCTGACCAAGCAAAAACGTCTGAGTTGGCCCGCAGGAAGGCTAGGAGGCGATCACAGTCTTCTGGGAGAAGGAGTCCGCCGACACGCACGGTCTTTGCTGGATCGTCCCCGAGGGGAAAGGTTAGGAGGTGCTCGGCCGGCTCTCCCCCCTTGCCAGACTCCCTGGGATCGGGCGCCTCGGGGACCGACTCTGCCTCCAAAGGACTTGATGCTGCATGATAGCAGGGCAGGACTGAGCCGACCTTGCCCCTCATCTCCCCGACACCTTTGCTAGTAGGGAACTGCACCAGCAGGTGCCGGGTGGAGATAATCGCATCCAATAGATTCAAACCTGGGCGCCCGAGGATGGCGTTGTATGCCAAAGGGACTCGCACTACCAGGAACTTCATGATCACTGTGCTTTGGTGCGGCGGTATCCCGGCTATCACAGGTAGGGATATCTCACCCTCAACCCTTACTGAATCCCCTGTGAATCCGACCAGGGGGGTTGCCACAGGCTGAAGAGAGTCAACAGATAAACCCATCCTAACAAATGCGTCATAGGTAAGGATGTCAGCTAAGCTGCCACTATCAACTAATATCCTCTTTACAGGGTGCTTGGCGATCGTCATAGAGACGGCGATGCCTTCATTATTTACATTCTCAACATTTACCGATCCCCCTCCAAGAACTACATTACCCGGCGCCTCCTCCTGCCTCAGCCGCTTAGATGGGGAAGCCGCCCCCCAAGATACCATCCCGACCGTCTGCTTCGTGGGGGTGTTGTCGATAGCAGCCTGAACGGGTGGAGGCCCCATGAGCGCCGGTAGCGGTTACAACGCCTTCTGGATATACTTGCCGAGGTAGCCCCGCTGGATGAGCTCTTCAATGGCACGCTTCAAGCTGAAGCAACTGTCGGTGTCATGGCCGTAATCCTGATGGAATCGGCAATAATGGCTCTTGTCATGGGGGGGACCTTTCTTCATAGGAGGAGGGCGCTGGAGATAAGGCTCGCCCTCGATCTCCATAAGGATGTGAGATCGGGGGGCGAGAAGGGGTGTGAGCTTGCTCTCATCAGGGACGGGGCTTCGATGCCTGCCACCGGATCGACGAGGCGGATCGGACCGTCGGTGGCGAGGGGGTTCATTCGGCTCGAGGCGAGTAGGCTTGCGACTGGAACTCCTTGAGGATTCTCGGTGGGTTAGGTCAGCCTCATCCGCACGGATGTACTTCTGAGCCCGGAGGAGGAGGTTGGAGTAAGAACTCGGGGGCTTTTTGTCCAAAGAAAAGGTGAAGCGGGATGGGAGGAGCCCCTGCTTTAGCGCCAGCATTGTCACCGCGTCATCCAGATGATAGACTTCAAGGGCAGCAGTCTTGAATCGGGACACGAAGTCCCGCAGCGACTCCCCCTCCCTCTGGCGCACGGAGAAGAGGCTATCCGCAACTCTCGGGATCCGCCGGTAGGAATCAAAGTGCGCCAGAAAGGTCCTTTCCAACTCTCTAAAGGAGTCGAAGTTGTGAGGGGGCAGGCGCGAGTGCCAAGCGCGAGCAGCTTTCCGTAGAGTGGCAGGGAAAGCTTTGCAGAGAAGGGCATCCGTAGCACCCTGGACTTGCATCATGGCTTTGTAACTCTTGAGGTGATCCAGAGGGTCCGTAGTACCATCGTACGGATCTATCGGGAGAAAACAGAATCTAGAGGGGATGGGCTCCTCCAGTATCCGACGGGTATAAGCAGGATGGGTGTCAAACTCCTCCTCCGGCTGACTATTGATCTTCCTGGTGAGCTCATTTAGTCACCGATTGTAGTGATCCAGCGCTCCTCTACCTGGTGGCTAATCGTCAGAGCCCTCCGAGATGGCTCGGTGGATGAAGAAGAAGAAGGAGAAGGAAAAGGACGCGGAAGGTGGGACTTCCGCTTTGGCTCCTCTTGGCGGTGCGACTCTGGAGGGAACTTGCTCGGGCCATAATTGGGGGACCGTGGCCGCTTAGGGGGATCACGACGGGGCTTCCTAGGGGAAGCCTAACGATGACCGGCCTCTCGCTGGGGAGAGCTTCCCCTTGCTGACTGCTGACTGGCAGGGGAAGCGGTCTGGTGCTGGATGGCCACTGACTGCTGCTGCTGAAGTCCGTGGACCATGGCAGTGAGAGTTTGGACTTGATGAGTGAGAGCTGCCAGTTTTTTCGCAGCCAGGGCAGCCGCATCTGGTGGCGGAGAGGGGACGGGAGGATTGACAGTAGGGGGATTAGCCTCCTGCTGCCTAATCGGCGGGGGAAGCCCCACCGGACAGCTGATGGAAGCATCTCGAGCTCGGGTCACCACCATGGCTCAATGAAGGAAGACGAGGGGGTAAGAGTTCACTGCTAAGTAACACATATGACTAAGCAAGCGCCCTCAATGTTCTTCTCAGCCCCCGCTACCTGGCGCGCCAATCTGATGATGCCCGATCACCGGTCTTGAACGTTGGGAGAAGAGAGATGCTTAATCCACGAATCCATGCCTGATCGGATGGCCTGCAAAAAAGTCCCAAGACCGGAAGGGTGCTCCAGTGGGGACCCTCCGATGCTCAAGTCAGCAACTGAGGTCAACAGCTGAGGGAGAGCTCAGACGAGCCCTTTTTGGGGAGAAAAATTAGTCCTCATAAAGGGGGAATCCCTCTCTGGGTATTAGGGTAGCGAGTGTATGAGTTTTTTACCTGGTTCTTGAGTGGACTTATCCTTTTATAGGTGGTTGACACCTGCACGATCACGTGGAGTTCCGTGAGAAAGGAATGTCCGCTAGGTTCGTGGGGGTTGCATGAATCTGGGCCAGTTGGTGGGTCCTGTCCCATTAGAGAGGAAAGAAATGGCGGTTGGTGGGCTAAGTCCCATCAGTCAGTGGGGCTAACGGGTAGTTAGGTCTGGTCCCATCGGAGGCATGGCCAGTGGGTAGTTGGGCCTGGCGATGTCAGACAGCGCAGGCCAAAAAGATTGCGGCTTGAACTGCCAGGACCGTCCTGGGGCCGACTTGAGAAAGTCGGGACCGCCTTGACTCTCCTGAGGGCGCAGAGGCCGAGCAGGGCCGACTCGGCCGACTTGGAGGTGCCAGGACGGGGCCGACCAGGGATGGTCGGGGCCGACTCGGCCAGTTTGGAGATGCCGGGATCGAGGGGGTCGACTTGGAAAAGTCGGGTCGACTCGGCTGGCTTGGAGGTACCGGGGCCGAGCGGGGCCGACTTGGGGATGTCGGGGCCGACTCGGCCGACTGTAAGGTACCTCGGCCGAGCGGGGCCGACTTGGGAAAGTCGGAGCCGACTCGACCAGCTTGGAGGTGCTGAGGCCGAGCATAGCCGACTTGGGAAAGTCAGGGTCGACTCGGCCGACTTGGAGGTGCCGGGGCCGAGCATGGCCGACTTGGAAAGTCGGGGCCGACTCGGCCGACTTGGAGGTACCAGGGCCGAGCATGACCGACTTGGGAAAGTCGGGGCCGACCCGGCCGACTGGGAGGTGCTGGAGCCGAGCGGGGCCGACTTGGGAAAGTTGGGGCCGACTCGGGAAAGTCGGGGCCGATTCGGCCGGCTTGGAGGTGTCGAGGCCGAGCATGGCCGACTTGGGAAAGTCGGGGCCAACTCGACCGACTTGGAGGTGCTGGGGCCGAGCGGGGCCGACTTGGGGAAGTCGGAGCCGACTCGGCCGACTTGGAGATGCCGGGGCCAAGCATGGCCGACTTCGGAAAGTCGGGGCCGACTCGCCGACTTGGAGGTGCTAGGGCCGAGTATGGCAGACTTGGGAAAGTTGAGGCCGATTCGGCCGACTTGGAGGTGCTGGGACCGAGCGGGGCCGACTTGGGAAGTCGGGGCCGACTCGTCGACTTGGAGATGTCGAGGCGGGGCCGCCTTAAGCTTTTAATTTTGCTCTGATTACTCTCATGGCTATCAGCCACATCACTACCAATCTTGAGAAAGAAAATGCGTTGGTGGGACACAAAATAATTGCACCCTTCTCTTACTTAGTGCTAGTGTTGCATTGAGATTTCACGTTTGAACTTTCATGCCTGCCATTATACTCAAAAGACTAAAAATATAAAGCTTTGTAGAGAGGCCATGAAAAGTATGAAATCTAACAAAATTTTATAATACTTTAAAATTAATTTTATATTAAATAAAAAAATTAAAGTAATTATAACTCAAGTCTCTATCAATTAACTTTCATTCAAATTTTTAAAATTATATAATTTGAATCTATTAGTAGGTTAATTGGGTTTGCAGTTAGGCTGATCGCCACAATTTTTTGATAAAAATTAGTACTAAAAATATATTAAAGAGGAATGAAAGTTTAATAAAAATAATCTAATTATAATTTAGAGACTATATTTCTTCAATTTGACTAGAGTATATAAGATCTAATTATAATTATAAGTTAAGATGGATGAATGAGGTACGAATTTTAGAATAGAATTCAGTTCATTTACATATGAATGGGGACATTTTTCTTGAATGATATTGAAATATATTAGACCCTGCACATAGAAATTAATTGACATACGTAATATTTGATGTGATTTGATAACTTTTTTTATAAGATAGGTATGGATTGAAGGATTCTTCACATGTATGGCATGCATAGTTATTAGCAAAAAAAAAAAAAAGTGTTATTTCATCCCAGTCAACAGTGTTTTGCACCAATTTGTCCTCCTAATGGATATTTTTGGGCTTTATATTTGGATCATTATGCGGTTGGGCAGTGGAGGCTAGTCACCTACCAAGGCAGGAGATATCTATATTCTATATGTATCACATGGTGAACTAAATCAAATTTAGCAAAATAGGGCTCCAACTTTGAGGGGTCATGAACTAAGAGGAGTCACCAGCTTTTGTGCAATTGGAATCACATTCTCTAGACGCATGATATGAGAGGATTCTAATATTTTTCCTTGATAATGTGAAAAACTTTTTGAGAAACAGAGCAAGGTTGGTCTGGACCTTAGGTCTGTCCCATGTGAACAGGTGCTAGGCAGTTGAGCTGGTTGGCTTGGACATGTGAGTTACGAAAGTGAAATATATTGGGGAAAATATCTTTTCTTTGGGATAGATTTGTGAAAAAAAAAATCATGATTAAAAAAAAATGTTACATTTTTATATGTCATATTATTGTAAGCCCTAATTTATATGCCGAGTTTGAGTACAGCCAGCCATCTCGTTTGTGGCCAAGCTACCGGCCAAACAAAGATTTATCGTGTCCCCTCGCTCTTGCCATCTACTACTACCAAATTAGGAGCGAGATAATGGATGAAATGGTTCTCGTCTGGGAGTGCAAGTAGATAAGCGTAACGGTTCAATGTGTCAAGACAAGCTAATTGATTTCTTAGTAACAAATTATAGCCATTTGGATAATTGGTGTGCCAAGTGAAGCGAAATGTTAGATGAATTTGATGTTACAAGAAGACAAAGTTTGGCTTTATATAACCCATCACTTTCTAATAAATTGGAACAATATCAAGGGGAAAAAAAGGCTAAAAAGAGAGTAACATTATATAGGTACACCAATAAACCAGCAACAAAAAAGATTGATTATATAAAAGAAATATAATTAGTATACCAACAAATATTCTTCATAATCAAATGGCCATTACTCTAGAAAATAGGATGAATTTATAAGGAGGGCCCAAGATATAAACCTCCCTTTACGTTCAATCAATATCCTCTAATGTGAAATAAGGTGTCACATTCAAGAATTTAGATCAGATTGTAGAAACCAAAAACTTTTTAATATTCATTTTAGTACATTGAAGAGGTATCAAGTCTTCTTCAAATTAGAGATGATCAAAGATACATGTATATAGAGTCTACGAGTGGGGTGGGTTGAACGAATGCATTCTTCTTTCTCTCCCTTTTTCTTGGAATGATACAGTTTGACAGCTATTTCTAACAATAATTATTCTTTTCAGTCCTAATATTTATCTTTAGTAAGTTAATTCCTATAATTAACTATCCAAGCACTGCATTTAATCGTGATAAATAGACAAATGGATATATATATATATATATATATCACATTTGGGACCGGATATGGGGCTCTGACAGGGGACCGGGCGGAAGTAGAACTGTGGAACATCTTTCTGCCGAGCGGGATGATCCAAGTCCCTAACACCTTTCATGGTCTGACATCCACTTGCGTTGCATGTGAATGGCCTACCCATTAGAATTCACGCGCCCATGAAAGCGTACGTTTTCCCCGGCTCCTTGCCCACATTACAAGGCCTTTTTCAAGCATGCCAATTGCCAAGATGGAGAGGTCCATCCATGAACGCTCCCACCGAACCTCGTGCCTGCCATCCAACAGCCCTGCCACCACACGCACGTACGGCACTGCATTGATTTAGTTGCTTCAAATACTCAACCCACATGTGACGAGTCGTTTTTATAACCGATGCATTTTGGCACCGATTTATCGGTCAAAAGATGGGTTTCAAAGATATTAAAAAGATGTTAAAAAAAAAACGCTATTTAAATGGCATTTTTCCAATGCCATTTCATCTCCAGGAGCTCGGTCAAGTCAGCTATGCAGCTGACATGAAAAGACATAAAATCACCACATGGTGTGGCGATTTCATATCACTTGAAATCGCCACACTTTCAGCTGAGAAATTGCCACACCATGTGGTTTTTCTCAGCCTCTTATAACAAAACAGAGCCCGATCGGTGCCTGTGCGCGACGATAGAAAAATATTCATCCTCTCCACGCTTCTCTCAAACCCGTTCCAATCGAGTTCCGATCGAGCGTTCCCAAGCATTGTTTCTCCCCGGTGTTCCAATCGATCGTCCGAAGCCTGGTCGGCGGCAAGCGGAGCTTTATTGCATCATCTCCCTTCTTCCTCCTCTTCTCTCTCGCTGCCGTCGCCTCCCGGTAGATTACAAGTAAGTTTTTTTTTTTTTGTATGATCTTTGTGGCACGAATGATCCAAATGGCCCCGATCTGTTTTGCCATGATCATGCAAATGGCCCATGACTGTCATAACAGCCGACCGTGGATCTTCACTGTCACAGAAATCCTAATTCAGAAAATAGAGTTAATTTACAAATTAAAAGAATGAAATGAACATATTGCAAGGGCTTATTAATATTTTCACATAGCATTAATCTTTCTTTCATATCTGTTTTAACGTATGATAAGGAGATTCTAAATTGACATAACTGGTCGTGGATGAAGCACTGTGACAGACATGGGAGATGTTTTATCTGCAACAATACAGGCTGAATCAAATTAAATGCAATTAGATATTTAGATGCTGATCGATTTAAATTAGATTATATTTAGATGCTGATCGAATTAAATTAGATTATTGATCATTTGTTGGTTTTACAAAAAATTAGATTATATTGATATTGCTTGTACTATAGTATCTAATTATGATATTTAGATTATAGATGTTAAGTTGTTTGCCTTCTGCTAATTAAATTACATTTATAGGCGTGCACAAGGGTATTAATCTTGAAGTGTTTTATAAACCATTGATACAATGAGATATACCATCAGCTAATAATTCTTTTAACTTGTTATGTCAGACATGGCTCATAATGTCTTAGATTCAGGGCTCGTGATCGTACCGTTCTCACTTTGCAAGAGATGCATAGATCAACCAATATATTTCAGGGCGAGGTGTGTATTATTGATCGACAGTCCTTAAATAATTTACATTTGTTTATGTTAATGCGGATGTATCATTTAATTTATTTTTTGTCAGAGTTACCGGTTCTTAGATGTCGTCGTCATGACGCACGTATATGGAGAGAGACACCGGGAATGTCACACCCACGAGTATAGTATTATCTAGATCATGTCGGCATGTTTGGCATATATAGGATTGGCCAGATTCGACTGGATGTTGGCCTTATTTCTGCACTAGTAGAGAGATGGCGGCAAGAGACCCACACATTCCATCTACCTTTTGGTGAGGCGACCATTACACTACAGGATGTGAGTATTTTGAGTAGCCTTCGGATTGATGGTTCTGCTGTTACTGGGTTAGATCTGCGCCATACTATTCCGGAGTGGCAGGCTATATTTGGGAGGCTATTTGGTGTCGAGCCTCCTGTCGAAGCATTTCCAAAAGATCGTTTTTGATTGGCATTCTTCGATCAATTCTATCGCGACCTTCACTTGGACGAAGATGTGGATGATGAGGTTGTCCAGCAGTTCGTGAGGGGACAACTTCTTCGAATCATTGGTGGAGTTATTCTTCCAGATACCTCTGGTAATTTAGTTAAGTTGATGTATGTGCCATTTCTGGAAGACTTGGAGGCATTTGCCGCTCTTAGCTGGGGTTCGGCAACGCTGGCTGGTTTATATAGAGCACTATGTCGTGCTACGAGCCCTACTCAGTCTGATATCGGAGGATATCTTCCATTGCTACAGGTAAACACTTTATTCTTATGTTTGAGATCGAGGTAATTTTTATTGTTAATTAACAATTTGAATTATCCAAACATGCAGATTTGGGCATGGGAACGATTTCCTATTTTCCATCCCACGAGACTCGAGATTCCGGAGGCGAGACCTTCGGATGCTGATGATGATTGGCACTTAGGTGCACCGTGGGGGTTTAGATGGCACGTTAGATATAACATGAAAAATATTCCAACCCATACACTACGTGCTTATAGGGACCAGTTGGATGTGTTGGATGATAGTGAGCAACGGGTATGTCATTTTGCAATATGGAATTCAATTAGATCGATTCATTATGTTGATTAAGGTTTAATTATATATTTTCTATGCAGTTCTTATGGTGTCCTTACTCGCCGGTAGTTATTTCTATTTTACCTCCAAGCTGCTTGGTAAGTTCGGATATTTGGATGGCACGGATCCCGCTGATATGTTTTGATGTAGTTGAGTGGCATTTGCCGGACCGGGTGCTTCATCAATTTGGATGTCGCCAGTCGATTCCATGTCCATGCGATACTTCGCTACATCTTCATCAGATTGATAGACGAGGGAGGTCAAATGTTGCATGGGACCGTGCATGGACTTATATTGAAACATGGAATGCACGGCGTCAGCATCTGATTATGGGAGAGCCTATAGTAGCAGAATTCCCATGCACACCCGATTATATGGCTTGGTTTAGGAGCATCACTCGAATATATGTAGGCCGTTCTGAGTATAGTACAAGGGGCTACGAAGGGGAAGGCACTTCATTTGAGTTTCTGGTACTATTTTATAAATTTGTTTGGGTCTCTTTTTCTTTCAAGTTCATAAGCTTTCATATAAATTTTTGTTGTCATATTATATGCAACATGAGAGGTTTCAACAATTGACTGTTGAGCTCGAGCAGGCTGTAGCCGCCCCAGTAGACGATGTGCGGCTAAAGATTTTGAGAAGTGCGACGGCAATGACTCATGGTACATTGTCAGTGGTCGGGCATCGGCATGTTCAGAGCACAGCTCCTTCAGCACTGTACCCAGAGGTCCCGGAGTCCACACGAGCCGATGTTGATCAGATGATGGAGACATTTCACTATACCCCATCGCCTTCTTGCATGCGGTCCCTATTACCACACGAGTATTCGCAGAGAGGGACGCCGGGGAGGGTACGTCTGCCTGTCGCATTGAAGACATTGTTGATGCAGACATTGCCGAGATCTATGAGGATGCTGATGTCTCCCAGTCACATTTGGACGCAGCTATGCATGATGTTTTCCATCCTACCTCGATACCCACGCAGGAGGGGGTGTCCTTTGGACTGTAGGGCCGCCGAGCCGCTTTGAAGAATCGTCTCTTGGGGGCAGCTAGGAACCCGCCTAAGAGCGTGACTCGGGGCCGCTTAAGTCATGGACTTGAACCTCCTCAGGGGTAGGTTATGCCAGCCTGGGGGTGTCCTTTGGACTGTAGGGCCGCCGAGCCGCTTTGAAGGATCATCTACAGGAAATCTCCAAACATGCACGTTTATTAATTTTTGGGTAAATACATTACATTACTGGTGGTATTGCCGGAGATTATCTGCGTTCCACGTTCGGGGGATTAGTTGCCCATTCAGATCTCCAAGTCGATATGCTCCACGGTGAAGGACCTCTGCTATCTGGTAGGGCCCTTCCCAGTTTGGAGACAATTTGTCCCCCTCTGTTGGTTTAGACACCGAAGCCTTTCTTAGAACCAAATCTCCTGGCGGAAGCTTTTTGAGTGGACGCGGGTATTATAATACCTCGTTACCTGCTGCTGGTAGGCTGCCATTTTAATTCGAGCTCGATCTCTTGCTTCATCAATGAGGTCAAAATTGGCTCTTAAATTAGGAAGGTTGTCTGCTTCGTCATATGATTCTACTCGACTACTTGGTAGGCCAATTTCGACGGGAATAACAGCTTCGGAACCGAAAACCAGATTGAACGGCGTCTCTCCCGTTGGTGTCCTGGGAGTTGTGTGGTATGCCCAGATTATACTCGGGAGCTCTTCCACCCACCTTCCTTTGGACGTATCCAGTCTGGTCCTCAGTCCCCGCAATATCATACGATTTGTAACCTCGGCCTCTCCATTAGATTGTGGATGGCCGACGGAGGCGAATCGCTGCGTGATATCGAGATCAGCAGAAAAGGTCTGGAAGGTGATGTTGTCGAACTGTCGGCCATTATCAGTGACAAGAGTATGTGGTATGCCGTATCGACAAATAATGGCTTTCCAGAAAAAGGCTTTGACTTTGGCTTCAGTGATCCTAGCGAGTGCTTCGGCTTCGACCCATTTAGTAAAATAATCGACGGTGACTAGCAGGAATTTTCGCTGTCCTGACACCGGAGGAAAAGGGCCAAGGATGTCCATGCCCCATTGAGTGAAAGGCCAGGGAGCAGAAAGAGGGTTTAACTGGGAAGACGGTTGTCGTTGAATGCAGGCGTACTGTTGGCATTGGTCACATCTTTTCACCAGGTCAGCTGCATCTTCTTGCATGGTCAGCCAATAATATCCTTGTCGGAGGGCCTTGCGCACCAGAGATCGGCCTCCTGAGTGATTCCCACAGATGCCTTCATGAATCTCCCTAAGGACATAATCAGCATCTACTGCGCTAACACATTTGAGGAGAGGCTGAGAAAAGGATCTCTTGTAGAGTCGGCCATCTAGCAGTACAAATTTAGAAGCCCTCCGTTTGAGCAGCTTAGCTTCCTCATGATCAACTGGGAGAACGCCATCCTTCAAATATCGGATATAAGATTCCATCCAGGTTTCCTCTTGGATAACAGGCAAAGCTTCTTCCACAGCTTCGATGCTAGGTGTCTCCAGGTACTCGATGTAGGTTTTGCCCATGGCGCTATCCACAGATGTAGTAAGCCGGGCCAACATATCAGCCCTAGCATTCTCACCTCTGGGGATATAGCTGATGGTGAAGTGATCTAACAAGGGAACTAATAGTTTAACCTTGCTCAGATATTGGACATGATAGGGTCCCGAGCTTCATACTCTCCTGCCACCTGGGCAGAAATAAGCTGCGAGTCAGTGAAAGCTCGGAGATGCTTGATTCCCATCCCATGCGCTAGTTTGATTCTGGCTAACAAGGCTTCATATTCAGCTTGATTGTTAGTGGCTTCAAAGAGGAAACGAAGAGCATACTCCAGTACTACACCTTCTGGGCTGGCAAGAATAAGACCAGCTCCGCTCCCCTGGGAGTTAGAGGCTCCGTCGACGTGGAGGACCCATGCTTTATCATTTCCCTCGTCAGCATCTAAAAGAATCCGGAGGAACTCTTCTTGATGTTCCTCAGACCAAGTGCATTCTACTAGGAAATCAGCCAAGACCTGGGATTTCAGAGCTACTCTGGGCTGAAATGACAAGTCGAATTCCCCTAGTTTGATGGCCCACTTGGCCAACCGGCCAGAGGTGTCTGGTCGTGACAAAATGGCTCTGAGAGGTTGATCAGTGAGGATGACTATAGGATGGGCCTGAAAGTAGGGTCTGAGTCGTCGGGCGGAGATGAATAAAGCAAAAATGACTTTCTCCGTTTTGGAATACCTCTCTTCTGCACCATGAAGTACTTTGCTAGTATAATACACAGGTCTTTGAATGGCATGGTCGCCGACACGCACCAGAACGGAACTAACAGCTTCTGAGGAAGCCGCAAGATAGAGGAAAAGCTTTTCTCCTTCTTCCGGTTTAGACAACAGGGGCGGTGTGGACAAGAACTCCTTAAGTTCTTCAAAAGCTTGTTGACAGTCTTTCGTCCACTCAAAACCGTCCGCTTTACGTAAGACCTTGAAGAAGGATAGACACCTCTCGGCCGATCTTGACAAAAATCGGCTTAATGCTGCTATCCTTCCGTTGAGTTGTTGCACCTCTTTCTTACATATAGGCCGCCTCATATTGAGAATGGCCTGAATTTTCTCTGGGTTTGCCTCAATCCCCCGCCGGGTAACCAAGAAACCCAAGAATTTCCTGCAGTAACTCCAAATGCACATTTACGTGGGTTGAGCTTTATTCTATGGAGCCGGAGGTTGTGGAAGGTCTCCTGCAGGTCGGCGACATGGTCAGTGGCACAGGTGCTTTTTGTCAATATATCATCTACATATACTTCCATGTTGCGGCCGAGCTAATCTTTAAAAACTTTGTTCATCAGCCTCTGATAGGTAGCTCCTGCATTCTTCAACCCGAAGGGCATTACTTTATAACAATATATGCCCTTCTCGGTGATAAAAGAAGTATGCTCTTCGTCTAAGGGGTTCAATTTTATCTGATTGTACCCTGAGAAGGCATCCATGAAGCTAAGAAGTTCATAACCAGAAGTTGAATCTACTAACTGGTCGATCCGTGGCAACGGAAAACTGTCCTTAGGACAAGCTTTGTTAAGATCGATGTAATCGATGCATATTCTCCATCCTCCGTTGGCCTTCCGGACCATGACCACATTAGCTAGCTAATCAGGATATTGTGCCTCCCGAATATGACCGGCCATAAGCAATTTATCCACCTCTTCGTCTATGACCCTCTGCCGCTCAGAGGCAAAACTCCTTTTCTTCTGGCGAACAGGGCGGCAGCTTGGGTTGATATTAAGTTGATGAATAATCACCTCCGGAGGAATCCCGACCATGTCCGTCACTTTCCAAGCGAAGACATCTGCATTTGCCGATAAGAAGGCTAGGAGCTGATCCCAGACTTCAGGGAAGAGGAGCTCGCCAATTTGCACGATCTTAATGGGATCATCCCCCAGGGGGCAAGATATTAGAAGCTCCACTGGCTCTCCTCTTCGCTCAACTTCTCTAGGGTCAAACGACTCGGCGACCGGAGGAATTTTAGCCACCTGAGGACTAGGGGCTAAATGATAGCAGGGTCTAACCGAGTCTACCTCTCCGTGCATCACACCAACTCCTTGGTTGGTAGGGAACTGCACCAACAAGCGCTTGGTAGATATAACTGCATCTAACATATTCAACCCAGGGCGGCCGAAAATGGCGTTGTAAGCCAGGGGAACCCGAACCACGAGAAAATCCAGCATTACCGTGCTTTGACATGGCGGCGATCCTGCCGTTGCCGGTAAAGTAATCTCGCCTTCCACTCGTATAGAGTCTCCAGTGAAACCGACTAGAGGGACGGCTACAGGCCGAAGAGAGTCAAGAGGTAAATTCATCCGAAGAAATGCGTCATAAGTAAGCACATTAGCGGAGCTTCCACTGTCAATTAAGATCCTCTTTACAGGATGTTTAGCAACCATCATTGAAACAACGACACTATCATCTTTTACAACATTACCCCCCGCTATATCTCCCCCAGAAGGGATTACATCATCTAGCTCTCCCCCTCCCCTTGGCCTCTTAGAAGATGAGGCTCTTCCGTGGGAATCATGCCCACCATCCGTTCTATTGGGGTGTTATCAATGTTGGCTTGAGCGGGAGGAGGTCCCATCAAAGCTGGTATGGGAGGAGCCTCTTTCTTCTGGATGTACTGCCCAAGATATCCCCTCTGAATGAGTTCTTCGATGGCTTGCTTCAAGTTCCGACATTCTTCAGTGTCATGGCGTAATCCCTGTGGAAACGGCAATAACGGCTCTGTCGCGGGCGGTGCCCTTCTTCAACGGGGGTGGACGCCGTAAATAAGGCTCATTTTCAATTTCCATAAGGATATGAGCCCGGGGCGCTAGGAGGGGTGTAAGATGGTCTTCTCTGGGAGCCAGGCTCTTGCGGCGGTCAGTCGGTCGGTGCGAGGGTTCGGACTTCTTGGGAGGGGGCCCGTTCAACTCTGGGCGAGCGGGTCTCTTGCCAGTCCTCTCCTGCGCACCTCTCCTTGATGAATCAGCTTCGTCGGTGCGGATATACTTCTGCGCACGGCTCAAGAGATCAGCATAAGAGGAATGAGGTTTTTTGTCCAGAGAGTAAGTAAAACGGGAGGGACGAAGCCCCCGTTTTAAAGCCAGCGTGGCTACAGCATCTTCAAGATGATAGACTTCTAGGGCCGCCACCTTGAAACGGGTTATAAAATCTTTCAAAGGTTCTCCTTCTTGCTGCTGCACGGAAAATAAGTTGTCTGCTACTCGATGAATCTTTCGACAAGCGTCGAAATGAGCCAGGAAAGATCTCTCCAATTGTCAAAAGAGTCAATACTACGTGAGGGCAGACGAGAATACCAAACACGGGCCGCCTTACGGAGGGTGGCCGGGAAGGCAATGCATAAGAGGGCATCAGTCGCTCCTTGGACCTGCATAATAGCTTTATAGCTCTCCAGATGATCTAGGGGATCGGTGGTACCGTCATAGGGGTCCAGTTGAGGAAATCGGAATCTCCTTGGAATGGGCTCTTCCATAACCCGCCGAGTAAGAGGGGGGCGGTGTGTAATCCGACCCCGGCTGATTGTTGATCCTTTGACTAAGTTCCTCCAGCCTGCGATCTTGCTCCTCAAGACGCCTTTCCATCCGATCAGTCATACGTCCTTCGGCTGGTTCAGGGGAACTAGAAAGAGACTGACGATGCCACCGGCGGTGCTCCGCATAAGGTTCCTTCCCCCACCGCCGCCCGGCAGGTGGGCTGCTAGGGGAATGGATGAGAGAGTGCGAACCATCCCGGGAGCTTTGAGAGTGCCGCCCTCCTGAGGAATAAGGGCGGAGAGGCTTTGTCGGAGGGGATCTCCCTCGAGCTGATTGTCGGCTGATAGGAGTAGCCGACCTGGGCAACAGAGGTGGCTCGAGCCGTTGCCGGGCTCCTCTAGAGTGCTGTTCCTGCATCTGTTGAACCATCCCAACAAGAGTTTGGACTTGTTGGGTAAGGATCAGCAGTGGGTCTTGAGGAATAGCTGGGGTCGGCAGCGGCGAGGAAGGAACCGAGGGTTCGACTTCACTGGCTCAGAAGAGCCAAGAGTTTTGAGATCATGGTTGGGAGGCGAGAGATGCCTCCCAGACCAATCAGAGGGATCCTCTTCCAGAGATCTAGAGCTCATCTTCGTGGAACCGTAGAACAGGTATTACTCACTGCTCTGACGATGGTCCCCTACCTGGCGTGCCAATCTGATGTTGCTCAATCACCAGATTTTTTTTTTCTTTTTCTTTGCTATGAGATCTCTTACTGAAGGAAAAAGGAGCCCCCTTCCTTCAAGCACCCCCCCCCCCCCCCCCTTCTTATCCCCTCCGAGCTTCTTCTTTTTTTCCCTTTTCGTGGGTCAGAAGGTCCACGTGTAAGATAAACATTTACCCTAGCCCAGCGCTTGCTACGTGGTCATTCATAGGTGATTAACAATAAAGGTATTAAAAACTTACTCATGAAGATAAGGATCTTCATGATGACCTTGGTTATCCCAAGGGAATGTCAGGGTTAGTGGGAATGTCAGAGTCAGAGAAAAGGTATCTGGTCCTAAAACAGGAGCTCAGTATCTCCTTTTTCTAGATGAACGGCGATGTTCCAGTGTTTGTCTTATTCGAACCATTTAAAGCGTCATGATGCTTAATGATTCTCGATTTCTATTCGGACACGACAGCTCGTCGTGTTTAGTGCCCCTGATACGAGAATGATTCCAAGATTGGGGGCTGTCCAGGACTAGGGGCCGCCCAGATCCTGGGGGCTGCCTAGGACCAGGGGGTCGCCCAGGACCTGGGGGCTGCTTAGGACTGGGGGGCCACCCAGACTCTGGGGGCCGTCTAGGATTAGGAGGCTGCCTAGGACCTTGGGGCCGCCTAGGACTAGGGGCCGCCCAGACTCTGGGGGCCGCCCAGACCTTGAGGGCCGCCTAGGACCAGGATCTTAATTTTTTGTTTTCAACCACATCATTTACTAACCATTTTATTTACCAACTATATCAAGCCCCACTCTCATGACCTATCAAAGTAGGCATAATCAATAATTTTACACACAGTTTTTCCGCTATAGACCTGAGCATTCGTTGAGTGGTCGCATCCGGCTTCAGGGTTAAAGATTAAGCCTTTGGCGATGTCAACCCTTAAAGATTTGATCTACAATAATTTATTCGGGATCAATTG
The DNA here is from genome assembly GCA_900491605.1 of Calamus simplicifolius. Lineage (NCBI taxonomy): Eukaryota > Viridiplantae > Streptophyta > Magnoliopsida > Arecales > Arecaceae > Calamus > Calamus simplicifolius. Next base: position 154,680 of record UESW01004088.1, read on the forward strand.
TGCCTTGTCTTGTCTTGTTTGTTTCTCTCTTCCTTTGGATCGAACATTTTATCGTGCAACTAACGATAAGGCGGGCCCCATACCTGTTAATGAGGAGGACCCTTCCTTCTGAGATGTTTTCTATTTCTGAGCATTGCGCACATCAACGACGCAGTGGCTGGATCACAGTCTTAGATTTGCCAACGTTTGGATGTGTCTTTGAGAGACATGCCAGCCGCGGGAGGTTGCTTAAGATGCCTTAAGCTGTCGCGGGCTATTTGAAGGGAGATTCGTTTGCACACAATTCTTCCAAAGACTTGGAATGGTCTGAGGGCAACTTAGTGCCGAGACCAACTTGAGGTCTTAATCGACTCAGGGGGGCACCTCTGTTACGGGGCCGAGTAGTGTCCCATGGGCCGCGATGTCGACGAGCCCATTTAGAACCACCTCGAGGGTTTGTGTGCCGCCCAAGGGATGACTCGATCGGGTACGGAGCCTTTAGGGTCTTAACCAACTCGGGGTACCTCCATGCCAGGGCCGAATGGTGTCCCATGGGCCGCGATGTCGACGAGCTCCTTTAGAACCACCTCGGGGTTTGTGTGCCGCCCGAGTGGCAACTCGACCGGGTACGAAGCCTTTAGGGTCTTAACCGACTCGGGAGCACCTCCGTGTCGAGGCCGAGTGGTGTTCCATGGGCCGCGATGCCGGTGAGCTCCTTTAGAACCACCTCAGGGGTTTGTGTGCCACCCGAGGGGTGACTCGATCAGGTATGGAGCCTTTAGTGTCTTAACCGACTCGGGGGCACCTCCGTGCTGGGGCCAAGTGGTGTTCATGGGCCGCGATGCCGGCAAGCTCCGTTAGAACCACCTCAGGGGTTTGTGTGCCGCCCGAGGGCGACTCGATCAGTTACAGAGCCTTTAGGGTCTTAACTGACTCAGGGGCACCTCCGTACCGGGGCCGAGTGGTGTCCTGTGGGCCGCGATACCCTTGAGCTCCTTTAGAACCACCTCGGAGGTTTGTGTGCCGCCCGAGGGCAACTCTATCGGGTACGAGCCTTTAGGGTCTTAACCGACTCGGGGGCACCTCCGTGCCGGGACCAAGTGGTGTCCCGTAGGCCGCGATGCCGGCGAGCTCCTTTAGAACCACCTTGGGGGTTTGTGTACCACCCGAGGGGCGACTCGACCGAGTACGGAGCCTTTAGGATCTTAACCGACTCGGGGGCACCTCTGTGCCGGGCCGAGTGGTGTCCCGTAGGCCACGATGCCGGCGAGCTTCTTTTCTGAGTCTGGTCCTTGGACACAAGGGAGAATAGGTTGTGGCACTGGAAGGGATCCTTTTATTACTCATACTTTGGGGGGATACATCATTGATAATATTGGCGGAGGTTATCCACGTTCTAGGTACGTGGAATGGGTCGTCCGTCGAGTTCTTCTAGTCTGTATGCCCCCGATGGAGTGTCTCGGCGACGCGATAAGGACCTTCCTAGTTGGGGGATAGTTTGCCCCCCTTCGTAGGCTTGGATATCAGCCTTTCTCAAAACCATATCTCCATGGAGAAAGACCTTGGGACGAACCCAGGCATTGTAGTACTTGGTGGCCCGCTGGCGGAAGGTCGCCATTCGTAGCCTCGCCCGATCGTGCGCTTCGTCGATGAAGTCCAGATTAGCTTGTATCAGTGTGAAATTGTTTTCTTCGTTGAAGGACTCCACATGCGGACTGGGCAATCCAATCTCAACAGGGATGACAGCTTTGGATCCGAAGACGAGACTGAAGGGAGTCTCGCCCGTTGGGGCCCTGGGGTCGTATGGTAAGCCCATATCACACTGGGGAGTTCCTCCACCCATCGACCCTTGGATCCGTCTAGCCGAATCCTGAGCCCTCTGAGAATGGTGCGGTTCATGACCTGGCCTCTCCATTGGTCTGGGGGTGGCCGACAGAGGTGAATCGATGGCAATACCCAACTCATCGTAGAAAGCCTTGAATGCATCATTGTTGAACTGGCGGCCTTGTCCATGACAGAGTGTGAGGTAGGCCAAAGCGGCATATGATCGACTTCCAGTATAAGGCTTTGACTTTACTCTCGGTGATCTTAGCCAGCGCCTCGACCTCGACCCACTTGGTGAAGTAGTCGATGGCTACTAACAAGAATCTCCGCTGTTCCGAAGCTGGGGGGAATGGCCTGAGGATGTCCTTTCCCCACTGAGCGAAGGGCCAAGGAGCCGAAAGCGGGCTTAGTGGGGTAGACGGCTGACGCTGGATGTGTGCATGGTGCTGCCAACCATCGCACTTCTGAACCAGTTTGGCAGTATCCTCCCTCATGGTAAGCCAGAAATATCCCTAACGGAGGGCCTTCTGGGCCAGGAACCTGCCCCCCATGTGATTTTCGTAGATGCCTTCATGGATTTCTCTAAGGATGTAGTCGGCGTCGGCGGGTCCCACGCATTTGAGCAGGGGGTATGAGAATGACCTCCTGTATAGACGTCCATCTAGAAGGACGAATTTGGAAGCCCTCCACTTGAGCAGCTTGGCTTCATTGCGATCATTAGGGAGGGTGCTGTCAGTGAGATAGCAGACGTAGGCATCCATCCATGTAGGCTCTTGGGTGAGCGGGAGGACTTCCTCGCCATCTGCTATGCTGGGCCTTTCTAGGCATTCAATGTAGGCGTCTCTTACGATGCCGTCAGCGGAGGTAGCTAGGCGGGAAAGGATGTTGGCCTTGGCGTTCTCACTCCGGGGAATGTAACTGATGCTAAAATAAGCTAACGGGGAGACCAAGAGCTGAACCTTGCCTAGGTATTGAGCCATAGCAGGGTCACGCACCTCGTACTCTCCGTTGATTTGTTCGGAGACGAGTTGCGAGTCAGTGAAAGCTCTGAGATGCCTTATTCCGAACTCTTAGGCTAGCCTTAATCCTGCCAGCAGGGCCTCGTACTCGGCTTGGTTATTGGTGGCTTTGAATAGAAATCGTAGGGTGTATTCTGCTCTCTCTCCACCCGGTCCGGTGAGAATGAGGCTGGCACCGCTTCCCTGAGAGTTTGAAGCACCGTCTACATGGAGGATCCAAGTTTCTCCATCATCGCTCGGCTCGGGCTCATGCTGCTCCACGGAAACCTCCCTGGTCTCCTCATCCGCCCAAGTGCACTCGACTAGTAAATCAGCCAGGACTCGAGACTTCAAGGCTGGCTGTGCTTGGAAGGAGAGGTCAAACTCTCCTAGCTTAATGGCCCACTTGGCGAGTCGGCCTGAGGTGTCTGGACGGGCCAGGATGGCTCAGAGGGGCTGGTCCGTGAGCACCACAATGGGATGGGCTTGAAAATATGGGTGGAGACGTCGAGCGGAGACGATCAGGGCGAAGATGAATTTTTCTATCTTGGAGTACCTGAACTCCGCATCGTGGAGCACCTTGCTCACATAATAAATGGGTCTTTAGGTTCTGTCGGCATCAAGACGTACCAAGACTGAGCTAACAGCCTCGGGAGAGGCGGCAAGGTAGAGGAAAAGACTCTCCCCGTCCTTTGGCTTGGACAGGAGCGGCGGAGAAGATAGAAACGCCTTCAGGCCACTTAATGCTTTCTAGCAGTCATCGTCCACTCGAAGTTGTTTACTTTCCGCAGGGCCTTGAAGAAGGGCAAGCACCTCTCGGCTGATTTGGAGAGGAAAGGACTTAAAGCTGCCACCCTTCTCGTTAGTCGTTGTACTTCTTTCTTGCTGGATGGTGACCTCATGTCGAGGATGGTGCTGATCTTCTCTGGGTTTGCCTCGATCCCCCACTGAGTCACCATGAAACCCAGGAACTTATCCACCGTAACCCCAAAGGCACACTTCTTGGGATTCAGCTTGACCTGAAAGCGATGGAGGTTGTTGAAAGTTTTCTCTAAGTCGGAGATGTGGTTGGAGGCACAGGTGCTTTTTGTCAGCATGTCGTCCACATAGACCTCCATGTTTCGGCCCAGCTGGTCCTGAAAAACTTTGTTCATCAATCTCTGATAGGTTGCCCCCGTGTTCTTGAGACCGAAGGGCATCACTTTGTATCAATAGATGCCTTTTTCTGTCACAAAGGAGGTGTGCTCTTCGTTGCTGGGGTTCATCCTTATTTTGTTATATCAAGAGAAAGCATCCATGAAGCTGAGGAGCTCGTGGCCGGAGGTGGAAACTACCAACTGATCTATCCTTGGCAGGAGAAAACTGTCTTTCGGACATGCCTTGTTGAGGTCGGTGAAGTCAATGCAAATTCTTCAGCTCCTGCTTGCCTTTCGTACCATAACCACATTAGCCAGCTAGCTAAGGTAATGCGCCTCTCGGATGTGGCCGGCACTGAGCAGCTTGTTAACCTCCTCATCGATGGCTTTTTGCCGCTCGGGAGCGAAGCTTCTCTTCCTTTGGTGGATTGGATGGTGCTTCGGATCGATATTGAGCTTGTGGGTGATTACTTCTAAAGGGATACTAGGCATGTCAGACGCTGACCAAGCAAAAACGTCTGAGTTGGCCCGCAGGAAGGCTAGGAGGCGATCACAGTCTTCTGGGAGAAGGAGTCCGCCGACACGCACGGTCTTTGCTGGATCGTCCCCGAGGGGAAAGGTTAGGAGGTGCTCGGCCGGCTCTCCCCCCTTGCCAGACTCCCTGGGATCGGGCGCCTCGGGGACCGACTCTGCCTCCAAAGGACTTGATGCTGCATGATAGCAGGGCAGGACTGAGCCGACCTTGCCCCTCATCTCCCCGACACCTTTGCTAGTAGGGAACTGCACCAGCAGGTGCCGGGTGGAGATAATCGCATCCAATAGATTCAAACCTGGGCGCCCGAGGATGGCGTTGTATGCCAAAGGGACTCGCACTACCAGGAACTTCATGATCACTGTGCTTTGGTGCGGCGGTATCCCGGCTATCACAGGTAGGGATATCTCACCCTCAACCCTTACTGAATCCCCTGTGAATCCGACCAGGGGGGTTGCCACAGGCTGAAGAGAGTCAACAGATAAACCCATCCTAACAAATGCGTCATAGGTAAGGATGTCAGCTAAGCTGCCACTATCAACTAATATCCTCTTTACAGGGTGCTTGGCGATCGTCATAGAGACGGCGATGCCTTCATTATTTACATTCTCAACATTTACCGATCCCCCTCCAAGAACTACATTACCCGGCGCCTCCTCCTGCCTCAGCCGCTTAGATGGGGAAGCCGCCCCCCAAGATACCATCCCGACCGTCTGCTTCGTGGGGGTGTTGTCGATAGCAGCCTGAACGGGTGGAGGCCCCATGAGCGCCGGTAGCGGTTACAACGCCTTCTGGATATACTTGCCGAGGTAGCCCCGCTGGATGAGCTCTTCAATGGCACGCTTCAAGCTGAAGCAACTGTCGGTGTCATGGCCGTAATCCTGATGGAATCGGCAATAATGGCTCTTGTCATGGGGGGGACCTTTCTTCATAGGAGGAGGGCGCTGGAGATAAGGCTCGCCCTCGATCTCCATAAGGATGTGAGATCGGGGGGCGAGAAGGGGTGTGAGCTTGCTCTCATCAGGGACGGGGCTTCGATGCCTGCCACCGGATCGACGAGGCGGATCGGACCGTCGGTGGCGAGGGGGTTCATTCGGCTCGAGGCGAGTAGGCTTGCGACTGGAACTCCTTGAGGATTCTCGGTGGGTTAGGTCAGCCTCATCCGCACGGATGTACTTCTGAGCCCGGAGGAGGAGGTTGGAGTAAGAACTCGGGGGCTTTTTGTCCAAAGAAAAGGTGAAGCGGGATGGGAGGAGCCCCTGCTTTAGCGCCAGCATTGTCACCGCGTCATCCAGATGATAGACTTCAAGGGCAGCAGTCTTGAATCGGGACACGAAGTCCCGCAGCGACTCCCCCTCCCTCTGGCGCACGGAGAAGAGGCTATCCGCAACTCTCGGGATCCGCCGGTAGGAATCAAAGTGCGCCAGAAAGGTCCTTTCCAACTCTCTAAAGGAGTCGAAGTTGTGAGGGGGCAGGCGCGAGTGCCAAGCGCGAGCAGCTTTCCGTAGAGTGGCAGGGAAAGCTTTGCAGAGAAGGGCATCCGTAGCACCCTGGACTTGCATCATGGCTTTGTAACTCTTGAGGTGATCCAGAGGGTCCGTAGTACCATCGTACGGATCTATCGGGAGAAAACAGAATCTAGAGGGGATGGGCTCCTCCAGTATCCGACGGGTATAAGCAGGATGGGTGTCAAACTCCTCCTCCGGCTGACTATTGATCTTCCTGGTGAGCTCATTTAGTCACCGATTGTAGTGATCCAGGCGCTCCTCTACCTGGTGGCTAATCGTCAGAGCCCTCCGAGATGGCTCGGTGGATGAAGAAGAAGAAGGAGAAGGAAAAGGACGCGGAAGGTGGGACTTCCGCTTTGGCTCCTCTTGGCGGTGCGACTCTGGAGGGAACTTGCTCGGGCCATAATTGGGGGACCGTGGCCGCTTAGGGGGATCACGACGGGGCTTCCTAGGGGAAGCCTAACGATGACCGGCCTCTCGCTGGGGAGAGCTTCCCCTTGCTGACTGCTGACTGGCAGGGGAAGCGGTCTGGTGCTGGATGGCCACTGACTGCTGCTGCTGAAGTCCGTGGACCATGGCAGTGAGAGTTTGGACTTGATGAGTGAGAGCTGCCAGTTTTTCGCAGCCAGGGCAGCCGCATCTGGTGGCGGAGAGGGGACGGGAGGATTGACAGTAGGGGGATTAGCCTCCTGCTGCCTAATCGGCGGGGGAAGCCCCACCGGACAGCTGATGGAAGCATCTCGAGCTCGGGTCACCACCATGGCTCAATGAAGGAAGACGAGGGGGTAAGAGTTCACTGCTAAGTAACACATATGACTAAGCAAGCGCCCTCAATGTTCTTCTCAGCCCCCGCTACCTGGCGCGCCAATCTGATGATGCCCGATCACCGGTCTTGAACGTTGGGAGAAGAGAGATGCTTAATCCACGAATCCATGCCTGATCGGATGGCCTGCAAAAAAGTCCCAAGACCGGAAGGGTGCTCCAGTGGGGACCCTCCGATGCTCAAGTCAGCAACTGAGGTCAACAGCTGAGGGAGAGCTCAGACGAGCCCTTTTTGGGGAGAAAAATTAGTCCTCATAAAGGGGGAATCCCTCTCTGGGTATTAGGGTAGCGAGTGTATGAGTTTTTCATACCTGGTTCTTGAGTGGACTTATCCTTTTATAGGTGGTTGACACCTGCACGATCACGTGGAGTTCCGTGAGAAAGGAATGTCCGCTAGGTTCGTGGGGGTTGCATGAATCTGGGCCAGTTGGTGGGTCCTGTCCCATTAGAGAGGAAAGAAATGGCGGTTGGTGGGCTAAGTCCCATCAGTCAGTGGGGCTAACGGGTAGTTAGGTCTGGTCCCATCGGAGGCATGGCCAGTGGGTAGTTGGGCCTGGCGATGTCAGACAGCGCAGGCCAAAAAGATTGCGGCTTGAACTGCCAGGACCGTCCTGGGGCCGACTTGAGAAAGTCGGGACCGCCTTGACTCTCCTGAGGGCGCAGAGGCCGAGCAGGGCCGACTCGGCCGACTTGGAGGTGCCAGGACGGGGCCGACCAGGGATGGTCGGGGCCGACTCGGCCAGTTTGGAGATGCCGGGATCGAGGGGGTCGACTTGGAAAAGTCGAGGTCGACTCGGCTGGCTTGGAGGTACCGGGGCCGAGCGGGGCCGACTTGGGGATGTCGGGGCCGACTCGGCCGACTGTAAGGTACCTCGGCCGAGCGGGGCCGACTTGGGAAAGTCGGAGCCGACTCGACCAGCTTGGAGGTGCTGAGGCCGAGCATAGCCGACTTGGGAAAGTCAGGGTCGACTCGGCCGACTTGGAGGTGCCGGGGCCGAGCATGGCCGACTTGGAAAAGTCGGGGCCGACTCGGCCGACTTGGAGGTACCAGGGCCGAGCATGACCGACTTGGGAAAGTCGGGGCCGACCCGGCCGACTGGGAGGTGCTGGAGCCGAGCGGGGCCGACTTGGGAAAGTTGGGGCCGACTCGGGAAAGTCGGGGCCGATTCGGCCGGCTTGGAGGTGTCGAGGCCGAGCATGGCCGACTTGGGAAAGTCGGGGCCAACTCGACCGACTTGGAGGTGCTGGGGCGAGCGGGGCCGACTTGGGGAAGTCGGAGCCGACTCGGCCGACTTGGAGATGCCGGGGCCAAGCATGGCCGACTTCGGAAAGTCGGGGCCGACTCGACCGACTTAGAGGTGCTAGGGCCGAGTATGGCAGACTTGGGAAAGTTGAGGCCGATTCGGCCGACTTGGAGGTGCTGGGACCGAGCGGGGCCGACTTGGGAAAGTCGGGGCCGACTCGATCGACTTGGAGATGTCGAGGCGGGGCCGCCTTAAGCTTTTAATTTTGCTCTGATTACTCTCATGGCTATGCCAGCCACATCACTACCAATCTTGAGAAAGAAAATGTGTTGGTGGGACACAAAATAATTGCACCCTTCTCTTACTTAGTGCTAGTGTTGCATTGAGATTTCACGTTTGAACTTTCATGCCTGCCATTATACTCAAAAGACTAAAAATATAAAGCTTTGTAGAGAGGCCATGAAAAGTATGAAATCTAACAAAATTTTATAATACTTTAAAATTAATTTTATATTAAATAAAAAAATTAAAGTAATTATAACTCAAGTCTCTATCAATTAACTTTCATTCAAATTTTTAAAATTATATAATTTGAATCTATTAGTAGGTTAATTGGGTTTGCAGTTAGGCTGATCGTCACAATTTTTTGATAAAAATTAGTACTAAAAATATATTAAAGAGGAATGAAAGTTTAATAAAAATAATCTAATTATAATTTAGAGACTATATTTCTTCAATTTGACTAGAGTATATAAGATCTAATTATAATTATAAGTTAAGATGGATGAATGAGGTACGAATTTTAGAATAGAATTCAGTTCATTTACATATGAATGGGGATATTTTTCTTGAATGATATTGAAATATATTAGACCCTGCACATAGAAATTAATTGACATACGTAATATTTGATGTGATTTGATAACTTTTTTTATAAGATAGGTATGGATTGAAGGATTCTTCACATGTATGGCATGCATAGTTATTAGCAAAAAAAAAAAAGTGTTATTTCATCCCAGTCAACAGTGTTTTGCACCAATTTGTCCTCCTAATGGATATTTTTGGGCTTTATATTTGGATCATTATGCGGTTGGGCAGTGGAGGCTAGTCACCTACCAAGGCAGGAGATATCTATATTCTATATGTATCACATGGTGAACTAAATCAAATTTAGCAAAATAGGGCTCCAACTTTGAGGGGTCATGAACTAAGAGGAGTCACCAGCTTTTGTGCAATTGGAATCACATTCTCTAGACGCATGATATGAGAGGATTCTAATATTTTTCCTTGATAATGTGAAAAACTTTTTGAGAAACAGAGCAAGGTTGGTCTGGACCTTAGGTCTGTCCCATGTGAACAGGTGCTAGGCAGTTGAGCTGGTTGGCATGGAGCATGTGAGTTACGAAAGTGAAATATATTGGGGAAAATATCTTTTCTTTGGGATAGATTTGTGAAAAAAAAAATCATGATTAATAAAAAAAAATGTTACATTTTTATATGTCATATTGTTGTAAGCCCTAATTTATATGCCGAGTTTGAGTACAGCCAGCCATCTCGTTTGTGGCCAAGCTACCGGCCAAACAAAGATTTATCGTGTCCCCTCGCTCTTGCCATCTACTACTACCAAATTAGGAGCGAGATAATGGATGAAATGGTTCTCGTCTGGGAGTGCAAGTAGATAAGCGTAACGGTTCAATGTGTCAAGACAAGCTAATTGATTCCTTAGTAACAAATTATAGCCATTTGGATAATTGGTGTGCCAAGTGAAGCGAAATGTTAGATGAATTTGATGTTACAAGAAGACAAAGTTTGGCTTTATATAACCCATCACTTTCTAATAAATTGGAACAATATCAAGGGGAAAAAAAGGCTAAAAAGAAGTAACATTATATAGGTACACCAATAAACCAGCAACAAAAAAGATTGATTATATAAAAGAAATATAATTAGTATACCAACAAATATTCTTCATAATCAAATGGCCATTACTCTAGAAAATAGGATGAATTTATAAGGAGGGCCCAAGATATAAACCTCCCTTTACGTTCAATCAATATCCTCTAATGTGAAATAAGGTGTCACATTCAAGAATTTAGATCAGATTGTAGAAACCAAAAACTTTTTAATATTCATTTTAGTACATTGAAGAGGTATCAAGTCTTCTTCAAATTAGAGATGATCAAAGATACATGTATATAGAGTCTACGAGTGGGGTGGGTTGAACGAATGCATTCTTCTTTCTCTCCCTTTTTCTTGGAATGATACAGTTTGACAGCTATTTCTAACAATAATTATTCTTTTCAGTCCTAATATTTATCTTTAGTAAGTTAATTCCTATAATTAACTATCCAAGCACTGCATTTAATCGTGATAAATAGACAAATGGATATATATATATATATATATATATATATATATATATATATATATATATATCACATTTGGGACCGGATATGGGGCTCTGACAGGGGACCGGGCGGAAGTAGAACTGTGGAACATCTTTCTGCCGAGCGGGATGATCCAAGTCCCTAACACCTTTCATGGTCTGACATCCACTTGCGTTGCATGTGAATGGCCTACCCATTAGAATTCACGCGCCCATGAAAGCGTACGTTTTCCCCGGCTCCTTGCCCACATTACAAGGCCTTTTTCAAGCATGCCAATTGCCAAGATGGAGAGGTCCATCCATGAACGCTCCCACCGAACCTCGTGCCTGCCATCCAACAGCCCTGCCACCACACGCACGTACGGCACTGCATTGATTTAGTTGCTTCAAATACTCAACCCACATGTGACGGCCAAGCAAGGAAATGATTCTCGGGGACCAAAGTTGTACCAGAAAAGATGGCGGACGGAAGTCCAGCTTTAAGCTGGGAAGCTTCTATTTGCACCACAAAAAATTACTTTTTGCTTTCTTAATTTTTTTAAAAATAATTTTTAAATTATTCTTAAAATCCTTACCTTTTTTTCCATGATTACTCTGATACCCCTCCTTCTCTCGCAGTTTGCTTCAACAGACCCCTGGCTTCCTTCTCATTCGCTCCAGCACTGCCATCCCCCCGACTTCCCGACACCCACCTTTTCATCGGAGCAAACGGAGAGGAAAGGATAGTTTAGAAAATTAAATTTTTTAAAAAACTTTGAAAAGTGTATAGAGCAATTTTTGCTGTGCAAATAGAAGCTTTCTTGGAGTTGGAGTCCCTTCATGGGATGAGTGATCTTCAAGCTTTTCATTCCAGAAAAAATGGTATTAATTTTCAACAATTTTCAAAGAAAACTGGGAAATAAATTAATTGAGCTGTTTCATTTGCTGAAAATGTCAACATAATTTTACAAAGATATGATCGGAATTCAGTAGCATAACTATGATATCTATATGCATTATGCTACATAGATAAGAAAACACATTATAATATAGTGCATCGATTCTTTTAACATTCATTCTTTTTATAAATAATAATAGCTTAGTAAAGTAAAAAAATTATGAAGATATGATATTTTTCTTTAAAAAAAAATTTAACGATTAAGATGGATAAAACCCTACCAAAATATCAAAATGAAGGCATAATCAAGCTTAAAACTTTGTAACAGTATAAAATATTTTACTAGCTTGGCTATTTGACATCCTCTATGATTGATGTATCTTTACAAATTAGAATGCTAGAGTAATAGAACATGTTAGTCAAAATGGATGCCCAATGTGCCAGACATGCTAATCTAAAATGTTTCACTAAAACTTAAGGCTGTGACCCATAAGAAGGATGGAAACTAATTTGTACATCTTTTTGTATCTTTTTTCAAAAGGAAGACATAATTTATATACTTAGACACACATTATAGTCTAAAGATTCACTTGGCTATTTCTCTTACATCGACTACATTTCAATATCTCAAGAGACTATTACTATCCCTTCTAATCACACCCATTCTTTCTTTAATTTCCTTTTTATTTTTACTTTAGCTCTTTAACATCTCAAATATAGAATAAGGTAAAAAACAATTCATTCAAGGCCAAATGCTCAAAGGAGCAAAGGTGACCTATTGGAGGAGGACATCAATAAGGATGAAACTTAGGTATACTTTAGTAGGTATTTGCAATCCAAATTCTTAATTAATAAGCGCTATATATGCAACCATCTTTCTTAATAATTGACACATATGCCACTTCTTAAGGATTCAAATGACAAATACCTAGTGAATTGCACCTAAGCTATATTCCATCAATGAATCCTCTCTTGTTTTCTCTCTTCATTTAATAAATAAGCTTATAGTAAGATGAGTGATGATGTGAGGGCTAGGATCAATGCTCAATGGACCAATTGATGATCCGACGTGTTGTTGATAGCCAAATCTATTTCTCAGTTTGTCATGCAATAACCAAGATGGGATAAAAGCATAGACCTATGTCCCTCTTTGAGGCGTGATAAACAAAATGCGCTTATCTTTTTTATATTTATTAAAACCTATGGTTGAATGTATTTATTTTTTTTGTAAAATAGCTCACAATCACAAACTTATATTATTATATGAGTTAAACATGGCTATATTCGAATGTATCCATGCCTCAATTCCATCACCTCCATTCTTAAATTCACATAGTTTATGAATCCTAAAGATGAAAAAGATGAGATGGCTTTGAAATCTATGTAAATTCAAGGATGGAGGGGGTAAACGAATTCTAAACTTGGTTATATTCAAATGTAGCCTAGTTTAGCTTTTATTATACTATTAATATTATAATTTAATATATTTTGTATGAATTAGCTCATAAAATTTGTATCTATGGTAAATTTATTTAAATTTATTTTATTTTTTATGAAATTTAATATTTTTTTGAAATAGAGTGAGTAAGAATTGAAATTAAAAGAATAAATATTTTAATGTTTAAAATGGGATTGATGGGGATAGGTCTTCGATGGGATAGAGATATTCATGAAAATAAAAATAATGACTTTATTAAAAATGAGATCGGTGGTGATAAGGATCCCCATGGAGATGGGGATGGGAAAGTCCTTGTCCCTATCCAAGGGGATAGGAATGGGAATGGAAATAGAGATGAGGATGAAGATAGAAAATGAGGATGGTGGGCTGAAATAATAAACAAGATGGGGATGGAGAGTGGCTCGCCGTCCTTACCCTGCCCCATTGCCATTCTAGTGTTAACTTGATTCCTTATTGCACTCATTTTTCAACATATAAAAGAGTTATTTCGTAGTACTCAAAAAATAATCCCATATTGAATAGAAAAAAAAAGCTTAGAGAGCTTATAACTCAAATCCATCTACTACCAATTGACTTGCATTCGAGTCTTTATGGCTACATATTTTGGTCCTCCATCAAGTTAATTGGACCAGTAAGTGAGTGCTGGAGCGAATGGGGAAGGGGAAAGCCAGGGGGGAGGGTGCTGAAGCGAACGGGGAAGGGGGAAGCCGGCGGTTCCGTCAGAGTGAACGGGGGATGGTAGTTTAGGAAATTAATTTTTTTTAAAAAAAATTTGGGGGGTATAGAGAGCAATTTTTGCAGTGCAAATAGAAGCTCCCTTGGAGTTGGAGTCCCTTCGTGGGATGAGTGATTTTCAAGGTTTCTATTCCAGAAAAAATGGTATTAATTTTCAACAATTTTCAAAGAAAACTGAGAAAGAAATTAATTGAAGTGTTTCATTTGCTGAAAATGTCAACATAATTTTACAAAGATATGGTCGGAATCCAATAGCATAACTATGATATCTAGATGCATTATGTTGCATAGATAAGAAAACATATATTATAATATAGTACATGGATTCTTTTAACATTCATTCTTTTTATAAATAATAATAATATCTAAGTAAAGTAAACAAATTATGGAGATACGATATTTTTCTTTAAAAAAAATTTAAGGATTAAGATGGATGAAACCCTACCAAATATCAAAGTGAAGGCATAATCAAACTTAAAACTTTTGTATCAGTATAAAATATTTTACTAGCTTGGCTATTTGACATCCTCTATGATAGATGTATCTTTACAAATTAGAATGCTAGAGTTATATAACATGTTAGTCAAAATGGATGCCCAATGTGCCAGACATGCTAATCTAAAATGTTTCGCTAAAACTTAAGGTTGTGACCTATAACAAGGATGGGAACTAATTTGTACATCTTCCGGTTTCTTTTTTCAAAAGGAAGACATAATTTATATACTTAGACACACATTATAGTCTAAAGATTCACTTGGCTATTTCTCTTACATTGACTACATTTCAATATCTCAAGAGACTATTACTATCCCTTCTAATCATACCCATTCTTTCTTTTTCTTTTTATTTTTTCTTTAGCTCTTTAGCATCTCAAATATAGAATAAGGTAAAAAATAATTCAATCAAGTCTAAATGCACAAAGGAGCAAAGGTGACTTATTGGAGCAAGAGGACATCAATAGGGATGAAACTTATGTATACTTTAGTAGGTATTTGCAATCCAATTTCTTAATTAATAAGCGCTATATATGCAATCATCTTTCTTAACAATTGACACATGTGCCACTTCTTATGGATTCAAATGACAAATACCTAGTGAATTGCACCTAAGCTATATTCCATCAATGAATCCTCTCTCTTTTTCTCTCTTCATTTAATAAATAAGCTTATAGTAAGATGAGTGATGATGTGAGGGCTAGGATCGATGCTCAATGGACCAATTGATGGTCTGACATGTTGTTAATGGCCAAATCTATTTCTCTGTTTGACATGCAATAACCAAGATGGGATAAAATCATAGATCTATGTCTCTCTTGAGGTGTGATAAACAAAATGCGCTTATCTTTTTTATATTTATTAAAACCTATGGTTGAATGTATTTGTTTTTTATAAAATAGCTCACAATCACAAACTTATATTATTATGCAAGTTAAACATGGCTATATTCGAATGTATCCAAGCCTCAATTCCATCACCTCCATTCTTAAATTTACATAGTTTATGAATCCTAAAAATGAAAAAGATGAGATGGCTTTGAATCTATATAAATTCAAGGGTGGAGGGGGTAAACGAATTCTGAACTTGATTATATTCAATTGTAGCCTAGTTTAGCTTTTATTATACTATTTAAGATTATAATTTAATATATTTCTTATGAATTAGCTCATAAAATTTGTATTTGTTGTAAATTTATTTAAGTTTACTTTATTTGTTTTATGAAATTTAATATTTTTTTGAAATAGAGTGAGTAAGAATTGAAATTAAAAGAATAAATATTTTAATGTTTAAAAAGGGATTGATGGGGATAGGGTCTTCGATGGGATAGAGATATTCATGAAGATAAAAATAATGACTTTATTAAAATAAGATGGGTGGTGATAAGGATCCCCATGGAGATGGGGATGGGAAAGTTCTTGTCCCTATCCAAGGGGATGGGGATGGAAATGGAGATGAAAATAGAAAATGGGGATGGAGGGCTAAAATAATAAATAAGATGGGGATGGAGAGTGACTCCCCGTCCTTACCTTGCCCCATTGCCATTCCTAGTGTTAACTGGATTCCTTATTGCACTCATTTTTCAACATATAAAGAGTTATTTCGTAGTATTCAAAAAATAATCCTATATTGAATAGAAAAAAAAAAGTTTAGAAAATTTATAACTCAAATTCAGCTACTACCATTTGATTTGCATTTGAGTCTTTATGGCTACATATTTTTGGTCCTCCATCAAGTTAATTGGACCAGTAGGTGGGCATCAAAGCAAACAAAGAAGGAAAAAGCCAGGGAGGGGGGTTTCATCGGAGCGAACAAGGGCAGGGAAGGAGGGTAGTTTAGGAATTAATTTTTTTAAAAAAAATTAGGGGGTGTAGAGAGCAATTTTTGCGATGCAAATAGAAGCTCCCTTAACTGGAGTTGGAGTCACTTCATGGGATGAGTGATCTTCAAGGTTTCCATTCCAGAAAAAATGGTATTAATTTTCAATAACTTTCAAAGAAAATTAAGAAAGAAATTAATTGAAGTGTTTCATTTGTTGAAAATGTCAACATAATTTTACAAAGATATGGTCGGAATCCAATAGCATAACTATGATATCTAGATGCATTATGTTGCATAGATAAGAAAACACATATTATAATACAGTACATGGATTCTTTTAACATTCATTCTTTTTATAAATAATAATAATAGCTCAGTAAAGTAAAAAAAATATGGAGATATGATATTTTTCTTTAAAAATATTTAAGGATTAAGATGGATGAAACCCTACCAAAATATCAAAGTGAAGGCATAATCAAGCTTAAAACTTTTGTAATAGCATAAAACATTTTACTAGCTTGGTTATTTGACATCCTCTATGATTGATGTATCTTTACAAATTAGAATGCTAGAGTTATAGAACATGTTAGTCAAAATGGATGCACAATGTGCCAGACATGCTAATTTAAAATATTTTACTAAAACTTAAGGCTGTGACCCATAAGAAGGATGGGAAATAATTTGTACATTTTTTTGTTTCTTTTTTCAAAAGGAAGACATAATTTATACACTTAGACACACATTATAGTCTAAAGATTCACTTGTCTATTTCTCTTACATCGACTACATTTCAATATCTAAAGAGACAATTACTGTCCCTTCTAATCACACCCATTCTTCTTTTCCTTTTGATCTTTTCTTTAGCTTTTTAGTGTCTCATATATAAAATAAGGTAAAAAATAATTCATTCAAAGCCAAATGTGCAAAGGAGAAAAGGTGACTTATTGGAGCAAGAGGACATTAATAGGGATGAAACTTAGGTATACTTTAGTAGGTATTTGCAATCCAATTTCTTAATTAATAAGCGCTACATATGCAACCATCTTTCTTAACAATTGACACATGTGCCACTTCTTAAGGATTCAAATGACAAATACCTAGTGAATTGCACCTAAGCTATATTCCATCAATGAATCCTCTCTCTTTTCTCTCTTCATTTAATAAATAAGCTTATAGTAAGATGAGTGCTGATGTGAGGGCTAGGATCGATGCTCAATGGACCAATTGATGGTCCAACGTGTTGTTGATGGCCAAATCTATTTCTCTGTTTGACATGCAATAACCAAGATGGGATAAAAGCATAGATCTATGTCTCTCTTTGAGGTGTGATAAACAAAATATGCTTATCTTTTCTCTATTTATTAAAACCTATGGTTGAATGTATTTGTTTTTAGTAAAATAGCTCACAATCACAAACTTATATTATTATATGAGTTAAACATGGCTATATTTGAATGTATCCAAGCCTCAATTTCATCACCTCCATTCTTAAGTTCACATAGTTTATGAATCCTAAAGATGAAAAAGATGAGATAGCTTTGAAATCTATGTAAATTTAAGGGTGAAGGAGGTAAATGAATTCTGAACTTGGTTATATTCAAATGTAGCCTAGTTTAGCTTTTATTATACTATTTAAGATTATAATTTAATATATTTCTTATGAATTAACTCATAAAATTTGTATTTATGGTAAATTTATTTAAATTTATTTTATTTATTTTATGAAATTTAATATTTTTTTGAAATAAAGTGAGTAAGGATTGAAATAAAAAAATAAATATTTTAATGTTTAAAATGGGATTGATGGGGATAGGGTCTCCGATGGGATAGAGATATTCATAAAAATAAAAAATGACTTTATTAAAAATGAGATGGGTGGTGATAAGGATTCCCATGGAGATGGGGATGGGAAAGTCCTTGTCCCTATCCAAGGGGATGGGGATGGGAATGGAGATGAGGATGAGGATGAAGATAGAAAATGAGGATGGAGGGCTAAAATAATAAATAAGATGGGGATGGAGAGTGGCTCCCCGTCCTTACCCTGTCCCATTGCCATTCTCAGTGTTAACTGGATTCCTTATTGCACTCATTTTTCAACATATAAAAGAGTTATTTCATAGTACTCAAAAATAATCTCATATTGAATAGAAAAAAAAAGTTTAGAGAGCTTATAACTCAGATCTATCTACTATCAATTGACTTGCATTCGAGTCTTTATGGCTACGTAATTTTGGTCCTCCGTCAAGTTAATTAAACCAGTAGTGAGCGCTGGAGCGAACTGGGAAGGGGGAAGCCAAGGGGCTGTCGGAACAGGGGGGGGGGGGGGAAGGGTTCTACCGGAGTGAACGGGGGAGGGGGAAGGGTAGTTTAGAAAATTATTTTTAAAAAAAATTTGGGGGGCGGGGTGTAGAGAGCAATTTTTGCAGTGCAAATAGAAGCTCCCTTAATTGGAGTTGGAGTCCCTTCATGGGATGAGTGATCTTCAAGGTTTCCATTCCAAAAAAAATGATATTAATTTTCAACAATTTTCAAAGAAAACTGGGAAAGAAATTAATTGAAATGTTTTCATTTGCTGAAAATGTCAACATAATTTTATAAAGATATGATCGGAATCCAGTAGCATAACTATGATATCTATATGCATTATGCTGCATAGATAAGAAAACACATTATAATACAGTGTATCGATTCTTTTAACATTCATTCTTTTTATAAATAATAATAATTACTTAGTAAAGTGAAAAATTATGGAGATATGATATTTTTCTTTAAAAAAAATTAAGGATTAAGATGGATGAAACCCTACCAAAATATCAAAGTGAAGGCATAATCAAGCTTAAAACTTTTGTAAAAGTATAAAATATTTTACTAGCTTGGCTATTTGACATCATCTATGATTGATGTATCTTTACAAATTAGAATGCTAGAGTAATAGAACATGTTAGTCAAAATGGATGCCCAATGTGCCAGACATGCTAATCTAAAATGTTTCACTAAAACTTAAGGCTGTGACCCATAAGAAGGATGGAAACTAATTTGTACATCTTTTCGTTTCTTTTTCAAAAGGAAGACATAATTTTATACTTAGACACACATTATAGTCTAAAGATTCACTTGGCTATTTCTCTTACATTGACTACATTTCAATATCTCAAGAGACTATACTATCCCTTCTAATCACACCCATTCTTTCTTTAATTTCCTTTTTATTTTTTCTTTAGCTCTTTAGCATCTCAAATATAGAATAGGGTAAAAAATAATTCATTCAAGGCCAAATGCGCAAAGGAGCAAAGGTGACCTATCGGAGGAGGACATCAATAAGGATGAAACTTGGGTATACTTTAGTAGGTATTTGCAATCCAAATTCTTAATTAATAAGCGCTATATATGCAACCATCTTTCTTAACAATTGACACATATGCCACTTCTTAAGGATTCAAATGACAAATACCTAGTGAATTGCACCTAAGCTATATTCCATCAATGAATCCTCTCTCTTTCTCTCTTCTTTAATAAATAAGCTTATAGTAAGATGAGTGAGGATGTGAGGGCTAGGATCAATGCTCAATGGACCAATTGATGATCTACCTAGTGAATTGCACCTAAACTATATTCCATCAATGAATCCTCTCTCTTTTTCTCTCTTCATTTAATAAATAAGCTTATAGTAAGATGAGTGAGGATATGAGGGCTAGGATCGATGCTCAATGGACCAATTGATGATCCAACGTGTTGTTGATGGCCAAATCTATTTCTCAGTTTGACATGCAATAACCAAGATGGGATAAAAGCATAAATCTATGTCTCTCTTTGAGGTGTGATAAACAAAATGCGCTTATCTTTTTTATATTTATTAAAACCTATGGTTGAATGTATTTATTTTTTTGTAAAATAGCTCACAATCACAAACTTATACTATTATGCGAGTTAAATATGACTATATTCGAATGTATCCAAGCCTCAATTCCATCACCTCCATTCTTAAATTCACATAGTTTATCAATCCTAAAGATGAAAAAGATGAGATGGCATTGAAATCTGTGTAAATTCAAAGGTGAAGGAGGTAAACGAATTTTGAACTTGGTTATATTCAAATGTAGCCTAATTTAGCTTTTATTATGCTATTTAATATTATAATTTAATATATTTCTTATGAATTAGCTCATAAATTTTGTATCTATGGTAAATTTATTTTATGAATTTAATATTTTTTTGAATAGAGTGGGTAAGAATTGAAATTAAAAGAATAAATATTTTAATGTTTAAAAAGGGATTGATGGGGATAGGGTCTCCAATGGGATAGGGATATTCATGAAAATGAAAATAATGACTTTATTAAAAATGAGATGGGTGGTGATAAGATCCCCATGGATATGGGGATGGAAAAGTCCTTGTCTCTAACCAAGGGGATGGGGATTGGTATGGAGATGGGGACGAGGATGAAGATAGAAAATGGGGATGGAGGGCTAAAATAATAAACAATATGGGGATGGAGAGTGGCTCACCATCCTTAACCTGCCCCATTGCCATTCCTAGTGTTAACTAGATTCCTTATTGCATTTGTTTTTCAACTATAAAAGACTTATTTCGTAGTACTCAAAAAATAATCTCATATTGAATAGAAAAAAAAAAAGTTTAGAGAGATTATAACTCAAATCCACCTACTACCAATTGACTTGCATTCGAGTCTTTATGGCTACATATTTTTGGTCCTCCATCAAATTAATTGGACTAGTACGTGTGCTTGGGGTGTTACAAATGATATTTAAAACTAATCAATTACAAATGGTATCAAAACTGATCCAATTATACAAAAATTAGTGGGTAAGAAGGAAAGTGCTACTCAGGAGATAACAATAGAGAGTAGTTTCGTTATGGTATGGAGTCACCTTTAAAGCATTAATGATTTGACTCGGGATAGATTCGGGCTAACTTATAATGTGTGATGAAACGTTGCTTATTATGTCGTGGAGTCGCTTTTAGAGCACTAATGATCCAATTTGAGAAAGATTCTAGCTAGCATGTGATGTGTGACGAGAATGTCGCTTGATAAAGAAGAAGATTATAATACTTCCAAAATAGTCCTATATCGAGTAAAATAAAAAAATTTATAAAGCTTATAACTCAAGTTTACTTGTTATCAATTAACTTACACTCAAATTTTTAGGATTATGTATTTTTGGTATGCAAATAAGTTAATTGGACTTGCAAATGGATTTGAAATATTATATATTTTTTAACTCATCACTTTATTGCAAATATATATTTCAAGTAGTTTAGTTATGGCATGGAGTCGCATCTAAAGCACCAATTATTCAATTCGGGATACATTTTGGCAAGATGGAAAGAGCTACTCATAAAATGACAATAGAAAGTCCCATTATTGCCTGGAGTCACCTTTGGAGCACTAATAATCTGACTCGGGATAAATTCTAGCTAACTTAAGATGTGTGATGAAAATGTCGCTTATTATGGCGTGGAGTCACTTTTAGAGCACTAATGATCCAATTCAAGATAGATTCTAGCTACCTATGATGTGTGACGAGAACATCACTTGATAAAGAAGGAGATTGTAATACTCCCAAATAGTCCCATATCAGGTGGGATAAAAAAATTTGAAAAGCTTATAACTTAAGTTTACATGCTTCCAATTAACTTGCACTCGAATTTTTAGGATTATGTATTTTTGGTATGCAAATAAGTTAATTGGATTAGCAGATGGGCTTGAAATATTATATATTTTTTAACTTGTCACTTTATTGCAAATATATATTTCAAGTATTTATAAGTAGATTACAAATACAAATGCACTGATATCACAAAAGACTTCATATTTATAAATGTTTATCATGTGAGATCCGCTACAATGACTCATTTTGCTAAACATGCTCTTATATTTAGATGTCAAACATTTTCAAAAAGAGGGAAGATAAATATAAATAAATAACATAAAAAGTGTATCTCATCTAAAATATGGCTCTTGCTATTTGGCTCTATATGAATGGTACCGTTACTTATGAGAAGTATATAAGGTATTGGTTTAAGGCTTAAAAGAGGTTTACAGGAGATGAGATTGGAGCCGATTTCTTAAGGAAAAAAATATACAAAGCATGTTAGCTGAATACCTAAAATATTTGTGTTCAAAAATAGAATAGCACATGAACGTGTATGATGTCAATAAAGAAAATTTACAAGTTTCAAGATCAATGAATTTATGAAAGAATATTAAATTAGTTGAAATATAATATTCAAAATTAAAATTAGATTTTATGAAATATATTAGTTTACAAGCGGTCTGAATTGTACGAAGGAGAGTGGATATGATCAAATCAAGAGGAAGGGAATGGTGAATAATTTCAAAATGGCAATCCTATCAGCAAGAACAAATTATGAGCAAATAACACTAGCTTATCCAAGGAAATAATCTATGCGTAGTAATTTTCCGCATACTAGTTATTATTTTTATGGGCCAAAAACAGAAACCAAAAACTTGAACCATGTGTTCTTCTCATTATTGTCTACATTATTCCATTGCATTATATTAGTTCTATAGCTTGAACTAAAATTTACTTCATAACATCAAATACTTGATCATAATTTGTTTTAAGAAATACCATTGATGATGAGGAAGCCTTATATTATGAATTCAAACATTTAATCTTACACAGTACTGTGAACTTGATTAATGTTATGACAATCTTCTTTGTCTCACACTAATAGAACATGTAGATCCATGCAACACTATTGGTTGATTCGTATAAAACCAAAGAAGTAAAAGGTCGCTGTGGCTGCAATTGTTGTCATAAATTAATGAACATTATGATCCAAAAGATTATGCTTTAAATGTGACGAAGGAATGAAGTTAAAAGTTGTAATTAACTTGCATTAATATATATATATATATATATATATATATATATATATATATAATAGATTTAGTAATTAATGAAACCATCAATTCTCAAGGGAGATGTTTGAAATCAGGTCTCATTTTGAACCCATCTTGATGACTGGAATTCATCTCAGTATGTGATGACGGGACGGGCGTGCGGGAAAGAACTTGGGTTTCAGGCGTTTTTGAAAGCCGGTAGTGAATGTAAATATTAATTTTTTTTGTTTAAATACAAACGATTATTAGCGCGTAGTGCGACGTCAACGGCCATAAATTTGGCAAGCGTCGACGGCGTGGGCGGAAAGGGAGGATTGGAGGAACCTCCCCTTCGATTATTAAGGAAGGGGAGAGCCGTTTGGGCGTACGCTTTGGCTTGCCCAGCCTTCTTAAATCCGAGGAAATGCCAGTCTGAAATCGTCAAAGAAAGATGGCATAAAGATGGAAGCGGGTTGCTGGATCCGGGGGTGAAAGAGTGAGGGAGAGAGGAGAGATCTCTGGTGGAGTTGGTCTCGAGGATCGGGGGGGAGTGGAGCGAGAATTTGGGCGATAGATCGGCTGCTGGAAAAGATTCGATCAACAGCTCCTTTGGATCCTCTCCCTCTTCTTGACTTGCCGAACCCCTCGGACAGGGCAATGGTGGCCGATTTTAGCCAGATCACTGGCGCGTGAGATAGACGCTCCCTGTTTTGAATTGGGCTCCCCTTCCTTCTCCACCTCTATTTCTTCTCAACATACCATCCAAGGGATCTGCTTCCCCTCTTCTTATCCTCCTTTTATTCAGAATTCGGTGTTTTGTTTAAATTGTCGTTCCTAAGGTGGATGTATGCTTTTGATCGTCTTCTCCTCCGTGGGTCGGCCTGACCCTTTTTTTTTTTTTTTTTTGATCTTTTGAATTTACTGTTTTGTTCTGTATTTGGAGCACTTTTGGGTAGGAGTTGATGGTGTCGAGAATTCTGTTGATTTTTTTAATATCTGCAGAGAAGAAGGATGGAGTGTTCTGTTCATGCCTTGTTATTCGTTTTTCATGAGTGCAACCATTAAATGGAAGATGGACTACAAGTGAAAGACAAGCATCATGGCGTTACAAGAAGAGGAAACGAGATGCAGCAATAGCAGTGGTGGTGATAAAAAGAAGCACAAACAAAAGAAAATACCTCAACGAGGTCTCGGCGTTGCTCAATTAGAGAAGCTGCGGATGGAAGAGCAGCAGAAGAACGCTGCCGCTTCTTCATCCAGTGCGTTACGAGGCACGAGCTCTTTTCCCTCACAGCAGCCGACCCATCCCTTCTGGACGGTCACAAATGATCCGGATCCAATGTCAGGGCCGGTTGTCAATCCCGATCCCATTTTCAGGCATTCAGAGGCCGTTTCGAACCTTCAACACCACCCAGCTTCAACTGTTGGAAAATTCAGTTGTTGGTTCGGGGAATCCTGGGCATGGGTTCTTGCCCATGCTGTGGACACGATGGAGTCGACTCCTCTCAATGCAGAGGCTCAGACTAAAAATTTGGGCTTTCGTACTTCTCTAAACGATGATACCTTGATCCCTGGTTGGCGATCTTCTGGCCTTCTACAAAGGAGACAATCTCACTTCTCATCTATTTCAGCGGTGAGAAAAGAATTGGACAAAGTTTTCAGCTTCGTATCGCATTCATTCGTTGAAGTGAGCATGTGTCTGAGCCTTTTGTGTTGTTGATCGTAGGTGAACAAGCGATCGCGTCGACCTTCATCATCTGGAGTTTGTCCTCAGATGGAGCCCCCTTCAAACCAAAGCTATACCGGTGACTACGATGTGTCTTCTTCCGGGCCAGGGGAGAAGAGGGTATGCATAAAATTGTTCTTTGCTTAATGCTTAATAGTTTTAACATTTCTAGAAGAAGAATGTCTTTACACAGAAGAATTCAGCGTAGATTTTTTTTTTATTTTTATTTTTTAATCCTTTTGCTAATCATAGATCTGGTTAGAATCAAGTATAGGTGGTTGGCATGAAGCGGTCGTGGTCCTTTGATCTCGACGGTGTGGCCGGTTATAATACACGTCCTTCCCCTCCAAAATTCCTTCGAGAAACTTCACTGAATCGGAAACTAAAACAATATATTCCAGGTAATTACGTCCCCTGTTAGTCACTAAATTTTATCATTAGTTTGGCTTCAGTTACCTCTAGTTCTAGGATATATAATGTTGAAAGGAAAAGGTTTGGCGAGCTTGACAATGGCCATGAAGAAAATGGTGGCTGCATGGATGGCGGTTTTCTCAGCTTAGGCGCTTCATCGTCACCATCCGTCCCAAAACCTAAGCAGCCTACGGTAATCCAAGCACCCACCAGACTCGATTATCCTGGATTCAGCTCATGCCAGGTACGGTCATGTCTAACAATCTTCTTTTGTTATCGTTCTGCTGAACCTGATGTTGAGGTTCGATGTAGGGAAGCATGAGCGTTGCCATCCCTTCATCACAACCATCTTTCCACTGCTTCTTGCCTATGAGACCGAACGGCTGCGAGAAAACTTTAGATGAACAGGGAAGGGGAAGGGAAGCATTGGAGGGTGTTGATCTCAAGTTGAAGCTGTAGAAGTGCCATATTGCAGCATATTTTGTACGAAGTATTTGTATCAAGAGAGAGAGACGTGGATTTGGTTGGTTGGAACGAAGGCGTAGAGAGATGCTTCATCTCAAATGATTTTCCAGTTTTTGTTGCTCTTCTTGAAATATTTGAAGCCATATAATACCACTTGAATTCAGGACCAATGAACGCGTTGCATCGCTTGATATTGTGGGAATGACAGTTTTAAATGGCAAGAAAATAATTTTATTAGTCTTCATTAGTCTGCGAAGGGTTGAGTCCGTCGTCATACCATGGAACCACCATGCCAGTTAAATCGTCAATGTACGTACTTAACACTAATTCTTGGAATGGAAGGGGATCTTTGCTTTAAATAATACGTTTTAAAAATTATTTCTGCGAATAAAGTTGGATACAAATTATTTCTAAGTACTTCATGCTAGTCAAGCACCGAGTATTAGTATTATTATTATTATTTGCCGCATCACAAAGCCAAATCATCCGTTGGATGAGCACAAGACGATTTAATTAAATAACCAAAATCGTGTGAAATCATTTCTTTAAAGGATGATTTTTATGGTATTAAAAAAAAAAAGGGAATTCTTGAGAGAGAGTTGATTTCAAGTGGGATTTTTGTTAACCTGAAAACGTTGGTCGAAGAAAAGACCGCGATATCAGAATAAAAACCTCTTAATTAAATTTTAGAATGGAGAGAAGTGCCCAGTAGCATTTCCAAATAGTTTTTTTCCACGTTATTTTCAGAAATAATTTATAATAAACATTACTTAAAAAGGTAGTTTCATAAAGTTTTTGTTGTCTGCCATTTAAAATAAATGCAAAATTTGATAAATCAATATTTTTTTAATTCCCTTATCGAAGCCAATTAAGCCATTGCTCTTATTAATAGAGCTTTTGAAAGTAGAATTTTGGCACAAAAAAAGCTTTAAAAAAATGAAGCTTTTGATCGTAGCATTTTTTTTTTTTTGATACAAACGACGATCATATAATTCTAGTGCGAATCAGTCCAGATACATCAGAATGCAAGATTTGTAACAAAACAGAAGGACAGGGGTCTCCCATCCTCCATAACCAAAAACCGGAATGCTGAGCAACTGAAGCCGCCACCCAATCCGCAGCTGAATTAGCTTCACGGTAAATATGGCGGATTTGGACATTATTCGCTTCTTGTAAGGTGGACCATATATCACTAAGAATCGGATTAGTGGAGGCTTCGGGAACATTCTCCTTCCGTAGCCACCTAATAACCGTCATCGAATCACCCTCGATCACTAGCCTATGAGCATGAAGAGTCTGAGAAGCAAAAATAATGCCAGCCCAAGCTGCATAAAGCTCTGTCATAGGGACAGAGGAATTGAGAGATCCAAATCCTCCGACCGCCAACATATGACCCTGAGGCCCACGTATGATGAAGGCCGAACCAGCCAATCTACCGCGGACACTCCCATCAAAGTTGATTTTGACAAACCCTGGAGGAGGGTTCCCAGGAAATGAAAACCATACGCCGGTTCGCTGCCAAGCAGCAGGGGAACCCCAGAGGCCAGAGGAGTCAGAATCAACCGCTTGAAAAGCACGGGCATAGTCCGCAGACATAGATCTAATCTTCCGCACAATCTTCTAAGGAGAAATAAAGTCCTCCGAGAATATAAGCTGGTTCCTCGATAACCAAATCTGATATGTTGTGACTGCCCAAAGACCACATTTTGCTGTGAGGCCATACGAAGATCCTGAAAGAAGAAGGAACAAGGGGAGCCAGAAGCATCCACTCTGATAATATAACCCATCAGATGCCAAATTCGTCTAGCTCTAGAACAGGTGAAGATAGCATGCTCAGTAGACTCGTCCCCAAACCGCACAGAGTGCATAAAGGCTGGATAGGCACACCCCTGCGAGAGAGCATGACACTCGTCGAAAGGCAGTTCCAAAGAAGCTTCCAGATAAACAACTGAACCCTCGGAATAGCAGGGAGCGACCAGATCCAAGCAGCATCCGTTGAGCGCTGGGGCTGAGGTCTATAGAGCTTCATAAGGTCCCTGAGAGGGGCCTTAGAAAGAGAGGATCTCTGCCATAACCTGACATCAGCCGAGGGCCTAGTAATAAGAAGAATCGAAAGGACCCTCTGAGAGAGTTCCTCACCAAAGAATCGACTCACCATAAGAGTATACCAGGAGGAGGATTCTGGAGAAATTAGATCCTTAACCTTCAAATCAGTGGGGACATCAATGCTGATAAAAGAGGGCCACCGAGATAGAGGGAGCTCAGAAATCCAAGAATCCTGAATAACATCAATGGATTGTCCATCACCAATCATCTAAGAGATATTCTTCAGAATAGAGTCACCATATTGACAAACCTCCTTCCAAAAGAAGGAGCACCCCCGGGGTGGCATTATATGGTCCCCATACTTCCAATCACCATATCTCGCACGCATTATGGAGCTCCAGAGACAATACGGCTCCAAGAGGAACCGAGATGCATGTCTGGCCACCAGTCCTTGACGCCTAGCCAATAGGGATTGGATTCCGAGACCGCCTTCTTGGATTGGCATACATATCGTGTCCCATGAAAGAAGATGGGTGCCATGCCCTTCTGGTGTAGAAGCCCATAGAAAATCTCTGAAACATCTTTCAATCCTCCTTAGACAAGTAGTCGGGATGGCCGCATTCGAAAGCAGATAAAGCGGAAGGGATGAAAGAACCAACCGAATAATGGTGACCCTAGCCATCATGGATAAACCAGTGACCTGCCAGCCCTCAATACGCTGACGAACACACCTCTCGAGATCAACATAGTCTGAACAAAGGGGGCGTCTACCAGTCATGGAGATCCCCCAATACATAAAGCGGTCAGTCTGAGTAGATATACCCATCAAATTGATTATAGCTTCTCTGGTGGATCTAATAGTCTTCGGACTGAAACAGATAGAAGACTTAAGACAGTTGACCTTTTGCCCCAAAGCCTGACAATAATGCTTAATAATAGATTCAAGGAGGCCGCATTGTCTATAGAAGCCTGACCAGAAGAATACAATCATCGGCAAACAGTAGATGAGAGACAGAAGGGCCCCCAGCCCCCACCATAAAAGGGACAATCCTCCCATGAAACTGAGCATGATGGAAAGCTCGAGAAAGATCATCAGCTACTAAAATGAACAGAAGGGGGATAAAGGGCACCCCTGACGTAAGCCCACATAAGAATGAAAGAACTCAGTTTGGCTCCCATTAATGGTCAGAGAGAAAGAAGGCCTCTGGATACAAGCCGTAATCCACTCAATAAACAGCTCGTCAAATCCGAACTCCTAAAGAGAACAGTGCAGAAAGGTCCAACTCAATCTATCGTAAGCTCGCTCCATATCAAGCTTAACAGCCATAAGACTCCATCTAGCTGGGGCTCTATGTAGATCATGCATAAATTCCTGGGTGATGAGGACGTTGTCCGAGATAGATCGGCCTCTAATGAACGCCCCCTATTCCTCAGAAATAAGCCGAGGGATAATCACTCGGAGGCGACAAGCTAAAAGCCGGGCACATACCTTGTACAAAGTGGTACAAAGACTGATCGGCCTAAAGTGCTAAGGAAGAGAAGCATCCGATCGCTTGGGCACAAGAGTAATAAGAGTCCGATTCCATTCAACCGGAATGCTCTTCAGATGGAAAATAGTCTGGATAGCCTGAACTACCTCCAGCCCAACAATATCCCAATAATGACGGAAAAAGAAGGGCGAGAATCCATCAGGCCCCGGGGCCTTATTCGGACCAAGCTCCCAAAGGGCCAGACGAACCTCCTCCCCATAGATCGGCCTGGTAAGCATATCATTATCTATAGGAGAAACCTTCCTGGAATCAGAAATCGGAATGATCGGCCCCATCGCCAGTGGTTTCAGACCATTTAGACTGAAAGAAGTGAAGGAACTGAGTCCGAATAGACTGGGTGTCCTCCTGATAGTTCCCCTCAGTATCAACAACCCTCCGAATCCTATTAGAAGCCCTCCTTTTTAGGGTAGCTTGATGGAAGAATCTGGTATTTCGGTCCCCTTCACGGATCCATTGAACTCTGGACCTCTGTCTCCGATATAACTCCTGCTGCCGAAGAAGGGAGTGGTGGAGAGCAAGATTCTCCCGCAGCAATGAGAGATCAGAATCCAAAAGAAAGCCATCACAATCCTCCTTCACCTGAATGGCGCTTATAATAGCTTCAGCCTGCTCCACTTGTCTAACCAGATCCCCAACCTCCAGTCTATTCCATATGGAAAGTCTACGTCTGGCCAGCATAAGACGGCGAGATAACCGATAAACTGCATTACCCCTGATAGAAAGATGCCAGATCTGAGCAATTATAGACCGGGCAGCTGAATGGAACGTCCAGAATTGTTCAAATCTAAACTGCTTCTTCTGATACTGATCAGCCTCCGTGGATATCAAAATAGGACAGTGATCTGAGACGATCCTCGGGAGATGAGAAACCGAGACAGTAGGATACTTAAGAAGCCATTGAGCAGTAGCCAAAGCTCTGTCCAATCTCTCCCAGACACGTGCTGACCCTTGCTGATTATTGTACCAAGTGAATTAGGGTCCCGAATATCCCAAGTCCATCAGTCCAGAAGACTCAATGAATGACCTAAATTCAGAGATATCAGCAGAGTTAGTGACTCTTCTGCCCCCCTCTTCTCACTAGCATCGATGATACAATTAAAATCCCCAGCGATAATAGAAGGAATCCCTTGAGCAAGAAGGGAAGTAAGCTCGGTCCAAAGGACCCGTCTATCACGATAATCCGTACTGGCGTATACCGCTAATAGGAGCCAGGGGTCAGAAGACCCTTCAGAGACAACAAGGCCGATCTGCTGTTTGCACTAATGAAACGCATCAATCGTGACATCAGAATGACGCCAAATGGCCAGAATACCTCCAGATAAACCTTCAGCCTCCACTGCATATGAAGACCAAGACCAATCGATCTGTCTCCGAAACCGCGCCAGACTATCACCTGACAATCTGGTTTCTAATAGAACACATATGTCAAACTTATATAGCTTCAGCAATCTACCAAAAGAGGAACAAAATGAGGACTTATTAGCACCTCTAACATTCCAAATTAAGATCTTCATTAATTAACCGGAGGAAGATGGACCCCCTGGTCTTCTACCATAAAACTGTCAGATTGGCACCCTGCAAACCAAGGCCCTCCCTCAGGATTCTGAATGGGACTAGCCAGCAAAGCATCACATCAACATCAATGTTCCCTGACCCTTGACCAAAGGAATCAACAGAGGATACCTCGCTTTAAATGCTATAAAATTTTTAAACTTCACCGGGCACTAGGGTTTCATAAAACCTCATGAATTTAACACTAAACTTGAATTAGGACCAGACCATCACTTTTCTTTTTCTTTTTTATTTTTTTCCAGCATAAACATCCATTCGTTTTTTTGATATACCAGGTTCCAATGAAAACATGCAACTTAAAACAAGGGCTTATAAGCACCCGATGCTGAAATATTCACTAGAAGTTTGTCGAAATCAAACATGACAAGCACGCCCGTTAATTAGACGCAAATGCACAACTAAATAGCATTGTTATAAACCTCCAGGAGGCCATACATAACAGGTGTAAGCAGATCACAGTGCAAACCACCGGCGACTAAGCATTTTATTAACAATAAACCACTCAAAACAAAAACAGAGATGGAAAGAAGAGTCCATAGACTGCTAACTAGCACTGCTCCATCAAACCTTCTCATTTCCTCTTTATCGCTGGTACCAGTCTACGACCAGCCAAATACAAAATCGAGAACATAGACGAGCACCAGAGAAAAGGGGTATAACAGGAATGCGACGGAGCATGTCCAGAGCGGGAATGTGGTGCGGAAGCTGGTGAACAGTCCCATCACAATGCAAACAACAAGAATAACAAGCACTTCAGCAGAGAAGTCCCAAGTCAAGTGCCTCAGATAAACAAGGGCCAAGAACACAGCCAAGCAAAGCGTGTTGTTCATGGTCACCCCACCATATATCTGCACCAGTAAAAAGTGATCAAGTGATTTCAAATCAGAGCAAAGTTCCATTCCGAATTCCAATGATCAATGCATGTATAAATTTATTTATTTATTTTAATTTGCAGCTGAATTGTATCTACAATGTCTGGACCAAAAGGGAAATCAATGGTAAAGACTGTAGATCCAAATTTGTCCTGACACTGGAAATTTATCTTCACATAGCCTTGATGAAGTAGATGAGGAGAAGATGACTTGAAATTTTGAAGATATAATACTCTTGATTTGGTAATTTTGCGACTTTTGGCTACTAATTTGTGACAATGAGAATTTTCAAGAAGAATAGAATGCAATACATATTGCATGAGCGAGAAGCTCAAAGGATTAACTGATGGAAAATCTGACAAATAAAATTTGGTTAAATTCAATATGGAAGGCATTCAGTGGCATTCACTTGAAGAGTCCAAAGAACAGTCATGCATTTCAGTTAAACAGTGAGAAGGAATTTGAGGGAGCTAGTCATAGTGGAGGATACTCCTACTTTAAAACAAAGAGTGGAGAATCATGATTGATGATGCATGCATGAGAGAAATGTGTTACCTGCGTTTCTTATCAATATAAGCACATCTAGAAAGGAAATACACAATAGAAATGTGACAAAATATAAGATTTGTATATTGTTTCAATTCCAAACTTCTAACGATCGTTGCTTTCTCTGTTGTGACTGAACATATTTACCTAAAAGACCAAGTTATCATATCCAAAACTCTGAAAAAGCTTCAGATAACTTGGTGCTGCAGTACAACATCAACTCCAACTCCAACTCCAACTCCAACTCAACTCAACTCAACTCAACTCATCTAAGCCTTTTCCCAACTACATGGGGTTGGGTACATGAATCTGCTTCCTCTACTCTGCTCTATTCAGGACTAAGTCAACACTCAAATTACAAATAATTATATTTTTTTTAATTATTTCTGTCAATATTAGTTTAGGTCTACTTCTACCTCTATCATTATCATGAATTGTTAAAAGATCACTCTTTCTAACCGGAGCATCTAAAGGTTTTCGTTGTATATGTCCAAATCACCGTAATCGGTTTTCTCTCATTTTATCTTCAATTGAAGCTACTTCTATCATTTCCCGTATATGTTTATTTCTAATCCTATCTTTTAAAGTTCTACCATATATTCATCTTAACATGCGCATTTCTATTACACTTAATTCATTCACATGTTGTTTCAGTATTTACCCAATACTCTGTTCTATATAACATAGCTGGCCTAATAGCAGTTTTATAAAATTTTTCTTTCAATTTTAATGGAATGCGTCGATCGTACAATACTCCCTAAGCATTTCTCCTCTTAATCCATCTTGTTTTAATTCTATGATTCACATCTTCATTTATTTCACCTTTTTGCTGGATAATTGATCTCAAATACCTAAATTTTTCACTCCTTGGTATCTCTTGGCTTACAATTTTTATTATCTCTTCATTTGTATTTCTACTTCCACTATAATTACATTTCATGTATTCAATTTTAGTTCTACTAATCTTAAAACCCCTAAATTTTAAAGCCTCTCTCCAAATCTCTAACTTAGCATTTACTTCAAATTTAGTTTCATCAATTAACACTATATCGTTTGAAAATAACATACATCGTGGGATATCATCTTGAATATGTTTGGTCAATTTATTCATAACTAATGCAAAAAAGATACGAACTTAAGGCAGATCCTTGATGTAAACCTATAGTAATTAAAAACTCACTAGTTTCTCCTATTATTATTTAAATAATAGTTATTGCTCTATCATAATATCTTTTACCAATTCTATATATCTTTAGTAACTTCTTTTTTTCTCTAAAACCCACCATATGATTTCTCTAGGTATCATATGCTTTCTCTAAATTAATAAAGACCATATGAAGGTCTTTTTTCTTTTTCCTATATCTTGCCATCAATCTTCTTAATAAATAAATAGCTTCTATGGTCAATCTTTCAGGTATAAATCTAAATTGATTATTTGACACCAAAGTTTCAGCTCTTATTCGATTTTCTATTATTCTCTTCCATAATTTTATTGTATGACTTATCAACTTAATTTCTCTATAATTTGCAGTACAACATCAACTAAACCATAAAAAAGATATAAAGTAAGTACAAGATAGTCATCTACATGGGTTAGATGAATGAAATTTTAACACATTTAACTGAAAACAACATAAGCATTTATAGATGATTAAGAACAAACCTCAGAGAATGTCAATGATGAAGTTCTTTGCTTCTTTCGACTGGCAAAAATAATTGCCGAGACAGCCTCACTGGAGTTAGTAGCCAAAGGCATGGCAATGAAAGAGATGAAAAAAGAAGGTATGTTTGTAGCAAGTGAGAAATTGTCAACAGCATCTACAAGAGGATCAGCAAAACAGCTGCAATAACCGTTCCCAGCAGCAAAAGCAAGATGGCTTTGAAGCATAACCAAGTGGGATTATCAACACTTTCTGCCACTTCATCACTTTTATCAATTAGCATGTCATGTTCTTCCCTGGTTTTCTGCAAAATTGAAGGTATTGAAATACAGGTTATATTTGCAAGTTGGGTCAGTCATTATACAACTTTCTTTGATATGTATTATGGAGCAACTTACCATATGGAAGTCATGCAAGAATTTTTTTGAGTAACCACCAGATTTTGCAACAGTCCGTTTTGCCTCATTAAGCCATTTTGTGATTCCCACAATGAATTCATCTTCGTCAATAATAGAATTACGTGATGTATCAAATTCTTGCATGACTTTATCTACAGCATCATCCCTATCCAAGTCTATTTCTTCAAACTTGATTCCGATAATAAGTGCTCTCAACTCATTATTGGATATCATCCTATCTGAATTCAAATCTAATCTGTGAAACAACCTGCAATGAAACATATGTGCGCATAAATAACAACAGATTACAAATTATGGAATTAGATAAAATGCAAGGCAACAACTGACTTTCTTATAACATCAGCATTAGGATTTCCATTTTCATCAAGAAGCCGTCCAAGGGATTGCATCTGAGCATGTCTTAGAATTCCTGCTATTACATGTTTATGCTTTGCATATGCTAGTCTTCTCCTTTGAATCCATGGCTGAAAGATCTGGTCCAACAGATATACGCACACATCAGGAAAAAAAAATGAGGATGTGACTTCAATACAGTACCCTTGGATTCCTATACTTTGCATTATCAAAATTAAGTAGATAAAGGAATATTAGATATCCTCTATGCAGTGGAGAATATTTGTTAAATTCCATCATGAAATTCAAATTTAGAAGGAAGAAGGTAATTGATGAAACGTGAAGGATGATCCTCATGTTCCTTTAATATTGTTCTTGAAATTAAGCTTATATACATGTTCAACTCGGTGCTGTCAATGTGTTGAGATGCCTATTGAATAAAACAAACATTGTTTGAAATGGAAACAGCATAAGCTTAACCATTCAGGCAGTTTAACTGGGTAAAAGATTTTCATCTAGGGTTATTATGATCAATGTTTACTATTCTCTCTCTGCAAGAGACCGTAACCTTTCAGAAGAGAACTGAAACAATGTAAATGATAACATAATAGCAAAATGTCAGTCCAATTTACCCAATTTTATAGTTTAAACCTTGGTTAATAGTGATGGTAAGTGATGAATAAGTTGTGAAGGATCGCGGTTACATGTGATTAATTGAGAACATGATACAGGAAATCAGAAAGCAAAAGCGCCACGATGACAATAAGAAAGAGCAAAACTGCCACATACTGTCCTGAAGGAGATAAAAATCCTCCAAGAAGCATAAAAATAAGTGGAATAGAACTATAGCCATATTCTTGCAGCATATCTGATTTGTGGATCATGTCTAGTGAGGACACGTCAAAATAACAACTTGGAAATAATAATCTAACTTCGTAGAATAGACAAGCAAGAAAAATATTTAACAAAGAAGGTGACTTATTAACAGCATGTCTACTACAAATAATCGACTACACTATTTAAATGGTCAGTAAATGCATAAAGATGGTAGATGATGAAAAGCCATGGAAGTATGTAGCAAGCATAAGACAAATGCAGTACCTGATACAAGCAATAGGAAAACACAAGTGCAACCGAAGCTATGAGAGCAAGCAAGACTGTCAAGCGCTGTCCTGAAGAAAACTTGAAAATTTTTGGTAGTTGGACAATGATGAAAGGAACAATAGATATTGCCATTATTCTTGCAGCATAGCTAGTTTGTACATCGGTTGAAATACCGGACCCTGCAAAGATTTGGAATCCATGGTTTTAGCACCCAATTGATAAAGCAGTATGCTCTTGAAAATCAAATATGCAAGGTCACTTGTATAATGATCACCTCACTCCATCAGATACATCATTGATAAAGATAAGTCCATGAGAATATGCAATAAGATCAATTCAAAAGAAGAATCCTGCCTAGGAACAAACAACTGATGAATGCTCGAATCTTTGATGGTGCTACTTAGTATTCATTTTCAGGAGCAAAATTCACTGATGGTAGTCCAGCAGCTTTAGACAACAAGGCTTTTCACTACATAATTTTAGTGTAGTGAAAAAGGAAATTGTCCTAACTCTTATTTAGAGCTTGCCCATGTGGGCCCCAAGCATGTTCTAATTTCCTTCTAAGAAATAACCGTGTCACATCCATATCTAGTAAGATATCATGTACCATAACCAACAAGCCATATCAGATATATATAAACTTGATAGGATATAAACTCATCAGTGTGTCAGTGCAACCATCTTTTGCAAACAAACAGAGGAATTGACCATTCCACTGTGCTTAGGCAATACCAACAGTGCTGTCATGAATATGATAATTCCTGGAGTAACGTATCATTTCACAGAATGCAATTGCTTATTACCAACACCAAGGTCAACAGATGGCAATACCATCTGCAGCTTTATGAACATAATGCATGATATTAACTACACATGTACTTCCAAATTTTCATCAATAAGATACATGGCATGTAGGTCATAAAGCTCCAACATTCAACAAATTAATTTGTTTTGATCTAGTCAGTGTTTTAAATAAAATATTCCAACAAGGTTTTATTTATAGATGAACTCACTATCTAGTGGCTTCAAACAAATAAAACTGCACTAATCACATACTTTATTTTAAAGCATATAGTTGCAGTTTAAAGTTTTGATTTTGGTCTATTAGAGGCATTTGAATGGTCTTGTTTCTTTCATGAGCCTCCCTCTGTCTTTGGTTGAATTTTGGAGAACAATGAGGAATCCTTGACTTTGCCCCTCAAGAGATAGACTGTCTGCCATCTCTGTCAATGCACACAATTTACATTACTAGTAATAAAAGAATCCCAATTTATTAATATTCAAGCTCAGTTCGACCTTTTTGGAAAACAAGTCATGGGCTTCAGAGGAGGGGTGGAGTTGGGGGTGTTCAGATTGTTGTTTCTGGAAGGAAAAAAGAAACCAGAAATTCCAAATAAGGAGGAAACGCAAGAGCTTTCTTTTGAGTCATACAAGCACAAACCTAATAAGAATGCTTTACCTTGACATTATTCACTCATGAACTTGCATTCATTGATATTTGCAAGCAGAGCAGACTTGCTCCAAATAATGGACTTACAATCTTTCAACATATCATCAGGGCTGTTCATACCAGTATTGTGGTTACTCCAAAAAGCACAATCAATGCTGTGATATTTTGGTTTTTCTTTTAATGATTGTTAAAAAAATCCTTTACCTTTTTTTCCCCTTCAGCTCCATGTGGCAATTCTTTTATTTCTTTATATGGGGAACTTTTGGCCTATGTTATATGGATGCCTCATTTCTAAGCTGTATGGGGGTGTCAGCACTTTTAAACACTGCGACATGACATGACAAGATATTATATGATATGATTGGATGCTCCACTTTGAAGTATCTTGTTGATAGCAACAAAGGTATAAGATGCTTGGCACCTTTTTTGGAGTGTTAAGTGTTTGATACTAAAGTAATGTGTCCATGTTTTTAATTTCAAGTTATCAAGATTTTTAGACTCTCAAAGTGAAGAACCCTTATATTTTAATCTAAAGTTATTAACATTATATGGGCACATTGGTAAAGTGTTATTATAATTTAACATAAAGCTATTATTGTTATAAATTATAACAACACTTCTAGGGGTGTTTGGCAAACCCAAATGAGACCACCATGGTGATCTTTGATCACTGGTGATCTTCATCCTAGGATGATTTCATTCCTAATGATCTAAGATTATTATTTATCTCAAAGATTAAAGATCCCAACATATTCACAATAATCTATTAGCATATCATGAGCATCCAAGATCGGCTGTATAACACCAAAACTATCACCAACATATTTTGCAACTATCATGATAGTTTATTGTTATTTCATATTATTATTATAATATTCATATTAAATTAGAATATTATTTATTATAATACATAAATGATAGATCAACAATAATTTACACTATATTATAAAATAAATAATCATATCATTATATTATCTTATACTATATCATATTAGAATTAGTATTATAATATAATATGAAAATATTTAGAATAATATAATAAATTATAATATTACAATATATCATAATGTAATATGATTATTTTCATTATATTATATTGTTATAATATTTATTATAATAATATATGATGAAGGATATTTTTCATCCTTTTTCTATGGAGGAGGAATATTTTGATCCCCAAATCTTAATCCAAGATCATTGTTTGAGGGTGATCTTAAATTCTTTATCCTTAAGCATGGGTTTATAATTACTAGGTTGCATGGTGATTTTAGAGATGAGAGTGGCCTAGGATCACCATCGCATAGCATCATTAAGGTGTAATCAAACATCATGATCCCATCACCTCCTTCCATATCACCGACAACCTAGCAAATATTTTGGTCAAATATTCATCAATATCAAATGCCCTTAAGTGAAATGTTATTATGTCTACATCACAATTAATTATCATTAAAGTATCTTAACACATCTTAAGTAGGTTTAGATGAACCTAGCAAATAAATTAAACCCACAAACTCATGGTTATTCAATTAACATGTTTATTTGATAGCATCTAGAACATGGCTTTCCTTTTTTTAATAGCCATTAAAACACGAGAATAAATATACATGCATGTACATACATATGTAACATATATTCATATATTTCCATATTTGTATTTATATTATGTACTTATATACTTATGTTATGTTCATGTGCCTAGATTTCCAGAGCCTGCCATGTCCAACGCTCGAGTATATTTGGACTCTTTGCACACATGCCAAGAATATTTTGGTTTTTGACGCTTGGTCAGACAATCACAAAACCATCCCTTTGTTAATTTCAGCTACCACTTCCAGATAGCCAAATCTGCTCATCAGACTAATGCAATGTTGGTTTGTTCAGGCAAGTCCTGTAACTTAAACCTGTGAACTCCCAGATTTTCTAAAAGAGCAATCATACACCTGATAACCCAAAAGAATTAAAGAATCTTATGCAATTAAGATGTACTAGACAAAACTCTATGGAACAAAGCCTGTTGGTGAAAACATGTCCACATAGGCAGCAGCACAAAGATATCATTGCGAGAACCCTAGGCTCAACTTTGAACTTGTAAATGGCACAATATATACCAGACTTCCCAGCACACTCTCTCTCTCTCTCTCTCTCTCTCTCTCTCTCTCTCTCTCTGTGTTTTAATACATTATTTCTCAAGGAGAGATGTAGGAATTCTTGTTAGCTGCTACAAAAAACTTGAAAAATTGAATCCAAATCTGATGGCAAAAAGACTCAATCTAACCTAACCCAATGTTCCAATGACCTCATATTCAATTAATGATAATTTTTTCACAAATTGTAGTATTGATGAGGAAACTAAATAATGTGACATATTAGGATCTATTCTGAAAAAATTCAAGATGAGAACGTATTCCCTGAGAACAAAAGAAATCATGTTTTTAAATATATACCAGAGAAACATACCAAATAGGCTAAAACCTTTTGTATCTTGCGAGTCTATTGAAGTAGAATTCTCTGACAAGTCACATTTGCCAACAACAACACAAGAACCCCAAAGTAAAGTTAGAAGCATGACAGTTGATCCAGCAAGCAATCCCATTCCAATCAAGACCTGCTTTTGAGCAGTCTCTTTATTCCCAGAAAGTCCAGATACTGCAAAGGATTATGGGCATAATTAATTAGATACAGCTACAAAATATATGCATACTTTCTAATATATCTGGATTGGTTGCATATCATATCAAAGATTTGAGATTTGAAAGAGCAATGAGATATATCCCAGATAAACAAGTTATTTAAACACTATACAGCAAGATAAATTCATTATGAAATGCTGGTTACCTTCCTATATTATTTGATGCAACACCATATGAATACTTTAATGAAAAAATAACAACTTCTAATCACTAAAACATTCAATCAACAAAAATCCAACGTCTTCTGTTCATGTGATGGGACATGCATATGATTGATAAACCTAATAACCATTCAGCAGCCTATGTGCCTGTACACTTGTCAACTAAACCACAATTATCCATAAGCAGAGAAGATCACTGTTAGCACACGTGTCACATATGCCCTGTTCAGTATGGCATCATTTAACATCAAACATCCATACATAAAATTAGATCACACAAGCAAGCAGAACACATGCCTAAAACTAGTTCTGGAAATTTCATGCAAAACCCTACAGTCTTCAAATGTTGATTTGTTAGTAAATATCCTCCATTCCAAAAATTATCTGATATGACATTACATAAATACTATGCAAGGTGTAAACAGACATGAAAGGAAACATCTCACTGCAGCACACAAGCACAGATCTATGATGTCCAATACTAGTTGTTCCTTTATGTCCGCACACTCGATAAGTTCACCGGTGAACATCAGTGAAATGTGATTAATGCACATGTGCGCGCGCGCACATAAAGACCCAGCTTTTGTAAAGTTTTCCACTCATCTGTCATGTGAGTGTAGCATTAATATGCTCAGCTATCATGAAAATTAATTGCTTAATATGTAACAGATTAATTATGTCAGTATTAATATGTTCATTGCTTAATATGCACAATTGGGCTATTGAAGCCTTCTATTTACTATAATTTGTCACATTGTTATATTTCATTTCAAGAACATCTAGAAAAGGGGGGAAAAAAGTTGCACCATGCACATTGCATGGAATTGGTATTAATGATGTTGGCATTAACGACGAGAGTTTCTACTCCATCATTATTAAAGTTCATTACTCAATGTGCAATAAAAAATTAGGTATTAAAGCATTATATTTATCATAATTTATTACATTGCTATATTGCATTTCAAAAGCAGTTAAAAAAAGAGAAAAAACATACTCCACGCATTGCATGGGTATATGCTAGTTATTTAAAAAAAAAACATACTCCTCGTATTCACAAGTTATATGCTAGTTATCACTAACAACAATACAGTTTAACAGCCTTATGGGAGATTGTGCAAGAAATATGCCTAGAAGAACTACTACAGCGTTAAAGATCAAATTTCATTTTTGTTCCTTTCTTTTTTTAGTACAAGCAACGGGCAAGCCCCTAAGAAATAATGAAATGTTTTGTCAATCACATAGGCATGATAAGAATAGATCAACTCCGGAGAAAAATTTTAACACCAAATAGTAGTTTAAGTAGCCAGAGTAAAGTAGCCAAAGTAGCAGCACAGACAAGGAATTCAAGGAAGATCATGCTTCATTCAAGTCACATAGTTCATATGAACAATTACAAAACTTTTTGACCTCCTTGTCTTTTTAAAGCGTAATTTGAAATAATATTGGAATTGTCGGCATTCATTCAATTATTTATTCTTCTTCTTTTGTCTTATCTCTCCTTTTCTCAATGAAACCAGAAGAATGCCTCTTCTAATTTGAATTGTATTTTCATCCTCATCTTTTTCTGAAGACCAATCTGTCCACTATAATTATTACTACAACTACTTCACTTTAAGAATTTTTTAAAAAAATAAATAATTGTATTTTTCATAATTACAATTTATATAACACACACACACACACACATATATATATATATAGAGAGAGAGAGAGTACAAGACTTTACTATATTTGAATATAGCCAAGTTTAGAATCCGGTCACTTCCCTCACCCTTGGATCCACACGGATCTTGAAGTTACCCCACCTTTTTCACCTTTTCTATTTTTAGGATTCCTGAGCTATGTAGATTTAAGGATGAAGGAGGTAACTAGATCCAGGCTCAAATGTAGCCAAATCTACCCTCTCTCTCTCTCTCTCTCCCCACACACACACAATTTTGGTGGTTAATCCGATATATGGTGTGTGATGTCACTGTAGGTCTTTGTGATTGTCTACAAGTCATTTTCATATTTTTGGCCCTAAAACATTTCAATAAGCATTACTGGAATGAACATGATAGGCAGCAAAAGCAGCAGTGCAGAAATGTTACTAATGAAGTTTGCTCTTTATAATCATGAAAGCCATCTCACAAGAATGACCATTAGATGTGTCGGAATATAGAGGAAGAGCTCACCACCAAGTAAAGGCACTAAAAGAACCAGAGATGAACAAGAGGAATGCTTGCAAACAGTAAGGACAATAGATTTTTATAGACCTTAAACACAGCAGATGTGAAATAAAATGTTCATTCACATAATGGCTCAAACAACAAATTGAGATGAATTATAAATGACAGTCTTCACAACGTTGAAGCTAGCACACAAATAATGCTCTATTATAGAAAATTATTTCCAATAATCCATCATTTTTTATAGAGCTCTCAAATGTCTTAACATTGATGTGGCAAGTAATACCACGCATAGGAAGAGAAATAATAAGCCTAGTTCAGAGAATCCACTTTCCTCTATCAACAAGGAATTGGTTGAGCTGGAGATGTATGGTATAATTACCCACCAAATACAGTCACAAGGTGATAAAAGAAGCAAACACCGTAAACCTCCATCTCACGATCCTTAGATTGTGCTATGCACAAAGATCTCTGCAATTTCTTGCAAAACATAAGAATTTTCAAGACAAACCCCTTTTGAAGTGAAGTGAAAAGCTATGTAAGTACCAAAAAAGGTTAGGCTACCAATAAGAAGGCAAATCTTTCCAAGAAATTAAAGCCAGGATTCAAAAGCTCCACAGATAGAGCCTCTAAAAATTAGATAGGCAAACCTGAACCCACTTTTGCTTGAAAATACATTTCTCAAGCATGAACTTTGAAGGCTAAAAAGACCACAACAGAACTAAAAACTTGAAATCCAGAATTAATACAAATTACTCCTCACCAATTCTATATGTTTCCACCTTGCATATGTCCTAACAAAAGAAACTTCCACCCGTCACGCAAGTAAGTTATTATCTGACAACCTTACCATATCTGAGATTCTGTTCATTTTCAACTTCTGTCATCACAAACAAAGGTGCCACCAAGCTTCCTACTTCTTGGCGATTGGTTCTGTTTCAGATCCACTATCCGGGTTCAGTTCTTAATTCAAACATCCATATGACCAACACTAAGATCCATAACCCAATGGCCCTTTTTGTCCTCAGTCTTCCCAACAACCCACGTACCCCCACCCGAGACATCAAAACACTAAAGTTGCTTCCCTCGTAGCAACCGCGCGAAACAGAATACAGACAGATTCATTCCAAATAGCATAAAAACCAATTAATAAAG
The DNA here is from genome assembly GCA_900491605.1 of Calamus simplicifolius. Lineage (NCBI taxonomy): Eukaryota > Viridiplantae > Streptophyta > Magnoliopsida > Arecales > Arecaceae > Calamus > Calamus simplicifolius. Next base: position 197,695 of record UESW01004088.1, read on the forward strand.
AAGGAAGACTCACGGAGAACGGATTAAAACAAAGAAAAAACATCAGACATATAATTCGCACAAAAGAAAACAGACCAGCGAACAGATATCAGAATTAATCTACCAAGAATGAGCATGGCATCGGGAAGGGCGCCGAGGATGGGGAGGAAGAGGCCGCCAACGATGCCAGGACCCAGGATCTCGAGCAGCAGCTCGCTCCCCGTGGAAAGGAAGGTCGCAGCCTTAAACATCAAGAACCCGTACGCCAACACGAGAAACAAGTTCCCGACCGCTGTCGAGGTGCACGGGAGGAACCCGTATGTCTGTTCGCACTCCTCAGCGAAAAGAAACCGCGGGTAGCCCGCGCTCCGCGGGAGAAAGAGAAAAGGGTGCGACCCGTCGGCGCCGCGGGGCGTGACTCCATCGGAGATCAGCCGATCCTCCTCATTCGCCGCCGCCGAGGTCGAGATCAGCCGGCCGTTGGCCCCCCGTCCGGCAAGGAGGAGGACGATAACGGAGAGAAAGAGGGCAGGAGGGAAATGACTCGTTTCTTCGCCATCTACAAGGGACAACGAGAAGGAAGTGTGGCAGAGACGAGGGATGCGAAGAGATGGACACGGATGCCGCGAGAGAGAGAGAGAGATACGGCGACAGTGATATCTTCTCCTTTAAAAAAAATAGAAAACCCCCCTTATAATTAGAAAATATAATTCGGTAGCTTCCAGATGTAATAAAAAAATAGATTACATGCATTGGATCGAATAACTTGGACCTTAGATCCCTTCGGCGGAGCTATTCACCATATAATATATAATAATATATATGATTTAATTAATTTCTAAATCAGCTATTCACCTTATAATATATAATAATATCCAAATCAGCTAATCTTTAATATGCCGGTAGCTTAGCGGTCGCAACGACGCGGATGGAGGAGCGGGACCGCGTGGAATGCTATGGACGGCAAAAAGGGAAAGAAGCTGGATTAAATGAGGCCCACTACTGGACCGGATTAGAAAGGCCGTTGGCACGTCGAGGCATCCGCGGCGAAGGTACAGTTATACGGTTGAGATAAGGTTCAGATCATTTCGACAGGCGATTAGAGTGCAGAGTGGTTCGTTGTCGGCACTCGCTTCGACGTCTCATGGGAACTTCTAAATAACCGCAAAAGTTAATCTCTGCACCCGAAATTTTTTTAAAAAGTTTAATTTTTTAAATTACTCTTAAATTCTTACCCCTTTTTTCCGTTCGCTCCGGACCCATCTCCTGCAGGCTTTTTTTTTTTTTTTTTCATTCGCTCTGACGGCCCTACGGCACCGACTCTTCTCCTCAATCCAATCACGTCGCCCCTTTTCCCTGGCACTGACCCTCTCCGAAGCGAACAGGGAAGCTGAGTGGTGAGGGAGGGAGAGGAGAGGGGGCACTGAAGAAAATAGAAGCATCGGAGCTAACGAAAGAGCTAAGGTTTTAAGAATAATTTAAAAAAATTAATTTTTTAAAAAAAAATTCGGGGTGCAGAGGGTAATTTTACGGTGTATTTAGAAGTTCCCCGTCTCATTGAATCATGAAAGGGTGGCGGGTCAGCGAGGAGACCTTTATTTTAGACTTTTCGGGCTATATATTTTAGTCTGGTCAAGGTGAATAGATTTGTTTCTCTATTTTTACGAAGAAGACTTAAACGGTGCAACATTTGCCGACCGTCGCAATCTGGCCTCTCTCTCTCCCCCTTTCTCTCTCTCGAGCTCTAGCAGCCTGTGCCATATCTGGAGGAAAACTTATTATTTTTTGTAAAACGTAGAGAGTTTGATCAAAAAAAGAATATAATATGGAATCAAATTTAAGTTTTTTTTTTTTTTTAAGGGTGGAAAGATTTTAGAGTTCTTTTGATTCATCAAAAGAACTGTTCCATTCCATAATTCACAGCTAGGTCAAGATTAACTATAATCAATCTATTTGCACATGATGATTAGTTTCCATGTTGATCAGTTAATTAGTTACCTAACAATTATCTCCCGTTTCCTTTGCTTTTTCTTATAAAAATCAGATATCATGTGGATCGCAACCAAAACGACGACCACTTCATTTAGGTAATAAATACTCTCCCACCTTAACTATTATATATTCTCACTTTAACTATCTCAAATGCTGTCCTTGTTTTTTAATCACAATCAAACCCTTTCACTAGATTCTCAAGTAAATTGGTTTCTATTGCTTTTGTTGGGTGGTGGCAGTGGCTATCTAATATATCAGACTAAGGCTAAAGTTATATTATATGTTCTTAAGACAATTTCGTCCCGCAATGGTGCTCATGATCAATATGACGATTGTCTCCCAAAATACAATAGTCTCCTTTTGATAAAAGCAGCACTACAATTCATCAAAACTTTCGAACCAAGAATGCTACTCTCTTTTTAATGCACTATTGCTATACTACCTTTAGGAAAGTATGCAAATGCCTAAGAGAGGAGAAGACTAGAATTGATTCAGATTGAACTCAATTCGGAATGGTTTGGGATGAATGAAATGAGAGGGTCTAGGGTCCTATTTATAGGTTTTAGGTACCCCTTGGAAGCAATCCTACGAATTTAATTTAATTTGAATTCTTTGATCGGATTTGATCAAAGAATGTGAGGGTTAAAGACTTATCACCCTTGATATGCCCATTAACATCATGATCTTCAGATCAGGCGATCGGATAAGCCTTTTCATGGCTGTGATCTGAAGATCAGCCGATCAGATAAGCCTATCCTCATCCTGATATGCCTTCTCACCATTGTGATCTGATGATCACGTTATCAGATAGGTTGTTGCACATTTTTGATATACCTTTTCATGATCAGACCGTTGACTTATCTCCAACCGTATGATCGGACGGATGCCTTATCACCAACCGACGATCGGACGTGTGCCTTATCACCAACCTTCCTGTTGACTGATCAACCAACCATCCTGTTGACTGGTCAACTGACGGATGTCAGCCGTTGGATCGCGATTGTGATCATGATTTGATCACAGCATCTCGACCCTTCATCTGATCGATCAACGATCAGTTATGATCCTGATCCGATGATCAACGGTTAATTGATCTCAACCCTTTATTTTGATCCGATCAGTCTTCACCGTCGAATCCTCATAATCTATAAAAAATTTAAAGCCCCTCGCACGTGCGAAGTGTAAAGTGCGCCGACCAAGCGCTCATTGTGCCATTCGCACATGCACGTGCGCAAGCATCACCCTCAAGCTCTCCACTTGTGGTGAGCCTAAGGAATTTAAGCTTCAAGGAAGTGGTTTTCATATAAGTAATTCTTTCTTTCTTGATTTTTTTCGATGTGAAACTAAATATCCCTGCAATTTCTCATTCATACACATAAGACGATAATGAACTTTCAAGACTCATTAAGATATTCAAAACCTTTTTTTGGCTCATTAACCGACCGCTTTCCCTAATTTGAGTCCGATATTGAGCTGACCCTATTACTTATTGTTCTTTTTCTTTCGGCCAACGTACATTATTCTGACTGTTGTATTAATAGAGAAGGCAGTCCGCATCCCTAAAAACCTATATAAGAAGTTGTTTTGAAATCACATTATTTATTGTTTTAAAAACATACTGTACGATAACTGTGCATGCAGACGCATGCACAAGGAAACTATACATTATTAGAATTTGAATACTCCCATGACAACATAAAGCTTCACAGATTCAATCCATGCGCGCAACGTGCCTAGCCATCTAGCTTCCCCGCTGTTCCAAGAAAGGAATGGTATGGGCATCCAATGAATTATTTTGTCACCATAATTGACTTCCGGGACCGGAATTGCGTTATAACAAGGCTTAGGCTGTGTTTCGATGCCCTATTCCCACTTGAAATAGGGCCTTATTTCATCTTATTTCCTCAAACAGCCGTAAAAAGGCATATAGGCCCCATAAAAAATCTTATTCCCGTCAATGCTGGTATTTTCGTTTTGCTATTCCATGGTACCCCATGGAATAGCATGTATTCTCAGTCAATGTATTCTAGGGGCAGTCATGGAAGAGAAAAAGGGAAATAACTTGTGAAGCCTCGTTCTTCATTCATTCCTTGAAACTAGGGTTTGAGAGCAGCGATCTCATCAGCGACTGATCTCGACTTCCAGAAGCTATCCGGCGACGTTCCAGAGTTATAGGCATCCGATCCATCTCAAACGTGAAGTGCACAGTATCGAAGGTACGTCTTTGTCTCCAATCCCCTTTCGTCCCCGAAGGTTTCGTGGCTCATTTTTTTCAGTTTTAAATCATCATTTTGCAATTGTAATACTCCTCCATTCGATCGCTGGATTCAATTTTGTTTTCCGTTGATGGTTCTTTGGAGGTTGTCACTTGTTTTCTTGATAAAGAGAAGGAGCTACCGTCTCCTCGCAATGGAATCTTGTTTTCATGAAAATTTTCTTTCTTTTTATTTTTTTTCCTTCCTTCACATAAACCAAACAAAGACGATAGGAACATTTCCTATTTCACCATGGATTAAAAATCCTTGCCTATTAACGTTTCAAAATAGGCTTCCAAGTTACTCCCGGCACATTTATCAAACAATCTTTTGAAATCCTAAAGAATATGTTGTTCTTCTCACCCTAAGGACTAATTTGGTAAATTATAGACTGATTTATAGGAAAATTTTTCATCATACCAGGGGATAGAACTTTTTTTATAATGGCAGCTTATATGGTTTCTCAGGCGATGAGGAGTTTGGAAATATTATTGTGTTTGTTGACTTTTTTCAACAATACCAAAGTATTGATTTTCTTTAAAACTTGGCATCGGCCATTCAATCCACAAAACATGAGTTTAAAGTTCAATGTTATTCATAAAACATGAGTTTAAATTTGACCAATCATGATTATTATTTTGTATAAAAAAGACCGCTTGTAATGTCCCTGTTCAACATAACAAAATATCATTATAATGTTTATTTTTTCTACTTTTCTCACAGGAATCTCTCTTTTCTTTCATTATGCAGAATGAAACTTTCGCTCATTGAATGTGATTGAAGTTGGTGTTTGTATGATATTGAAAAACTGAATCATTTGCATAAAAATATTACTTTATCAAGAATGAAACTTTACAAAAATGATAGCTACACTTATTAAGCTTCAATTAGCTACACTTATTATGATTGATTAGATCTTAACCAACTCCATGTTCAAAATTACACTTGGCCAATATATTCAAACCATAGATTTTAGGCAGCATATAAGATTTAATGTGCAAATCTCTTTCTTGTATTTGCTTATATTGCTGATCCATTTATTCATGGCCCTATAATAATGCATTCTATGCTTGTTACAAGCGGTTTACAGAAAATCTGGAATAACAATTAGTAGTAAGATGGTAGTGTATTTCAGTTGATTACTTGTAAATGAACCATATTTTTCGTCGTGATGTAAAGGTCAGTGGGAATTCCCTTTCTTGAATCAACTGGCTGATCTGTCATTGACTTTAAGAAAGCAGTTTGTGGTGCTGCAGTTTCATGTCTCAAAAACTTGTGACAAAATTGAAATGCAATATTCTTGGGCCTTTTTTAATCCAAAATGGATAGATTTTATTTGTATTTTTGCTTTTGAGCAGGATATCCAAGCTCTTATAAACAAAATTAACAAGTCCACATAGGCACCTTTACCGAGTACATACTCTGGTGCATTTGAGTGTCAGTTGGATGTTACAGCGAGCTGCATTCTTATATCTACATTCTATGAACTCTCTTATATTTATATTCTTATATCTACATTCTAACTACAGTGCAGCTTCATATTATGCTAGTATTATCTTTTGTACAAAGATAGAGTTGATTATCAGTTTATGGTGCTCATTCTTGTCGCAGGAACATAGTTTATTGTGTCAATATCGAATGCTGGGATAAAGCTGCTATCTTAAGTGAAGCTGTCCGCATGGTGACTCAATTGGGATCCATTTTGAAACCAGGAAAGCCACCGAAAGTAGACAAAGCTGCTATATTAAGTGATGTTGTCAGCATGGTGACTCAGTTACGCAGTGAAGCACAAAAGCTAAAAGATTCAAATGAGTCTTCAGGAGAAGATCAAAGAATTGAAAGAAGATTTGAATTTATCTTTCATCTACTTCACTGTATCCATGATCAATGTGTTTGAACCTATATGTATGAGAAAGCTATCCAGGAGTTTTTTTACACATGTTACAAATATTTTCACATCCATTGTATTGTATGGACATGGAATTTGTTGATTGTATTATAATATTTACTATACATATTTCGTAGCTTGATATTTGGCTCCTGAGTGTGATATCTTTATCATTATATGCATCTAAATAGGCTGTTATAAGATGTACATGCTTAAGATCTATTGTATCAAACCTTGAGATTTACATCAGATGTCATCAACTGAGGACCTTTTTCAATATCTAATGGCAGACTGCGATTTTAAGTTTCATTCTCAAATATGTATTTCTAAATTTATTTAATTTATCGCATTGCACGTTAAGCTGGAAGCCCCTTTTGCTTTTCAAAACCATGCTAGGCACATGAATATTAAAAAAAATTCAAACGTTGATATAATTATTAAGATTAGTAACTATATATACTTATTTCTTACATTTTTTATTATGAAATTTAAAATCATTAGTAATTTATTTTAAATAATTTTATAAAATTAATATGTTAAATTTTAACAAAATAATTGATTTAAAGATATATAAATTATTATAATTTAATAATTATTTAAGTTTTATATGTTAAAAAAATTCTTATTCTATTTATTAATAAAAAATAATTTATTAAAGTCAATGTAATAAAAATTAAATTGATAAACCACTTTGGATCAAGGGGTATTTCTAAAAAAATTCTTCTCCTAGTTACGTGCTTATTCTCATGTCATCCAAACACCATTTGGGCACTGAAATAACATGGAATACCAAATTTTATCCAAACAGAAATATGAAGTAACAAGAGGATAAGCTATTCCTAAAGAATTCATATTCCTATTTCCGAAATAACTTTTTAATATACAAATACTACCATAGAATATAACCAGCGCCTGCATTATGCGGGCATTTATTTTCAAAACTTTAGAAGAATAGTTACGTATCCATTCAACTGATATTAACAAACAAAATTACCATATCATCCCGCTCACCTAATTTTCAAAAAGAGAAACATGTGACAATCTTATTTAACCAAAGCCGTCCCATTAACTCAACAGGCATTTAGTAAACCAAATACGCTCATCATGGCAATTTTAGATCCCTGATGAATCTTATACTGATATGATTTGTTCCCCAATGATTGAATATCACCATATTTATATAATATATATACTAATTAAGTTTTTTAATAACATAAGATCATCATGTTTGATATACCATAAAATTCTAAATCGTCGATCACAAAATACCCAAATTAATCTTATTAATTAAGACCTCTTCACCTTAAAAAAAAAATAAATCCCCCCCCCCCATATAATTTGTAACATAATAACTTAGCATTATTTTATATTATTATTTTAATAATATTCAAATTAAATTACAATATCATTTTTAATAATATTATATTGCATTTAATTAAGTTAAAATATTTTAATATTATATTATATTATTATAATATAATTTAATAATATGAAATTATATTATATAAAAATAATATTAAGTATTTTTTAATATATATGAGAAGCATTTTAGTTTTTAAATCTAAGTCAATATCAAAGCATTAGATGATCTTTAGATAGTATTTGAAATAGGAGATAACAAGGGATATCCAAGGAAATCTCCTCTATTCCCAAAGGCCATAACTATAAGGAATAGCTAGGAATAAAGTTAACCAAAAGGATAATCCATTGTTAACCATGAGATATCCCATCAATTTATTTCCTAGAAAATACAGGAATAGCGGATTATCCCTCCAAATAAGAGTAAAAAAAAAAGTTATCCTATGAATTTACCTTTTGCATTTGATATGATTAATAGAATAACCAAAGGATATCCCTAGGGATAGCCAGTGGACAAACTCTATCCTGTACACTTATTCATGGATAATATTTTTTCTATCAAACACTACCTTAATATCCAATCTTGTGGCTGGATAAAAGCGATAATTTATAGTGAATGCAAGATAGGATTAGTGCCATATAGGATTGACAACTAAATAAAGTCTTCACCTGATTTGTAGATGGATCAAGCCATATCAAATGCTTTTTAATGAGTTAAGCGGAAGAGAGTTTGAGTGGGATGCTTCCTTCCCACATTAACTTCTGCAGAAACAAGACACAAATATAGGATATGATGAGGAATATAGAGAGATATTTCTCACCTAAAAAACTATTTATACAAAACTATACTAGTTAATTAACATTGGTTTTGCAAATATACAGGCATGAGAATTAACACATCGACGTACTACAGCTGGTTAAGACAAGACGGTACATACTAGCGCGCTCTCTCTCTTTCCGATCGCCAGAAAGAAGGGCAATTCCATCAACATACAAGACCAACTTATATTTCCTCCTGAACTGAGTTTGCTCGTCTACAAGCCAATCTAACTTCCAGATCCCGCTTGAAGTCCCATGCATATAAGAACCGATCATCACTTTGTTCAAAAATGACCTTACAACAATAGCGATCACCTCATGGTGTGGGATCACGAGAATCCACAACCATGACACCTCTCAATCAAGTTGTAGATGTCATCCTTTCATGGTGCCCTCCTGATTCAATATAGGAGAGGTTTATACAAATATTGCTATCAGAAGGGAACAGGGTTGGGCTTCCGGAGTTGATAGAAATGTGGCGCAGCTTCAATAAGCCAGGATGGATCAATAGCAATCACATTGCGCATATAATGCTTGTCAGTAGAAACAAGAGAATAGTAGACCACCCACTTTGGATTGACCCTGTCCAAGGACAGAAGGAAACAAGTTTAGCATCTTCCTATCATGATACCATGGACTGGGTAATTAGAATTGCATGGAAGTCTAGATTTAACAATGAACTTGTCACGAATATGATCAACACTAAAAGATATGCTCAGCATGGTTTTTGTGAGGTGGCAGCTTAGGATAAGGGAGTCCATGAAATCAACATTTGACTGATCATGCTAGTTCAACATCTGTAAACGAATACAATCTCCCATGATCACCAGAAATATTAGAAAAACCCCGTAATCTATAAATGTGCACAAAATATGATGAAGCGATTCACTTAGTTCAAAGATCAATGTATTGTTAATAAACCCAAATTATACAATGCTCAAGAATTTTCTTTTATTTTTTCATTTGTATCAATGAAAACATAAATATAGATTTCGCAAGAATCATGAAAATTAAAGAAGAAATTCAATTTGTTGGTTCATCTCACTTTCTTCCCACCTATAATGCAGAAAAGTCAGTCAGGTGAACAGGGTGGGAAGGTTTTATACCAGAACATTCAAGTAGTTTGGATGTTTGTATCACAAATTACAATTATGTCAATTATGACAAACAAACCCATTTTATCTACACTATGAATTATTATAAAATAAGAATCTAGTTTAATAGCATAAAATTTAAAGATTCTCTACTTAATAACATCTCATTCAGGAAGATACCTCAAACATTTGAACTATAGTATGAAACCATTTTCAGGCACGACGATCGGCATTACCCATGATATGTCAGAGGTTAGCCATGAAATGGTCCTAAATGGATAAATACTTCAAAATATTCTCCTGACTCATATGTTCAATCTTGTAATACTTCAGACACCTTCAAATAACCTAAACAGTGCTAAAATTAAGGAGGCGGCTAGATTGTCCATCTAATCAAATTAGTTGTACTACTCTTTTGAGTGCTAACTTGCATTATCCCAGACACAATATACCAAAGAAAATAAGAAACCAGAGTGCCACAGGCAGGGGATCTTGTAGGATTCATTATTCTATATGACATCAAAGTAACACGTCAGAATGGAAAACTACTGACATCATATCAACTCCTTGAAGATCATCAACCTGACACTTCTGAGCTCACCATGGAATACTAGAAGCTTCTAACCTCACCACCGATCATGAGATTGGAGACTTATACCATGGCAAGGAATCACTCCAAGCCAAGATTTCTTTTTTCTTTTTTTTTAAAAAGAATCATCAAAATTTTATTGATAAATACTTTATATCAAAAGAAAACAAATAAAGCTTAATTATAGAGTGGGATCTCTAAAGCCAACAAATTTTCTTAATTCTCATAGGATACAAGTTTACTAAAGAAAACTAAAGAGAAACATTAAATCAATATTTAAAAATAGATTATCAACTCCTACTTGACTTCTAACTCATCTAACATGAGTTTCTAGAAGACATAAATATAAAAATTTTAGAAAAATAAAAGAAAAAAATTACCCTTAAAATCATGGGCCATGGACATATCTTTAATGAATTACTCATTAGCATTGCCATATCTTTGATAAATCACTCATAACTTCCTTATCTAACCTCTGTTTTAGAAGATTCAAAATGTGTTAGAAAGCTAACTAATGCCAAGCATTGTGCTGGCAACACTTTCTTCTAGATTGCCGTTATTAACTTTGGTGATCATCCTTCAAATAGGTTGTTATGATGAGACCATCTGAGCATCTGGATCTCATGTTTAGACAGCTGGTAAATATTGGGAGCTATGACTGCATCTTTTTCTCCTAACTTGACAGATTTGGCTCCCAATGAATTGATGTGGGTTAAGATATGATAACCATCAAATTTATCTGTATAAGAGTTGGATAAGTATGATAGATGTCAGTATAGTTTTGCATATTAGATTCATCTTCTTTGAAAATCAAGAGGTCTTTTTGGTTAAAGAATGTCCTTGGATTGTCTTCTTCTTTGGTAAAATCATTCTATTCTTTTGGATCTTCTTTCACTTTCCAGCATAATACTCTCTTTTTCTTCCTTAACCTAGTTTTTTTTTATTGACAAAAATTTATTAGACTCTAGAATCATTATTTTCTTCTCCATTATTCTTCTTCAATTACTGCAAATCTTTTGTTCAACCTTACCAGAAAAGAACTTGGGAAGTGTAGAATAACAGCTACTAGTTCCACAGAAGTAAAAGAAGAGAGCGACGATACATCTTCATTTGAATAGTTGGCTTGCAGGTAGCACTCTTGCAAGTTCTTCTATTTCAACTTTTTGAACATCTTAGCCCAAGTATTAATGGGTTCATCATAAGCACGGACATAATCTGAATTTCTTTCACAAATTCTAGCTTATCCTTTAAACTTGTTTTTGATAAACTTAACACTTTTTCTCCAAAAGCTTGTATTAATGGAGATATCTTCAATTAGGGCTAAAAGTGGGCAGGATCAAATCGGGCTCACCCCTAGCCGAGCCTAGCCTAAAATTTTTTTTTGGGTTTTCGGCTAGGGCCTAAAAAGTATTCCAAATCTTGAGACCAAGCCTGACCCAAGCCCAGCCGAAACCATTGAGCTAGCTTGAAATCCAAGCCGTGACGACTCCTGAAACCCTTATTCCTCCACACCCCCCCCCCCCCCCCCAAAAAAAAAAAAAAAAAGAAAAAGACCGCAACCCTCCATGGCCTTAGCTATCCGTCCCCTCCATGGCTCCTCTTCCTACTTCCATCGCCGGATCCGACAACAAGGCTGGGGTGCAGCTGGGCTCATGGTTAGGGCACGATAGTGGCAGCTCCCCTCCTTGCTTCCACTGTTGGATTCGACGACAAGGCCAGGCAGAGCTAGGTTTCTCATGGCCAAAACAAGGCAACTACATGAGGAAGGCAAATTCGACAGCCTGGAAGCAAAATTTGAGAGTTTCCATTGAAATCGTAGTTGTTGATGCAGAAGATGAGGGTTTTTGGGACTTGGAGTTCCTTCTCTCTTTGAGCTATCCCTCATCTTCGATCGATCACTAAGGTGAGGATTTAGGAGTGAAGGATTTGTGGAGGCAAGGAAAGAGGAGAGTTTTGAGCCAGGTGAGGTTAGAGAAGAGAGGAGGTGACAGAGAAGGGTTTTTCAAGGGAGGAAGGAAGAGGATCACTCAGGGTAGGAGGTTGAGGGTGATCTTGTGGATGAGTAGGGTTGCTCGCAGATTGATCATAAACAAGTGTTGAGAAGACTCCTGAATGTTCCCAAAAAAAGACAAAAAAAAAACAGCATGAGCTCGATAGTCGGGTCTAGTTCGGACCCAATAATCGAGCCTAGATTAGGTTTGGGCCCAAGCCAAGCCAACACTCTAAGCCCAACCCGAAATTGATATGGGTCTTGGTTTTCAGCTCAACCCAACTCAAAACTAGTAAAACTCGAAGCCATTTTGGGCCCACTTCCAGTCACATCTTCAATAGATATAATCCAGCCAATAGAAGTTTCTAGATGCAAGTCCTTATAGAAGTCTTATACTTCAAGTCTAATTATGTTATAAGCTGCCAGCCTTTTGATTGATTTGTAAAGCACCTATAGATTTGTTCTTCCCATTAATATGTTCTATAACTGAAACTAATGCTTGTTTGATTACTCATTTTGGATCCATCATTAGGTTGTTGAAGTTAAATTTAGTTCAACCTAGGGATCCTGAGTCAAACCCACTTGGGAAACCAAGTCTATATTGGAGTCTATGGCCTTAAAACTCTAGTAATGTGGTAACTGGGATTCTAAACTGACTCAGGTTAAGGCTCACTATTGAAGGAGAGCTTGTTCTTGTGAAGAAAGAAACAAAAAGGATTTCTTGATTGATTTTTTTTTTGTATGATGGGAAAGAATTTATGGTTGAATTGAAGAGAAGGGACAATAAGTTTTTAAGATCTATGCAGGCAAAGGAAGGAAAGGTGAAGATGGAAGAGGGATGGGTAAAGGTGAAGGTGGACAAGGGATGAGTAGAGGATGTTATCATATTTGCTTTGATACAAAATATGATGTGGGCAAGGGATCCTATATGATTTCTTATGCATGAATCAAAGTAGCGCATCAAAAAGGATAACCATTGGCCTCACATTGACTCCATAGGGGTTTTTTTTACTACGTATATTAGATCTCTCTAAGGAAGAACCTTAAGCCAGGATTTAAAGAAAAGCTAGGATTTAAAGAAATTCTTAAAAAACTTTATTAATGAATTATTCATAACAAAATATTACCGGTATGACTTATTTATAGAGTGAGATTTCTTAAGCTAATAAACTTTTTAGTTCCCCTAGAATAAAATTTTCTAAAGAAAACTAAAGATACTCAATTCAACTCAACTCATGTAAGCCTTCTCCCAACTACATGGGGTCGGCTACATGAATTTGCTTCCTCCACTCTGCTCTATTCAGGACTAGTCGACGCTCAAATTAAGGGGACGTCCTAACCCTTCGCATAGTTTGATTTAGTAGATTCATGTTTTAGGGGATCTGACAGAGTTTTACACTGACTGTTAGCTACCTAACGCAACCCTTCTTTACCCAGGGATCGGCCTTGGCAGAGCTAAAGAAAACTAAAGATATAAATATTAAATAAATATCAACAAATAGATACTTAACTCTTAATTATGTTTCCACCATATAACATGAGTTTCTAGAAGAAATAAATAAAGAAATTTTTAAAAAGAAAAATCATCTTTTAAATTTTGGGAAATAAAATGGTATTCTTGTAATTTTTAAAAAGTTCATTCATATAAATATATCTTTGACAAATCACTCATCTGAGCTCCGTTCTGAGTGGATTTAAGATATATTCGAAAGCTAACTTAATGCTAAACATTATGGAAGTGGACATACTAGAAAACTTTAACTATATTGGTTATGGTAAAGCTTTATTTTAGATGGATGTGTACCAAATTACCTTTTCTAATGTGGCTAAAGACTAACTTCAAAATATGGATTTTTTTAAAAAGGTCTAATGGTATTAGTTCAAATAGATTGCTTTAATGGGATCACCTTCTAGGCACTTGGATCCTTGGTTTTACACAGCTAGTAGATATTGGATCCATGACTACATCATAGATGCATCTATATGTTTAATGCAGCCATCCAATGTTTAGATGTATGCATATATGCATACATATATTAGAGTAGCATCATAGACACATATATTAGAATAGCATCTTAAATGTAGACTTGAATATCTTTTCTTGTTATCCCTTGCTCCATTACTCAAACTCAAAACTCCAATCTTTTCCTGGATGATAAACCCTGGATCATTATCAGCAAATTATTTTTTAAAATTATTCCTTCTTCACTTAAAACAAAGATCATTACATTTTTCTCCTATAAATTGTGCATCAAAATTTCCTGCTACTAGATGCTTTATGCAATTATATTTATTATATTGAAGCATTTCAGGCCTTTAGACAACTACTGATATCAAAAGTTGCACTTATGAAGCCATGGGATCAGGCTAGCTTTTTGACCATCAAAGATAAAGCAAATACCTCATCTCACAAAAGAACAAACTATGGGCAAAAAAAATTATAGATTTCTTGGCACAAAAATCATGCTTCAAATTTATGACACCAACCTGAAGAGTACAGAGGATGGATGGATGTATACTTCTTGGGAACTCCTAATTGTCTTGTACATACCGTTTGGACTGAACTCCTACAAGTAAATCACGATAAGTTACCAAGACTCATGCAAAGTATTCCAAGCAATAATATCATGATTATCATATCTTGACTGCATGAAAGTAATACAAAGATTCATGGTGAGAAGTACAGATCAATTTTTGAGAAGAACCATTACAATGCAACTAATGGCATCTAAAAAGGATATAAATAAGGAATAAAGATATTTTAAGAAAACCAGCTTGTAGCGATAGTAAGGACATGACCAATATCTTGATATCAAATAATCAGATCATTACAGGAAGCAGGAACCATGTTGTCCAAAAAAGTCGGGCTACAAATCTCTAATACTACATCAATCCAACAACGCAGAATGATCAGAAAAAGAAGCAGGGTTAGAAAGCCATGTGACAGGCAGTAACAATTTTATATGATTCAGGGGGTAATTGGTATACTACAACACCACAACCACTACTAAGAAAGCCTTAATCCCAAACAAGCTGGGGTCAGCTAGTAAACTTAGCATACTCCAAAGGGATATTTGACTGGGCTTAGACAAGAGACCATATTGAGGCCATCCAGATAAATATGTTAAACCTCATAGTCAGATTTGAAGATTGGAGAGTGATTTGAAGATTGGAGAGTGGCATATACAGCTATACAATATTCCTAGGAAAACAACACTAGGTATCATAGTCGATGTTTTTAAGTCTTGGAACCAGGCCTTGGATGGGTACCTTACAAGTAAGGTATGGTATGCCCATGCATGGATACATGGTACAATGTTGCAGTCAATATAGCACCCACACCATATGTCAATACAAGGGGCATACAAAGTTACTGGACCATACCACCACTAAGGCCGCACTTGGGATGTTGGATGGATCGTGTTTGGGAGAGGAGCATATATCGTCCACCCCACCAAAATATTGTTTTGGCATGCCTAAAAAAGCTAGATTGCCAAAACCAAAGGAGGGCTTGGGATTGGAAAGCTGGCTGATCCAATCTCACCTCAATCCAAGAGGGGTGCCAAACACCCTAATTGGCATGGCAAACCCAGTACCACCTAGCATAGCTCAGTACTCAAGAACTTGCTATGAAGAGTTAAGCCATTTTATCCTCCCAAAGTTTAAAACACAAATGAAAAATAGTGGGAATCAAATGGCAACTTTCAAAAATCATGAATAAATTAATTTTACGGCACATTTAAAAGAACATTTAAACAATAAGATTACAAAATTGATGGTTTGAGTCACAGCACCAAACAACATACAGGTATCTTTCTAGTACAAGCTGGTACAATATAATATGACAATGTAGGAATGCATGGTACATTCTTTACATGTAGAAGGAAAAAGAGCAGAGGTAAACTGAAAATCATATGAGAGAAAGTGATAAAGAAAGACTTATAATCTTTGCGTCTTACAAAAACTATGATTCAGAAGATTGCTGAATGGAGAAAAAGGATTCATATAGCCAACCCAAGAAGCTTGGGATTACAGGATTAAGGCTTTATATTGTTGTTGTTATTGTTGTAGGAATGCATGGTACGTTCATGTCAATACAGCATCCCTGCATGTGTTGTTATATGGGTGTACTAAGACTCCTCCGAAGGCACCATACAGCTCATACAAGCTCAGTTTTGTATTGCCCATACCGGCAAATACAGGTGGATAGTTAAGAACAAAACTATAGACTTTCCTTCCACACAAAGGATGAGGCCAAGCATAAGCTTTCAATGTTATGCATCTACTCTAATGCATGAGTTGTTTAGTCAATATACAAGAAAGATCAATGGAACTTTGCATAGGCGAGGGAAAAAGACCATTTGTTACATCAAATTAGGAACAAAATATTTGGGAATTAGATATTACCAACCAGCAATATTCTTGTACCAAAAAACAATTACCAAGAAGGAAAATATATCCAACATGTATTAGCACTCATCTCGTTATCTATGAACTTGGTAAAGAGATGACATATTAAAACCTCATCCCCTCCTTGTTCTCAAACAGACGCATGTCACTGAACAATTAGTTGCCAGTTAATGCAGATACCCAAAAACATAAGCATACAACTGCCCTAAAACAGTATTTCATACCACATCCACACAATAGAATAAAACACAAATGGCAACTTACCTCTAAGCAACATGCATTGGCAAAAAAACCTGCAACGATTGCCTTTCTTAGTGCCTATAAAACATAGAAGATGAGTTCCAGTCAAATCAACCATAACCACATTATTGCTTCATTTATCAGATATTTTAACATTCAAGTTTTCTTCAGATCTAGTATCATGCAAGTTATCAATGACACCAGGGCACTGAGGAGATGAAACTAGGAGCTTATAAAATCAAATTCAGCTAAAAGAAGTCCATGGGTATATGTTTGGAACATATTATTCAAAATATTACTGGCAGAGAAAAATAACAATAGCAACTTACTGAAGTTAGCAAAAACGCAAATACAGCTTTTAATTGGAAAGCAAAACCACATACAGATTAGATCAAGTTTAGTTGTGTCCCATATAATAGAAACTTAATAGGTCAAGGATTTATATTTATTTTCAATTATTTGTGTGATTCAGTAGACTGTTCAAATAGGTTGTACTGTTGCAGGATATGGTTCAATTACATGATGCTCAAAATGAGAGATCCAAACATGCTAAAACTATGCTTCTGCATGTTCCAGAATCATGAACTCTAACAAAGACAGGTCCCCTCTATGATACATTGATACCAAGAGATACAAATGTTGGTATCTCATCCAGCATCCAAGCTAGACATAAGTTAACTAAGCAATGGAAGGGGTGGCCTTACAAGAAATCATGGGCTTGAAATATAACTCCTTTGGCAGAGAAATGCATGACTGAAATATAGGGAGAAAAATTTGACATAAAAAAGTAGGGATGCCAATTATCGCAAAGTTTTAATTTGTCCATCGAGACAAAAAGGAAATATATGTTTTTTTCCAGATAGATAGAGAAAACTTGTCCATTAAACTTCACATCTAAAAATTAGCCAAACCATTTCCTCATCCACTTGTCCAAATGCTGTCTACCCTGATCATGTCTGTGAACATGCATCATATTATTTGAAACTGATAATTCAGGCTAGTAAAAACTATCCATTGAATCAGAAGTCCTAAATCATTTTCTCACAATATTAACAATTCATCTAAAGGTTTTCCTCTCTCTCTCTCTCTCTCTCTCTCTCTCTCTCTCTCTCTCTCTCTCAAAATAATGCTACAAAATGTTTATGAATGAGATTTTATTCATACATTCTAAATCTGACAGCACCTTACTCTCAGAGATTTTTTCTGTGAGCTATAGCAAAAGAAATGCATTAGGTTCAGGAATCAGCTAGCCTTTCTATTACATAGAATAAATAGATACAGTAAAAATGCAACAATACAGTAAAAGCTGACGTTGGAATTTTGCCGGGTACCAACATGGATTTGGAAAATTGAAGCAATTTAGAGCATGAAAAATATTGTTAAGTTGATGACCCTTGCTGAACTTCCTTACAGGCTAACGTCTCAGGAGAAGACATGAAGTATGAAATGTTTCATGATTGTTTATTGTGACCTCTGACCATCTATTCAATCATTGGAGGGATACAAAGAATGAGGTAGGGATTAATTCTACCCCAAAATTCCACTTTAGTGGAAAGTGCTGCATGAAGTAGTATGGTCATGGGATTTTCAAGGGAAGGCAATCACTATTGACAGTTATCTCCACTGAACTAAGGAAAATTTCAAGGAACCTATTAAACTTTAGGGACAATACTGTAATGGGTTCTAGCTACCATGGAAGAGGGCATATCAACCACATGCAACCACATGCCACATGTCATGCCATGTCATGTTGAGACATACAATATGCTGTGCCACAGTGCCAGACCCAAAAAAGACTTAGGTGCTTCTTTGGCTCCATATTAATACCATATTGTGGAACTTTGGAAGAAGGTAATTGAGCATAAGGTGAAATGTAGTACAAAAATATCAAATAAGCAATTTTGTTTTATGCTAGGAAGGTCAACTATAAAAGCTTTTTTTCTTCATGAAAGGTTAATGGGGCAGTATGGAGAAAAAAGACAAAACCTTCACATAATTTTTTATTCATTTAGAGAAAACATATGATGGAGTCCCTAAAAAAACTTATGATGAATGTTAGGAAAGAAAGGATTACTAATTAGATACATTAACATAATAAAGGACACATATAATGAAATGGTTACTGATGTAAAAACTACAGATAGTAATTTTCAATTACAATAGATTTACATCAAAATCTACTCTTATTCTTTGTCTTTGTGTAAGTTATGGATAAGTTTATTAGACATATTAAAGATGATGTTTCATGATGCATTTTATTTGCAGATGATATAGTATTAATAAATAAAACGAATGTTGGGGCAAATTGTAAGTTGGAATTATGAAGAAATGCATTAAAATCTAAAAAGTAGATTAAGTAAGATAAAGATAAAATACATGAAATATAATTTTAGTACAATTAGAAATAAAGATGAATGTCGAGTAAAAATTGAAGATCTTGAAATCCCTAAAAGTAATTGTTTTCAATATTTAAAATCAATTAGTCATAAAGGAGAGATTAAGGATGATGTTTTTCATAAAATTAAAGCATACTGGACAAAATGAAAAAGTGCAACTAGAATATTATGCGATTATAGAATACCTACCAAGTTAAAAAAAAAATTTACAAGGCAACCATAAAACCAACGATTCTTTGTGACATATACATAAGATGAAATGTTAGACGTTAGAGTATTACATATGCATAAGATGAATGTCACTAAAATGAAAATGTTGGAATGGCTAAATTGTAATATAAGAAAAGATAAAATAAAAATTAAGTCATTCATAAAATGATGAAGATAGCAACAAGTAAGGACAAATTAAGAGGACAACTTAGATAATTCAAACATTTACAAAGTAGACCTAGGGATGCATAGAGTGACTTGATACATAAAGAACCGTAGAAGAGAAAGAGCTAGAGATAGGCCAAAAAAATTATATGAGAGAAAGTAATGAAGAAAGATCTATTATCTTCACATCTTACAGAAAATGACTTTAAACCGAGTAGAATGGAGAAAAGGGATTCATATAATCAACCTCAACTAGTTTGGGAATAAGAACTTGTTGTTGCTGGCTGTTGTTATAGTCATATCAATGTTACCAAGTCATATCCACATGCTTAACGGATATGGAACAATGCAAGACAGCACCACTTAATACAGCTTGCCAGTTACCCAATACTGACCTACTGCCTGGTATAGGCACCTAACTGGTACCGATGTGGGCATTTAACTAGCATGGCACAAGCCAGCCAGCATAGAACAGCATGAACCAATATTTGAAATCATGATCTAGAGTTATCACTTCCCAATTTTCATTTTTTTTTTTTTTGCTGGATAAAGATGTAATAGCAAATCTAGCATTCAAAGTGAAAGTTCGAGTATTAGTGCCAATTCTATTTTTGAGGCTCTTCCTACAAATGAACTACTAGAATCTTTGAAAAGAGATGGACCAGTCATGCTTCAAGCCATTGCTTGGAAAACAATTTATAGGTGAGGTCCATTGGTAGAAGAGTCATACTTAAAGTTTTGTTCAGATCAACAGAAACTTGATACTAAACTATCTCTTAGGAAGGATGAATTAAGCCCTTCCAAGCTCATCCACAGGGGTTTGAATGGATTTTGCCTCTGAGTTCTATCCCCTCGCCCTCAATAAGAGCAGTCCCACCATTTGGAGATTGTCTTCATGATTAAGATATCAGCCCATGTACAAGTGCAGTTAGACGAGAAATTATTTGGAAACAAGATGAAGTCAATTTGTTGCCTAAAGCTTTGGTGGTAGCAAAATTCATTATTTCATCTAGGTTACATTGTGTTAATTTTAGAATCATGGAAGAACAGCATGGTGCTGCTTCAGCACATTTAAATTTTGCATCTTTATAATCCTCCCCCTTTTGGTTAGACCTCTGTGATGAGATTACCAATTTAAGTTAAATAAGGTCATCAATATTTAGGTTATTTTGAACTCTAGATTCAATAGAGACTAAAAACCAGGATTTCAAATATCAATACCTTGAGCTCGCGATGTTAGGAGCATTAATCAAGCTCGTCTTTCAAATTTGAAAGATGTAACTTCATTCAAGAAATTTGCAATAAATTATTCAAGTTCAGTAATGGGCCTATGGTTACTCCACTAATAAGGATGCCTATTGGGGGTAAAAGCAGGAAAAAGACTCTGACCACAATAGTGCACATTTAGAAAAATAGATATTGTGTCAATGATGAGTAAACACATAACTATCAAACAGAAAAAGCAACCATAGTTTAGAAACAGTAAATACAAATTAAAATAGCATGCCTGTGTGTCTCTTTCACAAGATTTTAGAACTATGCCAAGCCGCCTCAGTAACCTGCTGAGTTGTTCCCTGATGTCAACAACCTTTTTCTGCACAAATATTATAGACATTATTAGAAGAAAAGGCATACCCAAGATTGACCAATATACAGATAATATCTAGCATACTATAAAGTATTGAAGGAAAGAAAATGAGTGGCATATTTTCTGCAATACATGGATACCCACCATAGCATGGTAATTTATATAGTTTTTGTAACACCACTGTGAAGATTTGCCAGAGTGAATAAATCCCTTGTAGACATTCAGGTATGTTATATGATCTCCCTGCATGTTACCAACATAGATGATTTTGAACAGGGATAAGGAAAGAGAGTAAATTCAGAATTCACAAATCTTGTAAGACTCACATAACCAACATAGATCAATGAGGTAAGACTTCAAGTAGAATTGGCATAGCCAGCTCCAAATTAATGCGACAAGGGTTTTCGTCTTTCATGTTTTAATTTTTATAACAAAGAAAACCAAGTACGAAGTGCCAGATCAATCCCATCTCTAAAAGGTTTCTAGACGAAGTGGTTATATTGTGTCATTCCAGCCATACCACTGTACTGGCAACATTCTAGTAATATAAGCCTCTCGGTACCTTACCACACTAAATACCCACGCATACTACCGGTTGCCCTATAGTTGTGCTGACATCAACACGTGTACCGTGAATTGTAAAGAACTGTTTGTTTCCATAGCCTACCGATGCCAAGACTCTAAATTTAAATCATGGATCATTGAAAGACCAAGAGTTGCAACATGGTTGAGATTTACTGAGAAAGCATGCTAACAGTGGATAGAAAGAAAAGGTGAAAAAAACTCAACAAATATATATACAGCACCAGTCCATTAAAAAGGCAGGCAACACCATCCACCTAGCCCAGCACTTCAAATAATAAAATAAACCATTTGATTTTTTGCAATCATATCGATAGGACTGATGATTTCGTGTTTCAAGCAATGCATAAACTGCAAGCTTAGCATAAGCAATATGAAGATCGTACTCTATTTGCAAATCAGGATCACCTAAGGTTTTTATCCATTCTAAAACCATAACAATAAAACCTCAAATTCCCCCCTTAAGCCCTACCATCTCCAATTTCTCACAAATTCTTTTCTGAAGCGCTTGTTTTGTGTGTGTGTGTTTTCTTGGGACACACCTGCAGGGGAAGAAAGAAAAGGGGGGGGGGTGGATTGCTAAACCATCCTTGGTTAAACCAATTTTTAAGATCAGCTACCCATAGATCCTTGATGAAACCGATTTTGTGGCCTAGAAACCAACAGTAAATGTGCCCATTGACCAACAACTAATTCTTTTTCATAACACATACAGGGATTCCGCGTCATGGCTCAATTAATTTACAAGTCAAACTTCTACGTTGAGGCTGTTGCTTAAAACACTATTTACACATAAAATACACAAAAAAAGAAGAGAAGGCAGAAGATCATACGTAAGCCAACAGAATCCATGTCGCTGGCTTGATATTAAGCAGAAAATAGTTGCAATAAGTACAGTTCTTACAAAAAAATGCATCTAGAATCATTTAGCAACTGTAAAGATATTCCATGTTTGTGATTCCAAATTTAGGCATGGCATTACTTGGAAGAATGAAGAAAATTTTGCGAAGGGCACAAACAAGGGTTTGTCCCAGTACTAGAGCCCATCCCATTTTGGGGCAGGGTCAGTACAGTACTAGGATGGTCCAGGATCAGTCCCCCAAAAAATGAAAAATAGAAGTGTCCTAAGTCCCAACATGCTAGTCCTTCTCAAGATACAACCCAGTCTGGAGAGACTCAAGGCCTGGATGTGCTCCAGGACCCTGTTTCTCTCCAGTCTGATGTACTCCCGGCATGGACCAAGACAGAAATCCGGGAACCCATGTTTTAACAATAATGAAATAATAATGAAATAATAAAGAAGATTAGGAAGACTATATAAAGAAGTTTGTCAAATAATATATGCTGATGCAGAAGAGGCTAAATAAGAACCTCAGCAGCAGCAAACCGCAGCTTCACTCCATCAAGTTCCTTCTGTGCTCCTCTAACAGAAACCCAGATAGACTGCATAAAGATAACCAATATGCATCAAACACCATGCTAACAAAACTGTAAATTTAAATGCAAAATTAAGGACAAAAAACTAGATTTTCAAGAAGTAAAAGATTCACCTGAACAGAAAGAACTGCTGCTATGGTTATTATCTCCTCAGAACACTCAAATGTATTTGCTGATAAAATCATTTTGGAGACCATAGGGTCCTAGAATATACCAATTTGTTGAGAATTTTAAATACCAACCAATAATGTTCCAGGCAAGCTCATCAATATAAATAGAGAGCAGCATCCTAATAGTAGAAAGGAAAAAGAAATGCTATCAACATGCTGTTGAAACAAAACTAGTCCACATGATACAGGAATACAACATAAGCTGAACCAAAAATCTCCTGATAATGATAAGCATCACAGATAAGCTGTTTGCAGTAGGCAATGAGACATAGAAAATCAAGACTTTTGTCCAATTTCATAATTAGGCAGAAAAGGACTAAAAAACTTAATGAAATTAATGTGGCTACAAGTTCCCAATTATGATAAGCAGTCACAAGACAATAATTTAGGTCTCTAATAAGAGACATGTTTGGAAAGATGTGAAAAAGAAACGAAACACAGATAAAAAGGGGAGAAGAGAAGGAAATAGATGAAGAAAGAATTGAAATATTAAAATGTTTTTAGGGGGGGTGACCAAATTACCAGGCTAGGTGCTATCATTTTTTTCATATTAGAGCGTTAGGACAACAATCTTACCATTCTCAAGGCTTTCGAAAGTAACTTCCTTTGGAAATACAAGTAAAAAAAAAGTAGGCTAAGACTTATACAATTGAAGACTCACCTAAGAACTTATCTACACTTAAAATTAGAGGTAAGCAATGGGTTAGAATAACCCGAGAAATGATATCAACCCGATCTGATAGGAACCTGTTGGTTTAGTTTTGAATATTAATAGGGTTGGTTTTCAATCCAAAACCTAAAAACCGAGGCTTAATTCCTTAGTTCTAACCCAAGATTGACCAACCTCTTTTTTTTGTGGAATTTTTTAAAAATATTAAGTGCTTCTAAGGATCAAACCTAAGACATCAAATACACCTTATAAGTTGTCTACCATCTCCACTAAAAGACCATTAGATTAGTCAATAAATACTATGCATATCCTTTTTATTAAGCATGACTAAGAGAAAATTTTAGCCATTAGATATTAAACATATTAAACAAAAAGGAGAAGAAAATCGATTCAATCCTAAAACCGATTTGGAACTAAACCGATCTCATTGGATCAGTTCCAAATTAGGATCAGGTTGGTTCTAAGCCCAAAACCTTGGAACCAATCCTAATTGGGTCAGTTCTAGGTTCTAACTTGGAACCAACCCGACTCATGCTCACCCTACTCAAAATTATATTTTTCCTCTTAGTTCTTAACTCTCAGTCAAAGTTTGCTTTACTAGGAATTGGTATTGCTTCAATACCAAACCGATACTGTTTTGAACCGGCAGCATATCGTAATGAACCGCTAGCATACCAATCAAGTAAACTAAGAGACCACAACCCATGAACCATATCGAGGCAAACCAACAAGGTACAACACAATTCAATACAATATAAGGGTGGTAAGAGTGGACCCTATATAGTTTAACAATTTTAATTTAAATGTCGACTTGGTCCTGAATAGAGCAGAGTAAAGGAAGCAGATTCATATAGCCGACCCCATGTAGCTGGGAAAAGGCTTAGATGAGTTGAGTTGAGTTGAGATAAGGGTGGTAAGAGGGCAATTTAGGGAGTCCAATGCAATATGGTACGCCTCATACGACAGGGTTTGATATGGTTCAACATACCTTGCTCTTAACAAAAGACCACAATACAAGCATTACCCATCATAATGTTAAACATAAAGCCATACAAAGGGTAGTGAGGGAATACTAGCTAGTTGATTCCCTTTATTTATATATAGTTTGAAAAATTGCAAATCTTACATACTCTCTAACAAAATGACAGCTGACTTTTACAAGCTTGCTTTGCTTCTAGAACACTAAGTACGGTGGATCATTGCATGTTTATGAGAACACATTTTTTATTTGCATTGCTCATCAAGAGTCCTTTTCTAGCAAGTATCCTCAGATATACAAGCCCACATGCTTTAAAGAACATTGCTCTAATGCAGCCAGCAAGTACTATAGCTAGCTAAAACATGCCAACCTTCATAGAAGAAAGCAGATTCACGGGAAAAGACTTCAACGATATCAAATATTAGCCAAGTTTTTGTATTTCTACTTGAATAATTCTAATATGTTTCTTTATTAGCAAATCTTATTTCTAATATTAGCCAGGTTTAATACATTGTATGAAGGCGATTGTGCACCAGGTTTAATACGTTGTATTAAGGCGATTATGCACCAAGTTTAATATATTGAATGAAGGCAACTTTTGACATATGAATAAAACAATTTTTCAAAGAGAACTTCCTTCAACAACAAAGGGTTATTCAATCAATTTATGTGTTTGATCTCTAAGTTTAATTTCCGGTGACTGAATCACTCTTCACACTGCATCACACTCGATGTATAGCTTCCAATTTTATCTAAAAATGATATCTGTTTCTTGTTTCTACAAGATTCTTCCAATTAACTATACAAAATCCTTAGGTAGGGTTTCTATTAGAATGAGATCTTGCTCCAATCCTAAAACCTTCTGATGCAGGATTACCTTATGGGTGTATAGAAAACTCTCTTAAGCACTTTCTAATAACTTAATATGTGAAAAACTACCCAGTGTGAATTCTAAGACAAATGAGAACGAACATAACAAAGAAAATGTTGCATCTGACTTGATCGCAAATAAGATTTCCAACCAATATCCTAAACAACCCAAAGATTTGGCAAATCTCCTCAACTCAGCACAAGCTTTGCACACTATGATGTATTGGACTATTTACCAGTAATCCTTACTCTAGTCTATCAGAACATTAATCACATGCTTTCTTTGAGACATACCGCCTAACTTAGATCCAAACATTTAAATGCCTAGCAAAGTACTTCAATATTTGTAAATACTCAACTCAACTCATCTAAGCCTTTTCCCAACTACACTTCAATATTTGTAAATCTTTGGCATAAAAGATTCATGAGGATTGAGGACAACGCTTCGCTTTCAAATTTTTCTATGACCATCCTTTGGTAGCAGGTCATGCAAGTATGTTCAGCAACATTCAAAGTCTATCAACCTTCAAACCATTCAATTGTTCCCAGATCTACTTGACTTCAAGAGCGGACTGCTACTCTTCCAAAATTTTCTTCCACCAAAAATCAAGCTGAGCCTAATTTGGAAGACAGATTGAAGCATGAAGTAACAAAGATGCTCGAAAGAAATGAAGTTTGACACAAGAAGATAACAGCATAAAAGCAAACTTCTGGCAGACTCAAAAATTGGTTCAGCAAGCTGAGATGCAACTACACTCCTTGCCTTTCTACAACATATATTGCAAAGATGTTTATGAAGAGAAGATGGACTTAGAGGAATGGCATGGCATGAATTAGAGATATTTTTTGTTTTACAATTGTACCTAGTTTGGAGATAGCCTACAGAGACATGATAGAAACTTATGGAGATCCAACTTATTCTAATCCCCCCCCCCCCCCAAAAAAAAAAAAAAAAAAATCTACCCAAGCAACCACAATCAAATATTTAGGGAGAAAAAGAGAGCAATAAATTTCTATGGACTAACACCATAAGAGGAGAAACATAGTTTAAAACTTTAAATATGCCAAGGCATATGATTGATTAGATAGCAGACAGTAAGGACTACCTCCCCAAATTAGGTGTGGAAAACTGCATGTTTAGGAGTACAGCTGGAGTAGCCTCAATAAGTTGGTTGCTGTTTATCTAAATCACCCCATTGAGAGATCCCCAATTTTCAAAATACTCTTTAAATATCCATGAATAATATTCCTTGGCATTACCAGAAATTTGAGGTAGAAACAGGGAAAAAAGCTTCTTATAATGATTTGCATCTCTCTGTTTATAAAGAAAATCAGAGTAATGGCAAAATTTCTGAACATTCCTTCATAAAATTAAACCATGTTATTTTAGACTAATCATCACAACATACAATAGAATAACAAACTCAAAAAATCCTTCAGATCCTAGCTGGTGCCCAAATGTGTACTGACTCAAAAGGTACTGGGGATAGAACAATATGTTGTAATGTATACTCAACTGACAAACTTCAGAATCTAACTGGCACTGACACAAAATGGAGAAAAAGTTTTGAACACCTCAAAGAAGATCCCAGCTTGCAAAGCCAGTAATCAGGACAGATACTTGACTTTGTTCTTTATCCTGAGCAACGCTCAACTACATCCTCATCATGTCACCAGTTAGTGCTGGCCAAGAGATGGTGTGATCACATTTCCTAGTTTTAACTGATTCAACGCAAAGAAGAAGAAGAAGAAGAAGAACTTAGGCATAATCTTGAATGGAGAAGATGGATGTACTGTTAAGGCACTTTCAGGTTGTTTTGCGGTCACTGCAATATGAGTTTCAGACTTGAGGAAGAAGATAATAAAATATTATTTCATGGAATCCACAGCAAATTTCATGCTCGCCTCAAATATTATTTGTGAATTGATTTCAGGTAAAACTAACATTTCTGGCTTTTAGTCTATCAAAAGTTACATCGGAGCCTACTTGCAGCAAGAAGGCAATCACCAGAATAGACCAAAAGCTGAGTGCAATGGGAACTATATCCAGATATAAGGGTATAGAACTATAGTTCTAAGAAAAGTCTCAAGTTTTCTTAGTATTTATATTTTATATTCATCTCAAGGCACATTTTATGAAATACATCATATATGGTTTTATCAAGATCTAGCCTAAATTTATGCTTTTCACAGAAGTTCAAACCAAAAATCAATGCAAAATAAATAAGTTAAACATATTCGCAATATATACAAGGAACAAGATATGAAATTAAGGAACATACTAATGGAATTTCAGCAACTTGAAAACCAATAGGAGATGTGAGTTTGGCATCTTCGTCAAGAATCCCAAGGGAGTAGAGAACCTCTAGTGCTCGAGCCATTGCCTCTGGTGATGGAGAAGCTAGCCAATCAAACCCCAATATATTATCTATGCCCAAGGCCTTCAACTATGCAACAAAAACAGCAGCACCCATGATGTAAGCATTCAATTTTGGCACTAAGTAGGCCCATTGTAATAAATTCAAAGTATTCTTTATATTCTGATAATATATAGGTAAATGATCATGATAAAAGTAATTTCAGTAATGAGAAGAAGAGAATTAGAACATTGAGGAAAGATAGAGGAGATCAAAGAAAAGAAAATAAAAATTAACATAATTAATTTAATTCTATATGTGGTAGGCTCACAGTATAGATGACAAGCCCCAAACATCTTTGTGAATATAATGATATGCAATAGTCAGCAGATAAATATGACAAACCAATTAGGAAACAGGCAGAAGCACATGGACTGTAAGAAAAAATAATCACAAATTGAAATAAGAAAGTCAAAGGAGGCATACAGCAGATGAAAGATAAGTAATCTTCTCATTAACTGAAAAATGAAAGTCAAATGGAACAAGCATATCAACCGGTATAGGCAATTCATGATAGAGCAGATTTATAAAAGTTTAACACCTGCTGGAAGTGGGAGGTTACAAAGTAGCAACAGAAGTAAGTGATCAACAATAAACTCATGCAAGGGTCTAGCATAAGTTTTAAAAGTCATCATGTCATCATGCTGGCCTCCACAAAGTTTTAAAGAGTCCCAGCAGGCTCTTATCACATTCCTAGAGGAAAATAGGACCAAGATGAGAACAGGACTCTGAAACCTATCCATGCAAACTAAACAATATCAAAACAGAAGAAAATAATATTGAAAAATAAAGTGTGCATCTCCTGGTTATAATGTAAAAAGAATTGAGAAAAGCAAGATATAAATAAAAAGTTAAAACAGATTCAGCAATTTGCAGTATAATTACATACTTGTATCACAGAGGAAACAAGACTTGACCTTTGCATCTCTGGAATTCCTTCTGCAGGCATTTCTTTGAGAAAATATTCTTCTGTATAAAGTCTGGTGCAAATTTTAACCAGTTATAGAATATTTCAGAAATAAAGCAAACCCAACAGATCAAAGCACTATAATTTAGAAAAAATCATCAAAACTACAGAATCATATAGTGAGCCTAAATCTAAGTGAAACAGAGATATAACTTAAGAAAGGAATACATTCTAGACATCATTATATCACAACATTAAAATGACAATCCAAAAGAAAACATTGAATGCCTCATGTAAATGCCAACCAATTCAAGTTTCTTTTTGGGAAAACAACAAAATTAAAAATTTCTAATCCATCCTGACCTCCTGAACTCTAAACCTTGGTCTAGTTTTGCTTTGCAAAATAATACCAATAATGCCACCATGACTACAATTCATGATATAAATATATATCTAAGATATTCACAATCTTCAAGGTTTTTGGCAACTGAGCTACCATAAGCATCACATTGGACACAACCCTCTTAAGTATTCTATTACCTTCAATGGATCACTCATTGCTGGATAACCTCCCAGCTCCTTGACCGAACACACACACACACATCCTAACTTAAATAAAATCAGTAATTAACATTAACCGGAATGATGGAAGTGTCGGATTGAGGTTCAACTTCTAAAAATATGAAGCAAAATATCATCTCTCACTCAAACAACAAAACCTGGTAGTAAGCAATGACTCAGATTGCTACCACAAGTTATGTTGCTTCACCTTATCTTCAACTAAACACTCACGTTAATGCTCCTAACCCCACACACTGCCAATTTAAAAGTTTCACCTGATTTTATACATATTCACTTATCTTGTACATTTAGTTTATCAAGTAATTTGCCATATTTTTACAAGTAGCACTACACTGCATGCTTTTGACATCTAGCTAACAAACTCTATTCTTTGATCCAGTACAATTCAATAAGGTATTAAAGACACTAATAACAGATATAGCACATTATTGTATTATTTGACTAGATTGTATTTATATGGATTTCATGTATTAAATGTGAGTGCAGAGGTCGTTTTCAACTGTAAATGTTGAGCAGCTTCCCTTCTTAGAGGATACTTTGCAGCAATTCAACTCTCAAGCATTTGCCCCTTTAGTTGCTCTTCATGTCACAATATGTAATTAACACAGCCACACACTTAAAATGCACAAAAGACTCAGACTGACATGTAGATCTGTACAAGGAAGAATTATAAGGTTCATATTACTGGTTTCAGTACCTATGCTAATAACAGCCGGTACAGGTCAGTTCATGGTGTTGACAATCAGTATTCTCCCTGTTTCAAGTACTGGTTCACCATCAGTACAGCATGGTGTGCCCCATATGGGGTGGTATGACCTATATAGGGAACCATGATATAAACCCTAAGCAGAGAAGTACTTTCTCACTTATGTGGGATTGGATTTATGGACCATGGTGTAAACCACGAACATCTCTTAAGTTGACAACAACCTCTAACCATGGTTTTGATTTTCCTGCTAAAGTGACCAAGTAAAAGAGTGGTTTTCAACAAAACTTGCAGGGTTAACTGGAAAGTAGGAAACAGACTAGGCCAAGTAGTTAAAGCTCATGCAATCAGTGAGCAACACTCCAAGATTCATCGAAAGAATCTAGATTAAGATGAAAAAGGAAGATTTCTGGTTTAGGAAACAAAATTCATAATGAAGGCACATATATACATGGTAAACGTCGTATGCATATACAAATAGTAAGATTTGACAAATAAAAAAAAGAACCAGAACTCAACTGCAATATGCATGTACCTAAAACACTTCCCAGGTCTTACTCTTCCAGCCCTTCCAGCCCTTTGTCTAGCAGAAGCCTTGGATATTGGTGCCACCACCAGGTTCTCCATATCAGAAATCTAACAAGAAAATGATGCATCATAACTCATTAAAAACTAAGAATATTAGAAAAGGAAGCTCTTGGTATAGACCATCCATTCTGCAAGGAGAATAACGTGTGCTAAAAAGGTATAGTAGGTGTGAAATAACTAATAAATCATAATAAATAAATAGAGTATGATAACTAGGGTCTAATAAAACACTGATTCAAATAATTTACAAAATTGTTAATAGGTTCTGTTATTCAAAAAAGGAAAAACCCTTGTTTTGTTGCAACTTGCGAGAATCCCTTCACCTTTGTTTAACGCACCAAAACTTATTCAATTTTTAACACATTATTTAATAGGTAACCTTGAAGCTTTCTCCAATGTATCCTTTTATTCAATGCAGTCGAAAAGAACAAAACCAGGGATCTTAGTAATAAAAGCTAAATATGATTATGTAGGAGCCAAAAGAGGACATTTTGGGGAGAACATTATACAAAAGGTGATAATACATCTTAAAGCAATCAACCTACTAGACATTAACAAACTACTTCACCCTGACTACAAAGAAAGAATAACTTTAGGAAAACCAATGAAGAGGTGTTCCATATTTGCTTTCCAATGGTTGTGGAACAAGAAATCTCTGGGCATATTGCTTCCACTTGAGGTGATCAAAATACCTGTCGTCAAACATAATCCATATAAAAACATCCAATACATATAAAAGTTTTTTAATAACTATACTAGTTCATGATGGGGAATGGCCCCCCCAAACCAAAGAAAACAAAAAAATGTATTGAATTTAATATCATGATCTCATCTCCATATGTAACTCCGCCTATGTAAGAGTTTTTTATAAAAAGTTGATCCTAAACCTGAATAAAGGAGGATTGTGGTAGATTAACGATGAAATCCCCCGAATATTAATATAAAAAAATTTAAAATTAAAAGCAGTGCGTGCGATGCGCGTGCCCACACGTGGGCGCAAGGGAGGGCTCAGCCCTCCCCTCGCCATGAAAAGGGGGCCACACCAGCCCCCTCCATCCACTGCTCCGCTCCGCCCACCTCGTCGTCGTCGCTGCACCATCGGCCGCCACTTGGTAAGTCCTCTGCCCAAAGAGAGAGAGAAGAGGGAGGCGCGGCCATGCCTCGCTAGGCCGTGCCGCGGCTATGCTAAGGGCCCGGGGGCGCTCCCGGGAATCGGCCACTCTAGGGGGAGGGGAGGCGAACGCCACCTAGCGGCAAAGGAAAGGATGGGAGAGGGCCACTGGGCGGCCCTTCTCCAACGTGGGAGCCGAAACGGCTCCGCGCTTGGTTCGAGCCTAGCAACATGCCCGCCGCCTGGACGGGCCCAAGCCGCATCCTCCACCAGTGCCGGGGCGGCATCAGGTGGGGTCCGGCCGGCAAGAGGGGGCCGGCTGCGCTGTCGCTTAGGGAAGAGACAAACGGGAGGAAAAGAAAAAGAAGAAGAGAGGAAGAAGAGGAAAGAGAGGAAGAGGGGGTGGCCGCCATTGGCCGCTGGCACTAGGCCGGTCATTGGTGGCAGCCTGACCCAGGAAGGGCCGGCGACGGCCCTAAGCTGCCGGCCATCTCCCTGGTTCACCCGAACCTAGGGAGGAAGGAAGAAGGGGGCCGAGCCAGGTTCGGTCCGGCCCAGTGAGCCCATTTGGGCCCATTTGTTGGGCCCCAAATTGGGTCGGCCCAACAAAAGAAAAATAGGGTTTGAATCAATTTTGATCCTGGTTTGTTGAAGAATTTTTATTTTTTCATTTGAGCTTATATGTTTGGAGATATTCAAGCCCCAAATTGGGTCAAGGATTAGATTGGGTTGAGTATAGGAATCATTTTGACATCCTGATTTTGGAAATTAAAATTTGAAAAATTATGTTGTAGGTACCCGAAAGCCCACATAGTTAATTTTCATCCTTGGATTGGCATTTAGAGGTAAGTAAGCCAATTACAACGATTTCTATAAATTATTATTAAATTATGCTATTTTTGAAATAATAAAATTGATTTATTTATAATATTATTTGCAAAATAGGGAAAAATGAAATTTGTGGTACCTTATACATGCAAATGATTATTTGGCATGATTATTTTGGAATTGTTAAATATTTGGTACATCCCGTATTCAATTGATTAATATAGTTATTTGAAATTGTTAATTTTTGCAAAATAGTTGGTACATTATACATGCAGATGATTATTGACATGATTGTTTTGAAATTACCAACTCAACAAAATATTTAGTACATCAAATTATTATACAAGTGTACATGTATATTTTGACATGTTCAAACCACAGTAAATGTAAAAAGCATATTTTTGCAACAATACATGTTATCTTGCACATATGACATAAAAATGATATTTTGTGAATATGCTATTATGAGGCACCATAGTCCACTATGACATGATACGTTACATAGCTCCGAAACCCACCTCCGAAAAAATATATGGACACATGCCCATAGGGTCTGCTGTGACAAAGATACGGCATGATATGCTTAACTCTGAAACCCACCTCCATAGAGGGAATATATGGAAAACACACTCCTAGGTGTGCTGTGATAGGATATGACATGTAACATAACACTGGTACCAGGACCCTTCCTTCATAGGGGGCATATAGGAAGGATACATCTTTGGGGTGTTCTATTGATGTGGACATAGTACATGACCGTGGGGCATTATCATAAATGAAGTATGCATGTTAATTACAGTGGTATAGTGAATTTAATTTAAAACAATATTTTTGAAATACTATCTACTTTCAAATTATTTTGAGCATATGATATGCATGATTTTGTAATATGCTGAAATGTATTTTAATTGTGAAAGCTTGACATGTACATGATCTGTTAAAATCCCGAAATGGCTATATTATGTTACAGTAAGCTTACTTACTGAGTGTGAGCTCATTTAAATCTCACAATATTTTTCAAAGCCACAAAAATGAGAGCAACAACTGGGATAGTTTGGATCTACATCTATATAAATAGATCACATTTTGTTACATGTAACCCCAACATGATTTTGTAATTTTGGTTAGTTGCCCAAACATTATATGACTTGCACCTAAGAATATTCTAGATTTTGAATGACATATAGTAGTTATTATTCCTCCTTGTATAAATGGTACTGTTACATGACGTCTTGCATGCCTGGCATGCGGTAGGTTGTCACACCTGAGCCACCACCATCGGGTCTAGGGCATGACAAATGGCCAATGTAAAACTATAGTCACACTCTATGAACATGAATTCAATAGAGAAAATTGATAAAGTTGGGATGTTCCTCAAAAGCAATGCGCTGCATTAGACCCCAAATGTAGTGAAAATGGCAAGGATAGCTAAGGCGATCCCTAAAAGCAATGCATCACGTTGGCACCGAGTATGATGAAAAATAAGCAAAGGTTTCCATACATTCATGGGTGAATGTGGGTAAAGAAGATAGTCCAAAAAAATAAAATAAAAATAAAAAATAAATAAAATATGTTTAGCAACTTGGAATATAGGATTATTAACAAGAAAGTTAATAAAACCAGTAGATATAATGACTAAAAGAAGAGTTAACATGTTCGCAGGAGATCAAGTGGATAGGTAAACAAGTAAAAGAGGATATTAGTTTTAAACTTCATTGGTGAATGTGGGTAAAGAAGATAGTCCAAAAAAATAAAATAAAATAAAAAAAATAAAATATGTTTAGCAACTTGGAATATAGGGTCATTAACAAGAAAGTTAATGAAACCAGTAGATATAATGACTAAAAGAAGAGTTAACATGTTCGCAGGAGATCAAGTGGATAGGTAAACAAGTAAAAGAGGAAAATAGTTTTAAACTTTGATATACATGTAAGGATAGAAAATAAAAATGGAGTAAAAATTATTGTAGATAAAAGTCTAAAAGATAAAGTTGTAGACATTAAGAAGATAGAAAATACAATAACTTTAATTAAATTAGAATAGATGCGGAGTTAATAATATTATTAGTGCTTATGCTCCTCAAGTAGGTTTAAATAGTGTGACAAAGCAAAATTTTTGAAAGATATAGATAGACTAATTCAAGAAATTCCTACTGAAGAAAAAAATAACCCCAAATTGGTTTGGTTCCAAGATGTAGAATCTATGTTGAATCACTACTTAGCAAAGAAAAAATACCAAACTTTAAGAATTTAAATATACAATATATTCATTCAATATTTCCCTTTAAAAAGTACATGAAGGTTATAAATTTAAGAATAGAAATGATGAGGGAAATATCATTTTAGAGTTTGTGATGGCATGTGATTTAGTATTAGCCAATACATCTTAAAAAGACTCTCGTTTAATAACTTTTAAAAATAAATATAATGCTAGTTAAATAGATTTATTCCTTACTAAAAAGATTGATACGAGTGTTCTATAAAGATTGCAAATATTATACCAAGAAAAGGTCCATATGTAGCTTCCAACCCTATTAGGTCAATTTGCTTCCTTCAACATTGCTAGAAAATTGACTGGATCCACAAATTCCTACTCATCCAAATTCCCTAAATAACGAAACGTACAGTCAGCTAGTCCTTGCTTTCCAAGATAAAGACTAATTTATCCTTTATCTCGAATACAAGTTCATTCCAGGATGGGAAGGGATGCATAGAAGCGACTTCCATATACCACATGCCTTTTTTCAAAAGTGGACTGGAGTATCATTTCCTAACCCACAAGTTGAAGTTTCAGTGGCAAGACTATACAATATATTGAGAGAGGCATGCACTAGCCATTCAAAAAGCAATCCAGAGGGCCATGATTAATATCAGTTACTGACAATACCTAGCAGGGCATTCAATTATCCATGGCCAAACACAAAAAAACTTAACATGCACTAAATGAAGTCTATAATAAGGTTCGCCATATCAAAAACTAGTACCGTTTCAGTACTAGACCGGTATAGTTTAGTATGGAATGTATCATATCATATTGGTAGCATACCAATCAAATGGACTAGAGGGTCTCAAGTCATAAACGACCCCAAATCAGGCTGAATTGAGCGGTTTAATTTTGGTTCAAAATGGTTTGGTTCGATCGGTTCTCCACCTATAGTTTTAGTCCTGATAAGATACTTCTCTCCTATATTGTTGCCACAACTACCTTAATGAGTTTTAATATTTTGCAACCTTAAAACTTCAATACAGCAAAAAGTAATAAAATGTTATAGTTTTAGTTAGTGATCAAGTCTCATCAAAATGGGGACCATCTTGGCCATCTCGTCCTCTCCTTGATAGATTCTTTGAGCGATCTTGGCCATCACATCTTATCCTGTCTCAGCTATAATACCTTGACACTATAATCTTAAATAGATATAATTTTCACAAAAAATATATTTTTAAAATTCAAATATATTTAAAAATCAAATAAAATACTAAGACTTCATAAATAATTTTTTTACGAAAAAAACATCTCAATAAAGTACCGAAACACTTGATCGGATCGAAGATCGAGATGGGACGAGACATAGGGCATCTCATTTTATAGAAACTTCAGAAAGCCTTTGCACCACGAGATTTAATAAAAAAAAAGCACACAACAACAAATTTAACTTGCATATTATCCAAACAATAAAATAATTTATCACATCAAATGGGTTCTACCACTGGGCCTCACCTCAGGATCAGTTCAATTCTAGACTTGAATCCTTAGATTCTTTACATACAAATATTTAACAATCCATGATGGATGCCAACTATCCTCAAAGGGATCAACACCATCTGAAAGTTTTGCTCCTAATCTGCTAATCACTGACATCGACATTTGAGATCAGCTGATGGCCGCAGCATGCATGTGGCAATATAAAATCAAGATAAAGTTCTTCATAGCCTTGGGATTTGTTGCAATTGTCAATCAAATGAGGA
This sequence comes from Calamus simplicifolius, assembly GCA_900491605.1. Classification (NCBI taxonomy): domain Eukaryota; kingdom Viridiplantae; phylum Streptophyta; class Magnoliopsida; order Arecales; family Arecaceae; genus Calamus; species Calamus simplicifolius. Next base: position 234,481 of record UESW01004088.1, read on the forward strand.
CCTTCTCTTTAAATATTGATATCACAAAAGTCGCTCATAATCAAATATTCAATAATCACACCTTTGGCATAGGGGTCTTCAAGAATCTCAAGCAGATATCTGAAACAAATATTGGGCAAGGCTTTCTCAACATCTCTTTTATCAGATCAATTGAATCATTACCTGTAGTTGATCTAGATCACAAATCACCTTCAATAAACATGTCCAGAAAACAGATCCACAAAGTCATCCAAGTTATCATTATCGGTGATAACTCATTACATAATATATATGGTAGCTAACATGTTCTGCATAGGACTCAAACACCCATTATGTCATCAAAGATTCCGAGGCATGATTAGCTTCACTAATTAGGTTAACGTAGATGTCTCAAATCTTTGATCCTACCATAGAGATCTTATAGCTTCAATGCCAGATCAACTTTTGAAATTAGAGTTTTCTCAAATTCATCCATAGGGCTTAAGCAATAACTACTTATAATTTTATGAAAAGATAACACAAGTTGGATTCATGATGAAGGGAAAATTCTCATATGAAAATTCAATCAAAAGCAGAGAGATGGAGTTGATGTATGACAACAACAATAACCATGTAACTATTTTTAATGCAATAGCTTCCTTGGATCTTTGTTGTACATGTTCATATCATCTCAATTAGTTTTGCATCACTTTGTCTTTAATTATGCAACTCCTACAATTCCTCTAATACATTCATTTCTTATTTTATCCTTTACAGTTTTACCAAACATCCACATTAACATTCTCATTTCTACCGCAACTTGTTTTTGCATACTTTTTTAGTATTACTTAGCACTCTAAGCCATACAACATAACAAGTTTATTATTGTTCTATAACATTTTCCTTAGGGAAGCCTATCACATAATATTCTAGACATATCTATCCACTCATCCAACTATCTCTAATTCTATTACATATTCTCCATTAATCTCCTGGTTATTTAATATAATAGATTCTAAGTAAACTTTATGGCATCTCTTAGTCATCGATCCTAGTTGGTATCACATCCTTATTTCACTTCGCGCTAAATTTACATGACATATACCCAATCTTTGATTTACTAATCTTCAAACCTTTATCTCGTATGATTTTCCTTATAAGTCCTATGTAGTATTTAATCTACTTTTCTTTACATCAATCAATATTATGTTATCTACGAATAATATGCACTATCATACATCTTTCTAAATATCAATAGTACATTCACTCATAATTAGTAATTTATTCTATAGTAATTATAATATATTTATAATGTTATAATATATTATAAATTACAACATTATGATAAATTATATAATATAACAAGTAGACTTAGCCACATTTGAATATAGCCAAGTTCATGACCCGGTCACCTTCCTCACCATTTGATCTACATGGATCCTAAAGCCATTCCACCTTTGTTTTTAATTTTTTCATCTTTGAAATCCATGAACTATGTAGATCCAAGGGTGAGAGAGTTAGCCAAGTGTAGATTTAGCTGCATTCAAATGTAGCTAAGTCTACCTCATAATAATTAATATAATATTATTATATAATATATAATATTAATATTATTGAATATCATATTAAATATTAAATATCATAATATTAATAATACTATATTATAATATGATGCAATAATATAGTATTATAATATGATATGATATTATATTATATCATAATAATTATTAATTTGAATAATTATTAAATTATAAATATGTTAACTAAATATTTAATTAATTATCATTATTATTTATAATTTAGCATATATTAAATTATAACTCCACTAAGGCCGGTTCCAAGCTCAAGTAAAGAAGGAGAGTTGCGTTAGATAGCTAATAGCTAGCGTAAAACTCCGTCAGATTCCCTCAAACATGAATATACTAAATCAAACTATGCGAAGGGCTAAGACGTTCTTGTTAAAGCAGAGTGGAGGAAGCAAATTCATGTAGCCAGCCCCATGTAGTTGGAAAAAGGCTTAGATAAGTTGAGTTGAATATATTTATATTAAATTATATAAAATATAATTGTAGTTAATATAATTAAATATAATTTGAAAATATGATTTAACATAACAATTCTCAAATCATCATTTCTAGCTAATTATTAAATAAAGACAATTTAGGAAAATGGAACATTGAATCCAATTTTCATTTGATCCAAACATGAGAATTTATTTTAATTCCATAATTTTATATACGGCGGACCAAACATGAGAATTCTGTTGTAAATGAATTCCACTATGGAAGTCATTTCATTGAAAATAAATTACACAGTGACGTGTTCCCAATAAGCCCAAAAGTTATATGGCTAATAAACAACTTAAACTAGTATATGTAGAAAATAAAGAATATAGAGATATACTGGATTATAAAAGCGTTGCTTTGAGAACCCACTATCCACGACATACACTACTCCCTGCATAAAATTAAAAACATTAGCTAAAAGTTACCATTATCATGTCTTATAAATATTTTAGTAAAATGCTTGATATACCTCCAAAGTCAATGATGTCTCAGCAATATTAGTTGATATAACAACTTTCCTTTTTCCTTTGGGTGTGGGAGAAAAAATAAGGTCCTTTTAAAACAAAGAAATATTAATGCATAAATAGATGATTCTTCCATCAATCCCATAAATGACATTAGGTTTCATAATAATCATCATTTACCACTTACCTGATCTGCACGTGAAAGCCCTGAGTACAGTGGCAAAACTAACAACCCTGGATATAAAACATCATATTGTATCAAAGAACAATTTTTCACAGCGATCTTCAGGCTCAATAAGGTGGCATATTGACATTAGCAAATCTATAAAATTGAATCCTAAAATCTTAAGTAAAAGATTAGCATGACTAATAAGATGACAACAAGTATGTACAATCAGACTCATAAATTTTGATGGTTTAGTGCATCCAAGAACATCTGGAGCAGGAGCAGTAAAAAGAGACTATAAAAAGCAGATCCTTCTTGCATTAGCTATCCATCTAGCAACCTTAGTCCCTTCCGCAGAGTTGATATGGGTTGAGAGCAGCCATGGAACTGGGTCAGCATTTAAGAATTATTTTGGAGGGTGACTCAACTACTATTATATCTTGTTAATGGTCAATCAGATTGTGAATATCCTTTCTTAAAGGACATCTATTCTATCATCTCTTCTAATCAGAGAGTGAATGCTCACATATCCAGAGGCCAACCAAGTAGCTGACTTCCTAGCAAATTGGACTGCATCAGTAGATCAAAAGCCTGCCGGACTACCTCTTTTCCTCCCTAATTTGAGCAGCTTGCTTCTACAGATGCCCCTCAGATTGTCTTTATGAGGTCTTGGACGTTCTTCTTTGTTGTGTGTGTATATATCTATACACAGACAACTTGCTCACATATGGTGAGTAAGCAAAACATGGCATATCTCAAAATATCAGGTCTTCATAAAGTAAAGCTTGATGCATCTTCCAGATCATCTTACATGGTTCAAAAACATTTTGGCCATTGACCTGCCAGATAGCAGAGTTCTGGAACATATGGTGCTTTCAGCCTTTTTACGTCTATAAATGACAAAATTGGCCAGGATTTGTTCAAAAAATACAATCCAACCTGCACCATAAGTTCTGGAACATCTGGCTACAAAACAATCATTTTGCAAAATACAACAAAAAAGGATCATTTCAATCAATTGTGCTAGAAAAGATCGCCGATATTCGTAGGTTAATGTAATTAATGGTTCAAATTTTTATATTATAGCCAACAAAAGATCTAATCCATGGTACCTCATTTTAATTTCTCTCATGTAATCTTAGTGAAGAGTGATTTGTCATACACAAGCCAACTTATTCATCGCAGCCTCTAATAAAAATTAACATGGTCCAGCAAGAATCAGCCATGTCCTTGGAGGCACTTTTCTTTATTTTGTCTTTCCTTCATTTCTTATCTCATATTCTTCAAGATCTAAAAAGATGCTCACGTGTTGACAAATCAGAACTCTGAAGCAAATTAACAAAACTGACGAGTTAGTAAGATCAATGAAGAAAATACTTTAGAGTTTTCAGAAGTGCAAAGTTTCTTGGTAAAATTCTACTTCACATAGAAATTTTCAAGTTCGTGATATTTTTCTTTTCTAATTTAAAATTTTTAAGTTGAAGAAAGGAGCAAAATTCATGATTTCGAATTTTTTTTTAATTTTTTTTTTAAAAAAAACCTCCACAAGAACTTGGTCTTGTATGTTTAATATATTTTCTCAGATAATGTGAATTTCACCTATGGATTTCAAAATATCAAAACAATCGTAGTTTGTGAAACGGTTACTGGAACTGTTAACACACTATAATTAAATTATTGCACTGCTTACCATGCTTGTTGCTTACATGATGATGTGTCCTATGTCAAAAGAACAATTGTTTAAGCTCATAATTGATTTAAAAGGGATAAAAGGCCATCAAATATGCTTTAATTTTTCTTTTTTTTATCTGCAGTTCTTTTTAATAATTCACTTAAATATTTTAACACATTATAATTAAATTTTTTTTCAGTTTTACTGAAACAACATGTGAATAAATTAAGTATAATATAAATGCACATATTAAGATGATATGTGGTAAAACTTTAAAAGATAGAATTAGAAATAAACATATACGAGAAATGATAGAAGTAGCCCCAATTGAAAATAAAATAAGAAAAAATCGATTATGGTGGTTTGAATATATACAATGAAGACCTTTAGATGCTCCAATTAGAAAAGTGATCTTTTAAAAGTCGATGGTACTGATAAAGGTAAAAGTAGACCTAAACTAATATGAACAGAAATAATTAAGATATAACTATTTATAATTTGACTGTTGACTTAGTCCTCAATAGAGCAGAGTGGAGGAAGCAGATTCATGTAGCCGACCCCATGTAGTTGGGAAAAGGCTTAGATAAGTTGAGTTTTTTTTAGTTTCAACCTATTAGATTTAAACTTTCAATCTTTAATTAAACGAAGTAAAACATAAGCACACCAAGACTCAATCAAAAGTCAAAATTTTTGACCTTGTAATGGGTTGATTAAGAACTGCAGCAAAAAGAACTAAAAGGCGAAAGATAGCATGAGAAGTAAAAGTCAGAAGGTTACTACACTTGCTAGAGTGCTTCCTCTGGAAGTTCCACATGAACGATTATCCTCCTCCATTAAATTCTACTAAAGTACTCATGTCTATCTTGATTAGTCACATGCCAATCGGTGTTAAAAGAATATTAATATAGCAAGACTATAGCAGTAATAAGAGGTGCCATTGGTAGTTCAAGTACAAAAGTAGAACATGGTACACTCGAGCAATATGATAGATAGTGGTTCAAGGTATTCCAAACTGCCTCTCTAGGGGTTTGGTTCATGTTTCAGAGAAAATATAACATAATTGACCATCCTCATCAGAAAACAGTAGAGTATATGAGAAGAGAACAAGAAATTGACTGTATATTGGTATTTATCTGGTTGAAGAGACATATCAAACAAGACATTATGTCCAAACTCCAAAGCTAGCTAAATAAATAATTTGCCCACACAAGTAACCTGACAGATTATAGAAGTGTATTCTGATTATGTTAGTGTATATAAGCATTTCATCCTACATGAATAAGAGAGCAGACGCTATATTCGAAGGGACCATTTGGTAACCCAAATAGGTTCATATGGTGATCTTAGATAATTGATAACCCTAGGGTGATCAATCCCAATGATCTCAAATCGCCATGTTTAGTATGCTCTGCCCAATTATTAAGGGTCTTAAGGGTATCAAAGATTAACCTATGTGGCATGCCACAAGAATCCAAGATCACCGACTGTGTAATATCAAAACTGTTGGCACCAAATCACCCTTCTTGATCGCCTGCGAGCGTTCGATCGCCTTTTCCGGCCCCCGGGACTTCTTGCAGGAACCCGATCGAGAGCGAAGTCACCAAAAAAATCCCAGGTCCCTCGGAAAAGGCGATCAAGGGTGATTTGGCATCAACAAAAACTACCCCCAATATATTAGAAATTACTATAATATTTTGTCATTATTTCATATTATTTATTATAATATTTGGATTAGATTATCACATTATTTATTATAATATATATATGGTATTATAATATGTAATAATATGATATTATTGTAATACAACAACAACAATAACAAAGTCTTAATCCCAACTAGTCGGTCAAATCCTTTCTCTATTCTACTCGATTTAAAGTCAAATAATGTTAAAATAATATAATAATATTATATATAATATACTATAATATATCACATGTATATATATTATTATCATGTCATATTAAATAATATTTATTATATAATTCATGATGAGGAGCATTCTTTTGCAGTATTTTTTCCTCTACATGAGTTATTTTAATCTCCAAATCTCAACCCAAGATCATTACCATGATCTTGGATGCCTATCCTCAAGGATAAGATAAAGATCATTGAATTGAATGATGATTCTAAATATGGGAATGATTTGAGATTACTACCATATATGATCACTGAAGTGCAACCAAACACAATGATCTCTACCCATGTCATCAATGATCTTGAATGGACCACTCCATACCAAATGACCCCCAAGTGTCTATGCCCAGATTTCTATAATCTCTTTCATTTATGTCTATTCAATGTACTTTTTCTTAACACCTTTTCCAATTCAATTTTCCCTAGATCAAAAATAAAAAGATGGTGTGAATAGGCAACAATATCAGTAGAGTAGCTACCATTGTTCTGAGAATCTTCTGTAAGTAACTGCACTGTAGCATCAATATCATCTTGACCTGTAAGGAAGACCAGAATGTCACCAGCTGGTTCCTGCACCATATCAACATTAACCAAACCGAGATGAGCTCAATTTAGGAAGAAAAACAGAGAACATAGTAATCTTCTTACCATAAAACATGGAATTACGAAACATGGTGATTGAAATGATGAGTGAATATAAATAGAGTTACATTCCTCAATGTATTTAAAGGGAGAGCTCTTAAAAACATATTGAATTCAAATTAAATAGAGGTCATCTAGAAGAAAAATTACAATTCGGCTCCAAAACTGCAAAAACAAAATGAAGAACAGTACTGATCTATTTGAATGTTCGGACTTGGATGGCCCAGATGGAATTATAGCAACAAGTGGAGACAGAAGAAAAGAGCTTTTTAAGTCCAGAAGTGCAAAGGAACAAGGATGCAAGTCAAAGCTGGTGTGGCATCTAACTAGAAGATTATTGCACCTTGTGATACAACTGATGGGGTTGAACATATTAATATGGTGTTAAAACAACTTTTTATAAATTAATATCACCTCCTATGAGCAGCAATCTACCTTATCATGAATTGACAGCACAGTATCAACAGCAGCTTGTAAATAATCAGAGACAGGCTCCTCAACATAATGAATTTCCACAGTGTATCCTTTACCCTGGTAGAATTGAAAGCTGATTAGTTCATATTCAGAATCTGGTGGCATCACTAAGGCCTTGTCTTTATATCTACTGTTAAAACTCATAAAGTTCTTTACAACATACTTCAACAGAAAGTATGGCAGGCACCTCACTAGGTGTGGGATCTTCTGCAGTCTGTCCTACATTCCTCTTTCTGAAAAGAAATGGCCAAGTGAAAGTTGAGCAAATACCAAGAAACACGTTCCAAGGCTACAGTCAATGTTTAAGACAATCACGATTCATGCATCAACACAATGTACAGAAACCAAGTTCAGGACATTATCAAATAGTAAAAGAGGAAGAATAAGCCATGCACAACAGCCTAATTAAGTAATATTTGCCGATAATAATAGCAGTATTAAAAGAATTGTCAATAAAACCTAATTATGTTGGTCCCATATGATTTCCTCTTACAAACACCAAAGAAAGAAGTTTGCCCCCAAACTAGGACCTTCAAAGTATCTATGCCACAGCCAAATTCAGATGGCATGCCCTCCATTGTGACTTCTGTCTCCAATGATGACACCTTTGGCTTACAATTTACATAGATGGGTAACTATGACCTTCAAGATATCTATGCCATAACCAGATTCCAATAAGATAGTTGCCTTACGTTGTTGTCTCAATGTATCTTAATCAAAGGTGGATCTATATGTATTTAAGGGTGAGCAATTTTGGATCCCTTTAGAATTACTAAAAGTTTTGAGGTTAAAAGAAGAGAAGTTTGCTGCAAAGCATGGATGACTGGTTGCTTATACCCAAGATGACACAGGCAAGTTCCAACAGCCTGCTTGTCCCCACTCACAAACTTTTGTGGCTTCACAAAGGGTCAGTGATCATTCAAACCTAAAGCCATGCCACAGACTTATGGTGATGTGAAAGGATAAATAAAGCCTTTTAGGGACAAAAGGACTTATTTGGCTGAAAAGTAAATTGTATCATTTTTTCCAGCATGACTTAACAAGTCATGGATCATTTGTTCAATGACTCTTAAAAAGCTAGTAAGCAGCATTTTGAAGAGAAAGAATGAGGAGAGTAATTCATAGAGGAGAGTAATTCATACCCATAGGAACATAAGCAATTGATTGCTAAATTGGATTAACATATGGTTATGAAAGAAGTGGATAATGTGTTCACCATACATTTGAGCTATTGACTTCTCCCCTCCACCGATACATCTCATGGACTTTATTATAAAGTTCAAGCGTCTCCGATTAATGCCTTAGAAATCAAAGATATGCATTTGGAAGAGTAATGGCAATTAGGGGGAAAAAAAGAATGTTATATTATCTTTTAGCTTTCCAAACAAATTTATTTTTTCATATGAGAGTGGAAAAACTAAATACTTACAATTTTCTGTCAAAAAGAAGTACAAGTGACTCCCCCCTGCGGTGGGTGGGGACCCAAGGTCCTGGCCACTGATCTTAATCATGGTTCACAGAGTCAATTTCAGTATCATACTTGTAATAACATTTGGTACACATCCTCCACTAAATATTAGCTTGCTACTGACATGGTAGGTTTCTTTGGCACAAGGCAGAACAGCCTGCTAATGGCAAACCATGATTTTCAATAGAAGGAGCACAGATGTACCACCAACATGGATAGCATTATATTAAGAACGGCCCTATCATGTTACAGTGGTCTCAATTTACAAGAATGCATCGACAATAATGATATCCATTTTCTGGAAATTTGATTTACAGTAACAAATTAAAGCGCATCAATGGTAAAATTATTTGAAAAAAAAATAGCATCATCACAACAGAAATTACTCATCATATTGTCCCACATTATACTCCAATTTAGATGTTATGATGGCTTGCAATCAGAATAATAGCATTATATTAAGAATGGCCCTATCATGTTCCAGTGATCTCAATTTATAAGAATGCATCAACAATAATGATATCCATTTCTGGAAATTTGATTTACAGCAACAAATTAAAGTGCATCAATGGTAAAATTATTTGAAACAAAATAGCAACATCGTAACAGAAATAACTTATTATATCATTATATTTTCTTGTTAGGAACTCCCACACCAGTACAAAGAAAGTAAGTGTAACAATATAGATATATATATATATATATATGTATATATATATATATATATATATATATATATATATATATGTATATATATATATGTGTGTGTGTGTGTGTGTAGGTGTTGACCCTTTCCAAAATGGAAGAAGCCTTTTAACAACCTGAGCACCAGAGCTAGGTAATAACTTCACTCAAAATTCAAACTTGTTTTGCATGTTTCTCAAAGTTTGGATTGTTATCTTTGTTTCAGATTGTTCATAAAAGACTAGCATACAATTATGCTGAGAGTTAAATATGGATTGGGTTGGCTCCTTGTACTCCCAAAAAACAGTCATAAAATTGGTGAACCATCACGACTAACAAGGTCATAACATAAAGCACTGCCACAACAACTATACAAGTTTGAATATTGCAGCATTTAAAATAAAACTACATAATAGAAAAAGAAAGAATGACAAAAAGATTATAATTACAACAAAAGTTAATCCAAACAAAGTTTGGGTTAGGTAAATCAATAAAACAGCAAATCCCTTTGGTTCCAAAAGCCTCTAGAAACTTCCTGGTTGATTGAAATAGAACAACATAACATAAACTGGTGATGCAATAAAGCAAACGAGACAAAATAAACAGCTATCCAATTCTAACTTGATCAGGACAAGACCTGATATGGAAAAAGGTTGACATGGATTTTGCCTCAATGGTTGCAGATGAAATGATGATACGTAACTGAGGTCTACGGCGCTGGACCTGGCACATCCATGCAAGAAATTAGCTTCAAGTAAATGCAAGAAATTAGCTTCAAGTAAATGCAAAAGAGAGAAGAAGTAGTAGGACTACTAAGATATTTATAATATGTACCTTTTTCAAGAGTCCTAGTAACATGTCTGTTGAAAGAGATCTTTCATGAGCCTCATCTACCATTATGACACTAATACATGGCAACATAAAAAGATAAGAGGATTGATTAAAAAATTTCTTAAAATTGTTCATGGCTCTAAAATACCAAAACCCAAAAGATGAATGCAAACTGAAACTATTCATGCCAAAGCCAAACAGAATTAGTACATATTCTTAGAAAGGTGAAATAAAAAGACATTGGTAAAACAAATGATCTAGTAACATAGATAGAGCTACAAAATATTATATCATGCAACTGCTAGCATGATAAAAAACTGGTACAGTTGCTTAGTTCAAGTAGGGAAGAAAATAGCAATATTGAAGATGCCCATAGCGTTATGTCACTGGTCATTGCCTTCAAGATCAGTGCATTTAGAGAGAGAGAGAGAGAGAGAGAGAGAGAGAGAGAGAGAGAGTATATTGTACAGTAATAAGAGCCAAACTGTTGTGAGAATCAGAATGTTAGTCCACAATACGTAGCAATACACTAGTTAAGGTGTTAGACATTGTTCATCTGTAAAAGTATTCATGAAAATCCAGAGCTAAACTGAGTAAGAATGCATCCACATAAGGACTTTATGGTAAAAAAAGTGGTTCACATTCCCATTAACAGAAAAAAAAACAAGCATTGAGGGGATTTTGTTTCTTTTTTGGGGAAAAAAACCACATCTACTTTTTATGAAAAATCTATAGTAAAGAAAAAAAAAACATAAAGCCACCATGGAAGTTGGGATACATCATTTTTAAAAGAGGTAAGCTAGAAAGAATCAGAAATAATAAATTTCTCTCCTCACCAACTAAATACTTGAGAAAGGAAAGAATTTATATTTGAATTGCAACTGATACCTATACTTGATCAGCAGAGGATCGTCCATCATTTCTCTAAGCAACACGCCATCAGTTAGAAATTTGATCTTGGTTGCATTCTGCAACAACAACAACACACACACACACACACATATATATATATAGCGAGAGAGAGAAAGAGAAAGAGAGAGCAATAAAATAAGTTAATTGCCACCTAATCTAGAAGAAAACTCCCCACTCAACCATATACCAAAGCAAACTAGAATGCTAATAACCTTGTGTCCATTTAAAGAGGTCTAATAAAACAAGCCAAGATGCTGTCATATTTTAAGCAATATCTAGCTAAAGAGCAAGTTAACAGCAGAAAGAAGAAGAAGTCATACCGGGTTTGTTTGATCTTCAAAACGAATAGTATACCCAACCTCTTCTCCAAGTTTGACACCCATCTCTTCAGCTACCCTTGAGGCAACAGACTGTAAAAACACTTTAGAGAATTATTGGTCTGTGGTACAAAAAGAATCTCATGGAATACTGCATATCAGTGTACGCTATAATATCAAGTACCTGTCATGTCTTGAAACTGAAGTACTACTTTTAATTCTAATTACTAGGAGTTTGATGATCAGAAGGGCCAATAACATGCAATAGGTTTCAAAGATCGTTGCCTTCATGGAGTGTCTTTCAGGTTGTTTGTGGTGTAAAAGAAAATAAAGTAACACAAAATGGGCATTTACAGTATTTTTAAGCTCTGAAATATTTACTTGAAGCATCTTTGTTTATATAAAAAAAACCAGTCAACTCATAACACAAAACAAAAAAGCAGGTAAAATTCATGCAGAACATAAAAGTAGAGCACAAGTGGCTACGAACAAATCATGCTTCTCTATACTCTATAACAAATTATCAAAACCAAACAGTCCAATAGCTATGTTACGACAAAAGGCATGCGGGGAGAGCTCTAATACCACCTGTTACAACAAAAGGTGCACAAGGGATGAGAGATGAACGAGAAAGATAAGAAAGCAAAACATACCAAGAGAACACACATGAGATTTAACATGGTTCGGCCACTGGCCTACATCAATGGATGAAGGAGAGCAGAGAAATTCCGCTATTAATATCTAGAGATTACAATAATTGTTTCTCACTAAACTATAAAATTATAATAATCGTTCCCTACCAAAGATTCTCCTCAGAATGAGTAATAGTTGCCGAACTAAGCTCATCAAATAAGGCCTCAACCAACTAAACTTCAGCAAATAAGCCTCTCATGGTGAAAATTAGTGTTGGTTAGTCTCTTCTCAATCGACAGAACAGGGCCCCTCATGGTGGAAAGACTGCACAGCTCAACCAAAAATAGAGAATAGGGACCTTGCTCTTCACAATCAAATGCCTCGTTCTCCATGGACGAATGATGGGGTTGCCGCATTTGGCCTCTATCCAACCGTCAGAAGCCCCCGATCGGGTTCCCCCAATGACCAACAACCACCACTTCTTCCTTTTTGCTCCAATGTCTAGATGGATCAAACCAAAGAAACAAGGATGCTCACAATGCTCCTCCAACTGCCTTATGCCCAGCTCCTTTCCGAGCTCAACCCTCATCGGACTAGTGCATGTCTGTCTGGCGCTCAACCTCCAATCCACACGTGTGCTATTGCCGAGCTCTCACTGGCTTTGAAGAGTGGCCAGCTATAGCGACCCTCTTTTCCACCTGCAACTGAATCACAACACAAGGGAATTTTTCTCAACCAGAACCGTATGCGCTCATGGGCCGATGCATCTAAGATCTATGTCGATGCTCCTCACACTGCTGCCACCTCTCTATCACTTGATCTCAAGTGTTAACCTCTACCAGGTTATTCGAAACCCCCAATCAAGCTCCCCTAGCGTAGCAAGCTCCAATAACGCCATTTGCAGCTCCTTTCTTCCGAACGAAATGGATGAGAGCAGTTCTTCTTTTTCTCTGGCAAGTCCTCCAAAGTCGGCCTAAATTCGATTCAGGCTCTTCCCATCCATGACCACAAACTGCTTTGGACACACCAATGAAACAGGATTTTTCTTTTTTCAGCAACAGGATCTCAGATCCAAGATGCTTGCAGTAGCTCCTGCACTCCACCTACCAAGGATCAACACCTCCTGCATGTGCTCGAAAACCAAGTTCTGATACCACTTATTATGACATAAAGAGTGTAAGGAGAGCTCTGGTACCACTTATGTCCAAAAAGCCTACAGATGGAACCCTAATACCACTTGTTACGATAGAAAGTGTGCAAGAAATGAGAGATAAATGAGAAAGACAAAAGAGTAAAACAAATCAGAAGAACACATTCGTGATTTAATGCGGTTCGACCACTAGCCCATATCCACAAACAAAGAAGAGAAGAGAAATTCCAGTATCAATATTTGGAAAATACAATGACTGTTTTCCACCTACTCTAGAATTACAAAGATCGTTTTCCTACTAAAACCTCTCTTACAAATCTTAAAACCCACTTATACCCAACAAAATCTTCTCTTGAACTTTCACAATAATGCCCTGCGCCATTGGGGTACCTCGGAGGCACTTATGGCCTCAAGCCTGGGCACCTTAAAAAAGCCAAGGCAACCTATGCTTATATAGAAGAGAAACAGACAGTGTATTGCATGTACTAGGACCAGAGTTCTACATATATATAGAACATGTCTTGATTGAGCTAGTAAATTACAAGACAAACCCTGACAAAATATAGATATAAAGTTGGAGAGACTAAAAAAATAACAGCATATACTTGAGACAAAAGACAGATTGCAGCAAAATAGTTAAGTGTGTGTCGAAGTTCTTCAAATTAATAGCTTAAAAGTGCAGACCATCGATATGAGATGACTAAACGTAAGCAAACAGCAGGTCAGAAACATGGAAGTAATAGTCACCTGAACTGCCAATCGCCTCGGTTGGGTGCAAGCTATAACCCGACCACCTTCAGCCCAACCTGCCTCTTTAAGATACTAAGAAAAGAAGTGCACATAGAATTTAGCAAGATTAGTCTTTCAAGGTATATTTTACTGATCTGAAGATATCACCTATATCTCAAAAGCTTAATTTTTCTTTTCACTGCAGCAAGAAAACCAAATTACATTAATTGATATTCATAAATAGTAAATGAGATTCAAGGCATTGCATGTTGTTACACTTGAATACATTCAAGAAAAGAATGAATGAGCAAGTGAATAAAATTGCTCAAAATAATTTAAAAGAATGTTTAAAGTTTCTTCTAGACAACTCAAACCCTAAAAGTACATTCTCAAAAAGATATTTAAACAATAAAAACCAAAGACAACTAGAAATGCTAATGATAATTAAATTAAAGATCTTAATAAAAAGAAAGAGAGAATACACGGAAGAAGAAAAAAAATCAAATTTCCATCCCTCTTGTTGTTGTGATATACATCAATATCATTGTTTTGGAACAATTATATTTGGTCTTGTATAATACTCACTCGAATCATGTAAAAACGTTAAGTATTTCATATACTCCAGCCCCACATTTAATAATAAATGTCTTTCTAGGGTTAAAATCTCCATTTTCATCCAACCACCTCCGCTTGCTACCTATTCTTCCCATAATATGGGTAGAGCATGCCCAACACATCAGTCAGCAAGTACATCTAAATCGCAAGGAATTTCAAGACAAACTCACAGGACTATTCTTTTCTAAACGAGCACTGCATGTGCCTATGCATCGACAGAAGCAAGGAAACACAAAAATAAATCAAAATACGCTTGCCCTTTTGCAAGAAAAATTTCAAGTAAACTCCAAGAAATGAATTCTTGAAGAGAATAGCAAGCACATTGAGCACAAAAAAGAAATTGAGAAGATTTAAATGAACAAAAAAGATTTCAAGAGCGCTCTAAAATCCCAATCCTTGAATAGGGTAATGGGAGGCATTGAATTGAAAATCCCTACTCTATTAAAAGTAAGATTTGAAGCAAAAAACCAAGAACTTAATTCTTGAACAGCATGGCAAAAGCATGGGGCGCAAAATGAAGCGAAAACCACATTTGAATGCAAGAAAGATTTCAATAAAATAACAAATAACCCGATTCTTGAAGAAAAACCCCATTTGACTGCAAGAAAGATTTCAAGGAAATGACAGATAACCTGATTCATCAAAGGGAGTATTGATGATTAAGATGCGAACCTGAGGTATCTGGGTGGTCTTTCCGCTTCCCGTCTCTCCAACGATTATGGTTGTGGCGTGATTCTCGACCATATAAAGAATTGCAGTCCGATACTTGTACACCGGAAGCCTCTGTCGCTGCCTCTCCAGACTTGAATACCCAAACCTATTCGATCCAAGAACCGTTCTCGCATTAGGGCTCCAAGGGTGTTGAGAGAAGGGGAAAGAAGACATGAGGAGGAGGAAAGAAGGAATTAAAAGGAGAAACGATTAAAAGGATCAGAGAAGAGCTAAGGAGAGTACGAGGAGGAGGAGGAGGAGGAAGGGGCGGAGACAAAGAGCACTCCGCCTTCCTCGTCGTCGACGAGAACCGTCCGTGGCCGCTCGGAGCCTGGCTTCCAGTACCTTGCCATCGCCGCCCTCCGCCCTGTTGCAAACTTGCAGTGCTTCGTAGGCGCGCAACGCAAATGCCTCTGGAGAGCAAGGGCGCACCCGCGTGGCCGCGTTGCCCCTTGCGTAGGCTTAAATCGGCCTGCCCGCAGCCGACATTCTGACTTCTGAGAGCAGGTTCAAATTTCTAGGCTGGTCCGAACCGGGGCGAGCCTCGTCTTTCAATTCAGGTTCACGTCCATGGGTTTGTTAATTAGGATTACCTAGGTTTGATGAGAATATTTAAATAATTTTATTAATAAATATTTTTTTAAGTAACAAAGAAAGACCATTTCGTTGAGCTGTGTTTTAAACCGATGTTAAACGATACCAATTTTACAACTTTAGTGTGTAAGGTAAGTATTTATAAAAATAGGGTTAAAGTAAAAAATATCATTTTAAATAGTATTTTTATTTTTATGTGTCAAAACCTTTGACGCCGCTATCCGAATCTTTGACTAAGATAACATAAAAGCGTCATTTCAAATGGCGCTTGATGACGCCAAGTCACCCTCTTCGAACGTCGGGGAAAACAAACATCTCACTCCTGAAAGTCCTGCAAGAAAAGTCCCCGGGGACCGGTGGCACCGGTGGGGACCCTCCGACGATCAAGTTAGTGGCTTGGGTTCAGACAAAGAACCGCTCCAGCGAAGAGGAGCTGAGGCGGTTAGGGTTTTTGCAGGGAGGAAGAAAGCTCAGAAAAACCAGAGTTCAGATCCCACTTACAGCGTGAGTATGTGTCTCTTATACTTGTCTGAATACCATGACTCGCGGCCTTGGAAGATCTCTGTCGTACTGTTGCTGATTGATATGACTGGACTCCACCGCTAAAAATAGCGAGCTGTTCGCCGTAGCGGGGCATGGCGGTGCACAGGGGCATGCAACGCGCCAAACTCGTTATGAGGCATGGCCCTCCGTAACGGGGCACAATCACGGAAGTACCGAATGGTACGCTGCGGCAAGGCATGGTCATGCACCGAAATCATGCGCAAGCACCGTGCAACCTGAAGGTTGCCATCCTCCTTGGTAGCTAAGCGCATGTTGATTGTAGATGACCCCATGCCGAAGGGATATCGGAGATGGGGAATGATGACGCACCCCGGGACCGGTGGGGCCCCGGGGTTAAGAAATGATGACCCCACCCCCGACCCCGAGGGGGTGCCGGGGGTGAGGGAATGACGATGCCCCGGGACCGGTGGGGGCCCCGGGGTTAAAAATGATGACCCCACCCCCGACCCCGAGGGGGTGCCGGGGTGAGGGAATGACGATGCCCCGGGACCGGTGGGGGCCCCGGGGTTAAAAATGATGACCCCACCCCCGACCCCGAGGGGGTGCCGGGGGTGAGGGAATGACGATGCACCCCGGACCGGTGGGGGCCCCGGGGTTAAGAAATGATGACCCCACCCCCGACCCCGAGGGGGTGCCGGGGGTGAGGGAATGACGATGCACCCCGGGACCGGTGGGGGCCCCGGGGTTAAAAATGATGACCCCACCCCCGACCCCGAGGGGGTGCCGGGGGTGAGGGAATGACCGCACCCCGGGACCGGTGGGGGCCCCGGGGTTAAGAAATGATGACCCCACCCCCGACCCCGAGGGGGTGCCGGGGGTGGGGAATGACGACCCCGGGACCGGTGGGGGCCCCGGGGTTAAGAAATGATGACCCCACCCCCGACCCCGAGGGGGTGCCGGGGGTGGGGAGATGACATGGACCCCGTTTCCTTTTCTGACGACGTTGGGATCAGTCATATCAGATGCCCCCTCGCCCCTGGGGCGAAGCGGGTCCCACCGCTGAGGCTCAAGGGGCGTTCTCCACGTGGCTGATCCCCAGCCTTGCCTTCTATGCGGACGGTACGGGGGATGTAAGGAGACGGCCTTCCGTACCATGCCAGCCACGATCGCCCTCGAAAGTGAGGACAGCTCTTCGAAGTCCGCGCGAAAAGGCGCATCATCATTTCTTCTCATTACGGCGACGTCAGCGGGGGCCCCACCATCGGTTGGGGGCGCACCGCGCCACGCGCCGGGGCACTCCTCGAGGCAAGCCGGCGTATGGCAAAGGGCCGCGTGGCCGACGGGACATGGCGGGACGTTTTGAAAACCCAATAAAGCCAGGCGAGGGGGGGGAACTGACGCCCACCACCCCCATCATCGTCTTCTTCTTCTTGTTCTCCCAGTGCTCCTGCAACCTGCGAGCTCGCGCCCAGCCTTCTTTGCTCTCCCAGGTCAGCCTTTTTCGTCTTAATTCTCTTTATTCATGAGTTTACCTTCCTGGACCTCGGAGGACGGTTCTGAGGACCGTCCTCCCTCTGTGAGGCTCAGACTCCTTCTCCTTCTCCTCCAATCGAGTGGTCCTCTGATTCAGAGGACCACGTCCCTCTGGCCCGGCGACGGGCCGCCGGTGGAGCCCGGTGGAGCTCCGTGAGGGGCCGCCGGCCGGGGGTCGGGACCTCCTCGAGGTGGAGGAGTCCCCAGGGGGTAGCCTCCTCGATGAGCGGTCGGATCTGGAAAGGATCCGGGCCCGTTATCGGATCCCTCGGGAGATCAATTATTTCTGCCGACCCCTGACGACCGGGTCATCTCCTCCCGACCCGGTCGGTAGCCTTCTACGAGGTCTGCCTACAGGTAGGCCTCCGTCCTCCTTTCCATCCTTTTTTTCATCGCCTCCTTGACTTCTATTCTTTGACCCCTTCCCAGCTAGTCCCGAACTCTGTCGGGTAATTAGCGCCTTTGTTATCCTTTGTCATCGCCTAGGTATTACTCCTAGGGTCAGTTTGTTCGCAATTTTTACTCTCTTCGGGCCCAAAAGGGATGGTGGGTGTTTCAGCCCCGACCCAATAGGGTCCTTAAGCTTCTTTTGCCTTCGTCAATCAAGGGGTGGAAACCCCGTTCTTTTTTGCCAATATCGACCAAGTCCGGCCCCGGTGGGGGGACCCCGACCTCCGAGGGAACGTCGCGGCTGTTCAGCCTGGGGACCGGGAGGCGATGGGGGTATTGCTGACCGCCGAGATCCCCCGGTACACCCTACTGTTAGCGGAGGACAACTTTGAGTTGGCGGGTCTCGTCTCCCAGCGGGGTAAATTCTCCATACTTAGTCAGAAATTCTGCTTCCTCTTTTCTTTTTTTTTTTTTTTTTTTTACCGTTCTGAAAATCTAACTTGTGTATGCAGCAATGAAGATTCCGACCGCGAAAGTGGTAAAGGCTGCCAAGAAAAGGGCCCGAGAAGGGCCGCCCAGGGACCAGCGGGCCCGGCCCCGAAACGCCTGGTGGTCCGGGCCTCCCTCCCGGCACCAGTCTCCCCACCCCCGGCTCCGCCACATGCCCCCGCTGTACCGGAGGTCGACCTTACGGCCGACACTCCACCAGAGGTGGGGGCGACTGCGGGAGCCACCGCCGAGGAACCAGAAGTGGGGGCGATGTGCCAACCGGGGAGCTCCCGGTCCCCGAGAGAGCGACCCCTCAGACGCCGCCAGGGACTGGGGCGAGGGACCATCTGGCCCCGCGAGCCCATCCCCCGAGGGGCCACTCGGGAGTGGTCCGCACATAGAGCCGGGGACTCAGGAACGGCGGAGGGAGGCGAGGGCGCACCCAGGCCGCCTCGGGACTCCTTGGACGACGGCCGTTGGGCCGAGCAGGCCCTGGGTCCGGTTTTGATCTCAGGATCATAGAAGATCTCAGCCATCTGGGGGCGGGCGCATTCTTCCGGGACTCTTACGCCGCAGTGGTCAAGGTAAGCAATTTTCTCGTTCCTTCCCCTTTACTGTTCCTACATATATATCTGTTGACCTGGGCTTGTGTGCAGATCGCGCACTCCCTGAGGGCCGCCAGGGAGGTTATCCACGGGGGGAAGAAAGGTTCTGCGGGAGACGCAGAAGGAGGTCGAGGAGGCCCAGCGCCGCGCGAAAAGGCAGAGAGGGCGCTGGAAGCGGTCAAGACGCCTGTGCAAGCGAGGTGAGGGCCGCCACGAGCCGGGCGGAAATGGAGGCCAATCGCGCGCGCGGCGCTCTCTCAGATGATGGAGGCTGAGAGCGCGGTCATGGCCAGGGATATGCACATCTCTGAGTTGACCTCAGCGCTCCAGGAGGCCGAGGACCGAGCGGGTGCGGCGGCGGAGGAAGCTAGAGTGGCAAGGGAGGAGACCTGCCGTCGTGAGGAAGAGTTGAGCCGGCTCGAGAGGAGATAAGCCAGGCTCGGGAGGCTGAAAAAACCACGGCGGAGGCCCTTGCTGCGGAGAAGGCTCGGGCTGCTGGACTTGTTGAAGAATACAAGGCATCTGAGCGTTTCGCAGATGACCTGGCCGAAGCTTCGGCCGCTGTATACCTCGACGGGTTCCAGCATGCTAAGGAGAGGGTGGCCAGGGATTTGAATTTCCCCCGGGCCCTGGAGATCGAATTGTCAGACCAGACTTCCTTCCGATGATGAGCCCGCACCGGCAGAGCCATGAGTCTGCGTCCGCGACTTTGCTTTTCTTTTCTTTCTTTTGTAAGCCCGACTACGTCGGGTTTTGTAGTTCCTAGTTAATGAAAATACTTTTCACGATGATCTTCGTATTATTGTTAACTTCATCAATTGATATGTGGCCCCACGATTCTTATTCGTCCGATGATTCCGAGGGACACCTTCCCACCTGCGCCACTCCGCCTTAGTTACATGGACCCGCGGATTAGAGCTAGGTAGGGTTGAATCTTGGGAGCGGGGGCACCGCTGATCGGGGATTAGGCCGGTAGGCTCCCTCGGAGCTATAGGCGTAACGCCCTGTCAAGCATCGGACCTGGTGTTGGTCTGGCGCGCAGCTTGATGCCCGCGGGACTTAGCTTTGTTTTGACCGGTAGGGTGTCGGGTCTTGGCTGTGAAGAATCGTTGGTGCACCGCTCCGCCAGCGGTTAGCCGGGTTTTATGCCTGATTGGTGCAGGGCTTGAGTGCCGACGGGGTGCCGGGCTTTTGTTGTTGAGAGCCGGTGGTACACCGCTCTGCCAGTGGTACACTGGGCTTATGCCTGGCTGGTGCAGGGCTTTGAGTGCCGACGAAGTGCCGGGCTTTTGTTGTTGAGAGCCGGTGGTACACCGCTCTGCCAGTGGTACACTGGGCTTATGCCTGGCTGGTGCAGGGCTTTGAGTGCCGACGAAGTGCCGGGCTTTTGTTGTTGAGAGCCGGTGGTACACCGCTCTGCCAGTGGTACACTGGGCTTATGCCTGGCTGGTGCAGGGCTTTGAGTGCCGACGAAGTGCCGGGCTTTTGTTGTTGAGAGCCGGTGGTACACCGCTCTGCCAGTGGTACACTGGGCTTATGCCTGGCTGGTGCAGGGCTTTGAGTGCCGACGGGGCCGGGCTTTTGTTGTTGAGAGCCGGTGGTACACCGCTCTGCCAGTGGTACACTGGGCTTATGCCTGGCTGGTGCAGGGCTTTGAGTGCCGACGAAGTGCCGGGCTTTTGTTGCTGAGAGCCGGTGGTACACCGCTCTGCCAGTGGTACACTGGGCTTATGCCTGGCTGGTGCAGGGCTTTGAGTGCCGACGGGCCGGGCTTTTGTTGCTGAGAGCCGGTGGTACACCGCTCTGCCAGTGGTACACTGGGCTTTATGCCTGGCTGGTGCAGGGCTTTGAGTGCCGACGGGGCCGGGCTTTTGTTGTTGAGAGCCGGTGGTACACCGCTCTGCCAGTGGTACACTGGGCTTATGCCTGGCTGGTGCAGGGCTTTGAGTGCCGACGAAGTGCCGGGCTTTTGTTGCTGAGAGCCGGTGGTACACCGCTCTGCCAGTGGTACACTGGGCTTATGCCTGGCTGGTGCAGGGCTTTGAGTGCCGACGGGGCCGGGCTTTTGTTGCTGAGAGCCGGTGGTACACCGCTCTGCCAGTGGTACACTGGGCTTATGCCTGGCTGGTGCAGGGCTTTGAGTGCCGACGAAGTGCCGGGCTTTTGTTGCTGAGAGCCGGTGGTACACCGCTCTGCCAGTGGTACACTGGGCTTATGCCTGGCTGGTGCAGGGCTTTGAGTGCCGACGAAGTGCCGGGCTTTTGTTGCTGAGAGCCGGTGGTACACCGCTCTGCCAGTGGTACACTGGGCTTATGCCTGGCTGGTGCAGGGCTTTGAGTGCCGACGAAGTGCCGGGCTTTTGTTGCTGAGAGCCGGTGGTACACCGCTCTGCCAGTGGTACACTGGGCTTATGCCTGGCTGGTGCAGGGCTTTGGTGCCGACCGGGCTTTTGTTGTTGAGAGCCGGTGGTACACCGCTCTGCCAGTGGTACACTGGGCTTATGCCTGGCTGGTGCAGGGCTTTGAGTGCCGACGAAGTGCCGGGCTTTTGTTGCTGAGAGCCGGTGGTACACCGCTCTGCCAGTGGTACACTGGGCTTATGCCTGGCTGGTGCAGGGCTTTGAGTGCCGACGAAGTGCCGGGCTTTTGTTGTTGAGAGCCGGTGGTACACCGCTCTGCCAGTGGTACACTGGGCTTATGCCTGGCTGGTGCAGGGCTTTGAGTGCCGACGAAGTGCCGGGCTTTTGTTGTTGAGAGCCGGTGGTACACCGCTCTGCCAGTGGTACACTGGGCAGATTTGGATAGCTAGAATTGAATCTTGTTAGCATTGAATAAGGGGTGAAACCCAAGCAAACACGGATGATACTTACATAAAAAATGGATACATTACTGATAATACCGGCGGAGGTTATCCGCATTCCACGTCCTGGGAGTGGCGTCCCATCAAGTTCTTCGATTTTATAAGCTCCGTGGTGCAGCGTCTCGGTGATCCGGTAAGGTCCCTCCCAGTTAGGGGCTAGCTTGCCTCCTTCAGTTGGCTTTGAGACCTCGGCCCGTCGGAGGACTAGGTCTCCTGGTAGGAACGTCCGGGGGCGCACGCGCGCGTTGTAGTACTTCGCGGCCCGTTGCCGGTAGGCTGCCATTCGAAGCCGCGCCCTGCCCGCATTTCCTCCACCAGGTCGAGGTTGGCTCTCAGTTGGTCAGGGTTACCTTCTTCACTGTAAGCCTCCACCCGAGGGCTAGGTGCTCCGATCTCCACGGGGATAACGCCTCTGAGCCAAAGACTAGGCTGAATGGCGTTTCGCCAGTGGGGGTTCGGGCGTCGTGTGATAGGCCCATAGCACGTTGGGGAGCTCCTCTACCCACGTCCCTTGCAGCCGTCCAGCCGAGACTTCAGTCCTTGGAGGATGATTCGGTTAGTCACTTCCGCTGCCCCGTTGGTTTGAGGATGTCCGACGGAAGTAAACCTTTGAAAATCCCAGCTCGGAGCAGAACTCCCGAAAAGGTGCATTGTCAAACTGACGGCCATTATCAGTGACTAGAGTGCGCGGCAGCCAAACCGACATATGATTGACTTCCAGAAAAAGATCTCACTTTGCTCTCGGTAATCTTGGCCAAGCCTCAGCTTCGACCCACTTGGTGAAGTGGTCCACCGCCACCAAGAGGAACTTTCGCTGCCCGGAAGCCGGGGGAAATGGACCCAAGATATCCATGCCCCACTGGGCAAAGGGCCAAGGCGCCACCAGGGGGTCAGGTGAGACGTCGGCTGTCGCTGGATATTGGCATGACGTTGGCAGCTATCACACTTCTTGACAAGCTCGGCCGCGTCCTCCTTCATCGTCAGCCAGAAGTACCCTTGGCGCAGAGCCTTGTAAGCCAGGGCTCTGCCCCCCAGATGACTCCCGCATATGCCTTCATGGATCTCCCTAAGGATATAATCCGATTCTGGCCCCACACACCTAAGGACCGGATATGAGAAGGATCTCCGATAAAGCTTCCCGTCCATCATCAAGAATCTCGGGGCCCTTCGCTTGAGCTGTTTGGCCTCCGCCGGGTCCCCGGGAGGGTACCGTCGGTCAAGTATCGGATGTAGGCATCCATCCAGGAGGGCTCCGGCTCCACTGGCAACTTCTTCCGCGGCCTCAATGCTTGGGACTTGTAGATGCTCCACGTATGTCCTCCCTAACGTCCCGTCGACCGAAGTGGCCAAGCGGGACAGGAGTCAGCCCTGGCATTCTCTGCCCTGGGGATATAGCTGACACGGAAGTAAGAAAAATGAGACGCCTGGGACTGCACCTTGCTCAAGTAGCGGGACATGGTCGGGTCCCTAGCCTCGTATTCACCAGTAATTGTCCAGAAATGAGTTGAGAGTCGGAAGGCCCTCAAGCGCCCCGCGCCCAGCTCCTTGGCTAGTCTCATCCCGCCAGCAGGGCTTCGTACTCCGCCTGATTATTGGTCGCCAGGAACTGGAATCTGAGAGCGTACTCCACCACGTCTCCCTCCGGGCTTGCGAGAATGAGTCCGGCTCCGCTCCCTTGAGAGTTTGCCGCTCCATCATGCAGGATCCAATCCTCCGTCTCCCAGATGAAGGAGGTCCCAAACTCCTCCGGTCGCGCCTCCTCCACGTCCTTCTTGGTCCAGGAGCACTCGACTAGGAAATCCGCCAACACCTGGGACTTCATGGCTGGTCTCGGCCGGATGGACAGGTCGAACTCGCCTTAGCTTGATGGCCCATTTAGCCAGCCGGCCGGAGGTGTCGGGGCGAGACAGGATAGCTCGCAGGGGCTGGTCCGTAAGCACCACGATGGGATGGGCTTGAAAGTAAGGCCGAAGGCGCTGAGTAGAGACCACCAAGGCGAAGATAATCTTCTCGGTTTTTGAATACCTGGTCTCAGCGTCATGGAGCACCTTGCTGGTATAAGATGGGCTTCTGGGCTCCGTCGGTATCCATGCGCACAAGCACGGAGCTAACAGCCTCGGGGGAGCGGCCAGATATAAAAAGAGCTCCTCTCCATTTTCAGGCTTGGACAGCAGCGGAGGAGTGGAGAGAAACTGCTTCAATTCTTCAAAGGAGCCCTGACACTCTTCGTCCACTCGAAGCCGTTGATCTTGCGCAGCGCCTTGAAAAAGGGTAGGCACCTCTCCGCCGACCTTGACATGAAACGACTCAAGGCCGCCACCTCCCCGTCAGGCGCTGCACCTCCTTCTTGCTGACCGGAGGCCGCATCTCCAGGATGGCTCTGATCTTGTCGGGGTTGGCCTCGATCCCGCGCTGGGTCACCATGAACCCAGGAACTTGCCAGCCGCTACTCCGAAGGCGCATTTGTGGGGTTGAGTTTCATCCGGTACCGACGCAGGTTGTTGAAAGTCTCCTCGAGATCTGCTACATGGTCTTCTGCATGGTGCTCTTGGTCAGCATGTCATCCACATATACCTCCATGTTGCGCCCCAATTGATTCTCGAAAACCTTGTTCATTAGTCTTTGGTAAGTGGCCCCGGCGTTTTTCAGTCCGAAGGGCATCACCCTGTAACAGTAGATCCCCTTCTCTGTGACAAAGGAGGTTGCTTCTTCATCTGCTGAGCTCATCTTGATTTGATTATACCCCGAAAACGCATCCATGAAACTGAGCGTCCCATGCCCGGAGGTGGCGTCTACCAGCTGGTCGATCCGGGGGAGCGGGAAGCTGTCCTTCGGGCATGCCTTATTGAGGTCGGTGAAGTCCACGCACATCCTCCAGCTTCCACTGGCCTTACGAACCATCACGACGTTCGCCAACCAGTAGGGTAGCGCACCTCGCGGACGTGGCCAGCCGCCAACAGCTTCCGCACCTCCTCGTCAACAGCCTTCTGTCGGTCCGGGCAAAACTCCTTTTCTTCTGCCTGACGGGCCGCACTCTGGTCGAATGTTGAGCTGATGCGTAATCACCTCCTCCGGGATTCCGGGCATGTCGGATGCTGACCAAGCGAAGACGTCGGCGTTGGCCCCAGAAAGGCTAGGAGTCGGTCACGAGCTTCGTCCGGAAGTGAGGCTCCAACGCGGACCGTCTGCATGGGGTCCTCCCCGAGGGGGAAAGTGAGCAGCCGCTCGGCCGGTTCCCCCCTCCTCTCCAGTCTCGCGGGTCAAGGGCCTCAGGTGCTGGCGACGGCGGTGCAGGGGCCCTCCTGGGGACTAGGGGCCAAGTGATAGCAAAGCGCTGGTAGGCCCTGCTCCCCTCGCATCTCGCCGATCCCTCTGGCGGTTGGGAATCTCACAAGGAGCCGCTTGGTGGATATGACGGCGTCCAAGAGGTTGAGCCCGGGCCTCCCAAGAATTGCGTTGTACGCCAGGGGCACGCGGACTACCAAGAATTTTATAAAGACGGTGCTCTGGCACGGAGCCATTCCGGCTGTTACGGGAAGAGTAATTTCCCCCTTCGACCCTCACAGAATCCCCGTGAATCCCATCAAAGGCGTGACGACAGGTCGAAGTAGATCATGCGACAGATTCATACGAACAAAGGCGTCGTAATTCAAAACATCTACTGAGCTTCCACTGTCGACTAAGATTCGTTTTACAGGATGTTTAGCAATCGTCATGGATACGACGACGCTATCATCATCTTGGTTTACAACCCCCTCCAAGTCCTCTTCGAAAAAAGGAATTACAGTTTCCACTCCTCCTCTCCCCTTGGTCTCTTTGCGGGCCTCCTGCCCCCCAGGAAATCATCGCCACGTCTTCTCCGTCGGGGTGTTATCAATTGCCGGTAGCGCGGGCGCTGACGGGCCAGGGGCTCCCGGTTGTTCCTTTGGACGAACTTCCTCAGGTGGCCCTGCTGAATGAGGTCTTCAATGGCTTTCTTCAGCTGCCGGCAGTCGTCGGTGTTGTGGCCATGGTCCCGGTGGTAGCGGCAGTAGAGATTTTTGTTCCGGGGAATCTTCGGGTTGATGGGAGGAGGGCGCTGCAGATAGGACTCCCCTTCGATCTCGAGCAGGATCTGGGATATCGGGGCAAGCAGCGGAGTATAAGGCCCGTCTCTCGGTGCAGGAGGTCGAGGACGGTGATCTGGTCGGCGAGGAGGCTCGGGCCTCCTGGGGCGGGCATCGGCAGGTTCTGGCTGGGTTGGCTTCCTGGGTATCCCCCGGCCTCACGCCGGGAAAAGTCAGCTTCGTCTGCCCGGATGTACTTCTGGGCGCGAACCAGAAGCTCGGAGTAGGAGCCCGGCGGCTTTTTGTCAAGGGAGTATGCGAAGCGAGAAGGGCGGAGCCCCCGCTTCAGAGCCAAGGTTGCCACGAGTCCTCCAGGTTATATACCTCCAGGCGGCCTCCTTGAAACGGGCAACATAGTCCCGCAGGGGTTCGCCATTCTTCTGCTGCACGGCGAACAGGCTGTCTGCCACCCTTGGGATCTTCCGGCAAGCGTCAAAGTGGGCCAAAAAGGCCCTCTCCAACTGGCGGAAAGAGTCGATGCTTCGTGGCGGCAGGCGAGAATACCATGCCCGAGCAGCTTTTTTCAGGGTAGCCGGAAAGCAACACACATGAGTGAGTCGGCCCCCTGAACTTGCATAAGTACTTGTAGCTCTCCAAATGATCCAGAGGGTCCGTAGTCCCGTCGTAGGGTCCAGTTGAGGAAGGCGGAACCTGGTAGAGATGGCTCTTCCATGATGCGGCGGGACAGGGGAGGCCGACTGTCATATCAGCCTCTGGCAGGTGGGTGATTCGACGGCTGAGCTCCTCCAGCTTCTGGTTTACTCCTCGAATCGACGCTCAGCTCGACGAGGCATCCGGCCATCAAAGGAGCCCTCCCCCGAAGATTCAGAAGAAGAACGGGGGCGGCGATGCCGGCGCGGGCGCTCCGCCTCCTTTCCGTGCCGCCGTTTAGGGGAGACGCTGGCGTGACGAGAAGGAGACCGGGGCCTTTTGGATGTTTCATGGTGATGCGGCTTGGCAAGAGATCGGTGGTGATGATCCGCAGGAACTGGCGATCTCCGGCGGGAGGAATGCTGGCTAGGCTGCATCACTCCAGGGACAGATGGGTTGGGTTCCGGTTGCCGAAAGGCTGCTTGCTGGTGTTGCAGGCCTTGAACCACCGCCGCCAACGACTGGACTTGCGTGGCCAGGGCAGCGAATCGATCTTCCTGAGGTGGCTGTGGAGCAGGCGCAGGGGCGTCATTTGCGGAGCAGAAGGCCCTGCCCCCTGGAGATTAGGAGGCTCCGGGAAACAGGATACAAGAGCCGGGGGGGCCTCCGCGGGTGGACCAACCCCGCAGTGCTGCCCCCAGCACGACCGGTTGAAACTCCCTTTGTTCGAGTAGTCACCATAGCTTCAAAGTCTCGAAGGCGGGAGAAAGAAAAAGGCAGCTGGTTCGATGTCTTTCTTGCACACCCCTTCCTGGCGCGCCAATCTGATGACGCCAAGTCACCCTCTTCGAACGTCGGGGAAAACAAACGTCTCACTCCTGGAAGTCCTGCAAGAAAAGTCCCCGGGGACCGGTGGCACCGGTGGGGACCCTCCGACGATCAAGTTAGTGGCTTGGGTTCAGACAAAGAACCGCTCCAGCGAAGAGGAGCTGAGGCGGTTAGGGTTTTTGCAGGGAGGAAGAAAGCTCAGAAAAACCAGGTTCAGATCCCACTTACAGCGTGAGTATGTGTCTCTTATACTTGTTTGAATACCATGACTCGCGGCCTTGGAAGATCTCTGTCGTACTGTTGCTGATTGATATGACTGGACTCCACCGCTAGAAATAGCGAGCTGTTCGCCATAGCGGGGCATGGCGGTGCGCAGGGGCATGCAACGCGCCAAACTTTGTTATGAGGCATGGCCCTCCATAACGGGGCATAATCACGGAAGTACTGAATGGTACGCTGCAGCAAGGCATGGTCACGCACCGACAATCACGCGCAAGCACCATGCAACCTGAAGGTTGCCATCCTCCTTGGTAGCTAAGCTGCACGTTGATTGTAGATGACCCCATGCCGAAGGGATATCGGAGATGGGGAATGATGACGCACCCTGGGACCGGTGGAGGCCCCGGGGTTAAGAAATGATAACCCCACCCCCGACCCCGAGGGGTGCCGGGGTGAGGGAATGACGATGCGCCCCGGGACCGGTGGGGGCCCCGGGGTTATAAAATGATGACCCCACCCCCGACCCGAGGGGATGCCGGGGTGAGGGAATGACGACGCGCCCCGGGACCGATGGGGCCCCGGGGTTAAGAAATGATACCCCCACCCCCGACCCCGAGGGGGTGCCGGGGGTAGGGAATGACGATGCGCCCCGGGACCGGTGGGGGCCCCGGGGTTATAAATGATGACCCCACCCTCGACCCCGAGGAGGTGCCGGGGTGAGGGAATGACGACGCGCCCCGGGACCGGTGGGAGCCCTGGGGTTAAGAAATGATGACCCCACCCCGACCCCGAGGGGGTGCCGGGGGTGAGGGAATGACGATGCGCCCCGGGACCGATGGGGGCCCCGGGGTTATAAATGACCCCACCCCCGACCCGACCGGGGGTGAGGGAATGACGACGCGCCCCGGACCGGTGGGGGCCCCGGGGTTAAGAAATGATGACCCCACCCCCGACCCCGAGGGGGTGCCGGGGTGAGGAATGACGACGCGCCCCGGGACTGGTGGGGGCCCCGGGGTTAAGAAATGATGACCCCACCCCCGACCCCGAGGGGGTGCCGGGGGTGGGGAGATGACAATGGACCCCGTTTCCTTTTCTGACGACGTTGGGATCAGCCATATCAGCGCTTCCTTCATCTCACCCTCTACCCCGCGATCCCCTTTGCGCCTGGCCACTGGTGGGTAGGGAAAAGCATTCGGCTAGTAGTGAGTAGGAAGAAGGAAGCGCCACTTGGTACTTTTTGAAAGCTCCAGCACTTCTCCGTAAACTTTCAGTACCTAAAAGTGCCACTTGAAGTTCATTAAATGGTGGTGCATGGATAACATTATGTAATTTGTTTACCTTGATCTAAAATAGAAATTCATGAACTGAGTTTTAATTCATTTTGTTGTCATCTTTAACAGTTAAGGAAGCAAATAGGAGCAGGTGGCCAAAATGAAGAAGCCAATGGTTGGAATTATGAAAAGAAGTTTGAGTAGAATTAAATCTTAAAGCCTTGTGCTTCAAAGTTTGTGCTTATTGATGTAAGTAGCGGTCTTTGGCTATTTGGCGCCAATTCAGATCATCATCCATTGCTGGGACATATTAAAGACAGTCTTGAAATAGAACCCGTCCCAAGTTTTGATATTGTAATGGTGCCAGAGGATGTTTATGTTCTTCAAGACAGCCTTTAAGCAGAGCCATTTGGGTTTATTTCCTGGGTTTTTGTGCCAATCTTTTGTTTATGTTTTTGTTATTGTTTGCTCATGTTGGTAAGCTAGCTTTTATGGTTTTAATCAGACACCTACTGTAATGAAATAAATATTAAGCTTATGAGAGTGGTTCATTAAAATGAATGAAATTTGTGCTAAATTAATAAAACTGTTGGTGCGGGTATCAGGATCAGACAGAGGTTACTTAGCTCATTATGGATTTCTGATTGATATAGTTAGACTTTTGATTCCTGTCAATCCATTTGAGTCTAGAGTCATTATGGATTTCTTACTTTATGTTGGTTTGACTTTAAGTCCTATAATCAAGTTTTGTCAGTATGAGTTCAGTAATTTTTATTTGAGTCAAATCAAGATTTATTTAGTCAAAATGTAAGAGGTTGAAGACCCAAGACCATGAAAGACCACATTCAGTGCGTCACCTCAGCAGCCATATGGAATCTCAGTCAAAGTAGGCACCATCTACTCAATTAGTCATCCCAGGATTTTCATGAAGTCATCTCAGCATAAAGAAAGCAAATAAGCCTCGGTGACTTGCCATCCACCCCTTATGGAAAGTAGAATAAAGGAAGCAAATAAGCCCCTATGAAAGGTGACTTGCCGCCCATCCCTTATGAAAAATAGAATATGGCGCCATCCTCTAATCTTTTTTTTTTTTTGTTTCAAGATGCCACATATCTTCTTATTTGGAAACTATCCCCTAATATATTTTTCTTGTTTCAAGATGTCACCTATCTTCTTATTTGGAAATAATATGCTGGCTTATTTTCTCTTTTTTTTGGTGTAATTCAAGGGTTAAGGTTTATTATAAAAAATCCTCCCTTCTTCTTATAGAAAAATAATTAATAATTAATGAAAAAATAGTCTTCTTCTTCTATTTTCTTTGCTCCTGTGCATTGACACTTCATGAGGGAGAGGGTAAGAGGCCCAACAAATATCCGTTCCAATACCTGTTCCAAGCATCCCAGCCCCAAGACGCCAAGGTGCTACGATCCTTATATGAAGTCCACCTTGCCTCCGGAACCATCTGAAGAAAAGCTGAAACATCTGCGGGAGCATAGCTTCTTCTTCCAGACACCCATTCCGAAAGCTATGTGATCCAATTTTTTTTAGGACGAAGAGCATCATTGCTTGGTAATCTGACCCATCTCTTTCTTAAGTTCTATTATGTTGAAGAAAGAACATGTTCTAAACAGTGGTTTCTCAACCCTAAAATCTTGTTTTCTTTATTACTTAGTGAGTTGTGTTCTGCGGATAGTTACTTTACTCTTCGCATATTCATTCTTAGTTTATTCTTACTCGTTTCAGAAAGTAAAGCCCCTTAAAATCTAAACCATTGCTTTACATTAATCTCTTGCATGGTACACCCCGCATCAACTGTGAAACTAACAAAACTATTTAACTATTTTTAGGTGAGATATCAGTCCAATTGCAATGAGAGAATTCACCATAAACTCTGCTTATTTAACTGTTACAGGTCTAACATTTGGCCAAAAGCTCAGATGCATAACCCCATAGCATTAAGATCACTCGGGCTGCCATCATTCAGTAGCTTCGAGGGCCAAGGTCCAGGAACCTCCCAGAAGGACACTCGTATGAGAAGTGACCCCTTCCACCACAGTTGTGATAGATGATATTCTTTCGAAACTCTTTCAAAACTCTACCGAAACTCTACCAAAACCCTTCTAAAAGTCGTTTGGAAAATTGTCTACACTTATAAAATGTGTTCTTATGCAGTGAGCAAGGTGTTTAGTGTATTGCTTGAGAGGGCACATGGGTTGGATTGGAGGGTGTCTTTTGGAGGTGTTTAGAAAGACTTGGTGACATTATTCTAGAAGAAAATGAGAAGTCTGTGGACTCTTTCAGCTTTATTCTATGCACAGTAGGCTAAATTGTAAAGAATCAGCCCCCTTTACATTGACAAATTCCACTATATGTTTTCATTTTTGGAATGCAAGCAATCATTTTAAGATATCTAGGCCCCACAAATTTGAACTCGTAAAGTTAGGTTGATTTAGTCAATTTCGCATCTAAGAGTGCATTTAGGTCCAGTGGCAGGAGTATAATAAAGATTTTAATCAACTGTTCATTTCTTTTCATTTGTGTGATGAGCCAATATCACTTGACGGGCAACCAAATCACTGGGAGCATTTCCAATTCAGTTCTGAAATAGAAACTTTACAAAAGGAATTGAAGCAATTGAAGCCTTGGTTTACTCTTCCAAAACTCTATCGAAACTGTACCAAAACCCTTCTGAAAGTCGTTTGTCATAGTTTTGCTTGCTTGCTTGAGTAGAAAGAATGAAATTGCACCAGTTTTTCCCTCTCAAATTATTATTTCTGTTTTCAGGTTCATATTATAGTTGTTGATTTTATTAATGTAGTGAGGTGTCATCACGAAGTACCTAAGGTAATTAGCCAGGTAAATGACTGTATAAGGATGTACACTAGGCTAAGCAGAGAGAAAATGAGAAAATTAACAATTGAAATTCAGAAATTAGTCATAAATCCTGTGCCAATTTCACGGGCACAACCTAGAGTTAGGATCATAGTTCCACAAGCCAGAAAGCACTTGGCGTTCAAATTTTTTCTTCCTTCCGCTAATCCAATTGGTATGAAGGATTAGGCATCCTAGCTTCATACAAGCAGATCTGACATCTCGCTTCTCCCAAGAAAATCTTGCCATGACTAATGCATGCCAGTAAACTCAGCCAATCATAATGGTAATTCAATTAATGACCCCAAACCCTTGAGTGGAGTAGGCTAAAATGCTTATAACTAGAAACCTAACATACATTAGTATTTTGCCATCCTCATAACTAGTTTTTCCCATTGTCAACTAACTGAAATGCAAAATGTGAAATGTTGAGCGGCATGGAGAAAAGGAACCAATCATGGTTGAGTTTGGGAGCATGATGTAAGGCGGTGAGGCATTCAGGTAAAACAATAGTCTCGAAATCAATAATCACAGAAATGTCAGAATGAGAAGTGTGTTGTGACCTTGCAACCATGGAATGAAAGAAGGGTGTCCCCAGGAACCTAAAACAAGAACACACTGTCAGCAGCAGGAGCCTATATGCTTGAAGTCCAGAAAATATGGAGAAATGATCTAGCTTTTGATGACCATCAACAAAATACTAGCATAATATGTATCAAGAACTTCATTGAAATCTCTTTAAATGTTTAGCTCTATGAATTTTACCATGCACTTCATTTTGTAATGATGCACCGGACTATCATAATTTTCTTGTTAAGTTCCACATCTACTGTGTCCCACTATAAGCTGCCAAGACATAGACAATTTAACAAGAAATTGCCTGGCATTATTACGCTAGTGGCAGCTCCTGGCTAAAGCTACTCACCATAAGAGAGGCATTGCATCAGCGCAACTGCTCACCGTATCAGATTCTTATGTCTTCATCTGTGCCAATTTATCCATTGTAAATATAGGCCCAAAGATACATTTTACTGCTTCAATCCCCAATCTAGGTGAAGGGAATAGATGTCAATCACAGTGAATTTTCCTTCTTTTTTATAGAAAGTCATGTGTGTGAAAATAATAATGTATATATGTCAGCAAAACAATGGTGAACAAAAGAACTAGTCTAGTGAGCAAGAGCTATATGATACGCCAAAAAGTTTTTAGGACATGGTTATAGTTTTAGATATCTTTCATACAAGGCTCTGTGAGTTTTTAAATTTTTCTTTGTAGGAAAAAGGTTTTTCTTAGAGGTTGAATTCCAGCAGTCCTCATTTACTTGTAGAACTTATGAAGGGTATGAATTATTTGAATGAAAGTATTTCTTTTAATTATTGGCAATGTTTGGCACCTCTCTGTGTGTGTGTGTGTGTCTTCCTGGCCTATTTTCTATAATATTCAATCTCCATGCCTACAATCCCTATTTTGTTCTTTCAACACGAATATGAAATCTATCATCTGATATTTTTGTGATATGACAATAGCAAATGATTTCTTAATCTAAGTCCCAAACCCTAGTTTACCAAATCCTTCAAATTCACTTACATATGACCAAGCCCATCCTAACCGGTCCTGTATTTTTTTGTGTCATAGCAAAGGTGCATCACAAAGTATCTGGCTAAGTACCTAAAGCTGAAATCACATTATGACATCATTAAGGAAACATTGAGGATGTAGTACCTAAGGCAACACTAAATGTCTTCAACAACCATGAAAAAAAAATCTCACAGGCATCAAATATCATCGCTTTAATTGAATAACAAACACCTCATCCAGATTAAATATATAACTCAACTCAACTCATCTAAGCCTTTTCTTAACTACATGGGTCGGCTACATGAATCTGTTTCCTCCACTCTGCTGTACTCAGGACTAAGTCGACATTCAAATTATAAATAGTTATATCTTTTTTAATTATTTTTGTTCATATTAGTTTAGGTCTACCATGGATTGTTAAAAGATCACTCTTTCTAACTGGAGCATCTAAAGGCCTTCGTTGTATATGTCTAAACTACCGTAATCGATTTTCTCTCATTTTATCTTCAATTGAGGCTACTCCTATCATTTTTCTTATATATTTATTTCTAATTCTATCTTTTAAAGTTTTACCACATATCCATCTTAACATACGCATTTTTGTTACACTAATTTATTAACATGTTGTTTCAGTATTGCCCAACACTCTGTTCCATATAGCATAACTAGCATAATAGCGATTTTATAAAAATTTTCTTTCAATTTTAATGGGATGCACCGATCATACAATACTCCTAAGCACTTCTCTGCTTAATCCATCCTGCTTTAACTCTATAATTCATATCTTCACCTAATTTACTTTCTTGCTTGATAATTGATCCCAAATACCTAATTTTTTATTCCTTGATATCTCTTGGCTTGCAATCTTCACTGTTTCTTCATTTATATTTCTACTCCTTCAAAAATTATATTTCATGTATTCAATTTTAGTTATACTAATCGATTCTAAAGCTTCTCTCCAAATCTCTAGCTTAGCATTTACTCTAGATTTAGTTTCATCAATCAACACTATATTATCTATAAATAACATACACTATAGAATATCATTTTAAATATGTTTGGTTAATTCATTCATAACTAATACAAAAAGATACGGACTTATTTATATTAATTATTTTATGCCTACATTCTTTTTGCTTCTCTTCGAAGGGCCTCACGAAAAGAAAAAAATAAAAAAATAAAACCTTAATCTTAACTAATTAGAATCATATGAAATTTTATTTTTAAAATAAAATAAGATAAAAAATGATTTTTTGATAAAATAAAATTAGTATTTCAAAAAATTGGATCCACTATAAATGCTTTAATTTTTCTTCTAACGCATTTACTTCATTAATTTAGCAATAAATGTATTATATAAATAAATGTAATCTAGCTATTTTAAATATTCATTTTTTTCTAAAATACAATATAAAAAATAAAAAGATAAGGGATGATAACCAAATTTGTTATAAATTATTTAGTCCAACCATCTTTGCAATGCACTATACCGTGATATACATAACGGTGATCCATTTAATTTTTATTATTTATATTAATTATTTTATGCCTACATTCTTTTTGTTTCTCTTCGAAGGGCCTAATGAAAAGGGAAAAAATAATTAAACCTTAATCTTAACTAATTAGAATCGTCTACATGAAATTTTTATTTTTAAAATAAAATGAGATAAAAAATAATTTTTGATAAGATAAAATTAGTATTTCAAGAAATTTGATCCACTATAAATGCTTTAATTTTTCTTCTAATGCATTTACTTCATTAATTTAGCAATAAATGTATTCTATAAAAGAAACGTAATCTAGCTATTTTAAATATTCATTTTTTTCTAAAATGCAATATAAAAAAATAAAAAGAATGAGGAGTGATAACCAAATTTGTTATAAATTATTTAGTCAAACCATCTTTTCAATGCACTATACTCATTGATGGGGCCAATTGACTCCTTTCTCTATGATAATCATATTGGGCTTGACTTCAGCAAGTCGACCCATTCTTAAAAGTCCAGCTTATTTCAGACGGCCTCTCTTTTCGATGAATCTCGTCTCCTAGACGGCCCCATCCATGAAAGATATTATCATATTCACACATTTCAATTATATGTGAAATCTATAAACCTTTTTTGGTTAAAAGTTTTTTTTTTGAATCTTTCATTTAAATTCAAGTAATTGGTTGGTCATATAATAAATATACTATAATAGATACAAAATACAAGAATAGATAATATTTAATGAAAGAAATAGAACATAGTTATTTAATGAAAGAAAGATAACATAGTTGAAACAATCAATATTCGTGATCCAACAACGGTTGCATTAGATGTAAAACAAAGGTTCTTTCTTGACCGAACTACAAGTATGGAACTCCATGATATGGAAAGATAAAATATAGAACCTAAAAGGATAATGAAAGTTGTTCATCTATGAATCGAGTTTGACCCCCAAAAAGAATCAAAATGAAAGTAAAGGTTTTCTTTTTTTGGATATATCGTTTCGATATATCGTAGGGCACTTTTTTTCTTCTCGAACGCGGGTCTCCAAAATCGGATGTCGTAGGTTCAAATCCTACGGAGCGTGATTCCATTTATGTTATGTCGAATCACAATAAAAAAACTTAGAAAAAAAGTGGAATTAAAACTTGAATTTGACTTCCCGTAGGGAGGAGGTCAATCAAAAAAAGAAATGTTACTCAATCAAAGGTCCAACTGATCACCACGTCTGTATTGTAAATATGTAGTTATGAATAATCCTGCCAAAGTAATAGGAATTAGACCTAAGATGATTCCAAGTAGAAAAACTTCAACCATTTGGTTTTTTGAGGGAATTAAAAGATGGGTAAGATCTATCCCTAAATATTAATCTGATTTATCCATGAATCTCAATAACAAAAAATTGGCAATTGATGCGGAAAGGAACCATGGAACACCTGGAATCTCAGAGATATATTCATTTTTATGAATTGTTCATTCAATTCATTTCAAATAAGTCGTATTTTATTCAAACCAATCAATAGAGTTGGGGTTATAGTTAAGTAGCCAGTAGAAAACTGAAATAACTAGTTATAGTAGGCATGAAAGAGCTTAATTAGATATGTTCTTTTGCTACATATGTTGATAAAACACTTACCTAAGTTTCAATTTTTCTCAATACAATAGTAACGGTAAGAAAAAACCAATTGCCAGGATTAGTTTAGTTTCAATTGTAAAGTTCTTAATTCATCAGCTGTGACATCGATCGATCCTGTGATTCCGAATCGACAGATTCATTATGCAATTCGTGAGTTGAGCTCTTGTTGTTAAGCCCTGAAAAGCTTGGAGCTAAAGATTATGGCAACCTTGTTGAGTGAGGGACAATCCACTAATAGGCCACCATTATTTAATGGCACAAATTATGGATATTGGAAAGATAGAATAAAAATTTTCATTCAAACACTTACCATGACCTATGGAGTATCATAGTAAATGGTCCTGATATACCCACAACTAGAATAGATAACATGGTGATTCCTAAACTGGAAACAGAATGGGATGAACATGATAAAAAGTTGGCTCAGCTCAATGCTAAAGCCGTGAATGTTTTATATTGCTCATTGGATGCTAATGAATTTAATCGCATATCTACTTGTTTATCTGCTAAAGAAATTTGGGATAGATTAGAAGTTACCCATGAGGGTACTAATCAAGTGAAAGAATCTAAAATTAATATGCTTGTCCATAAATATGAATTATTTAAGATGGATGCTAGTAAATCAATTTCTAAAATATTTACTAGATTTACTGACATTATAAATGAACTTAAAAGTCTTGGTAAATCATATACTAATGCTGATCTTGTGAAGGTATTGCGATCTTTGCCTAGGTCTTGGGAGGCCAAAGCCACTGCTATTCAAGAGGCAAAGGACCTTAATGTTTTACCCCTAGAAGAATTGTTGGGATCCTTAATGACTCATGAGCTTCAAATCAAACAACACACCGATAAGGACGAGTCTAAGTAAAGAAGGACTATGGCTCTTAAAATTTCTTAACTAAAGGAAGAATCAGATGAATCTGAGGATGATAGTGATGATGAGGACATGGCCCTCATTACTAGAAAATTTAAGAGATTCATGAAAAGAAAAAGTTCGGAGGAAAAAGGAAACCATTTACAAAAGGAGATGGGAATAAAGAAAAGGAAAAAGAAATTATCTGTTATGAATGCAAGAAGCCAGGACACTTTAAATTGGAATGTCCACAACTAAAGAAAGGTCCCAAAAAATTTAAGAAAAGGCAATGATGGCTACATAGAGTGATTCTGAAAATTTCAGGTCCGAAGGAGAAGAAAAGAATGAAGTGGCCAATCTTTGCTTCATGGCAGACAATGAGGAGGTGTATCTTGCAACCCGTGGATCTAAATGAAAATGGTATCTTGATAGCGATTGTTCAAGGCACATGACTGGTGATGAATCACAGTTCATCACTTTAGAAGCTAAAGATGGAGGGATAGTCACCTTTGGAGATAATGGCCAAGGTAAAATCATTGGCATTGGTAAAATTGGTGTCACCCCTCATGCATATATTGAAATGTCTTGTTAGTTAAAGGTTTAAAGCATAACTTGTTAAGTATTAGTCAATTATGTGACAAAGGTTTCAAAGTGATTTTTGAATCATCTGTTTGCATTGTTTCAAATCCTGCTAACATGAAACTTATTGGTCACAGGCATGGAAATTTTATACTATTGATTGAATGATTTAAATGACCATGACTTTGATTGTTTAGTTGCTATGAATGCTAAAATTGCTAAATCAAGTTGGTTATGGCATCGTAGACTTGCGCATGCTAGCATGGATCTTCTTTCAAAACTACTTAAAAAGGATTTAGTCAAAGGTTTACAAAATTGAATTTTGAAAAAGATAAGATTTGTGATGCATGTCAACTAGGAAAACAAACTAGAGTTTCATTTAAATCTAAAAATATGATTTCAACCAATAGACCATTAGAATTACTGCATATGGATTTATTCGAACCAACTAGAACTACAAGTTTAGGAGGAAAAGTTACGGTTTTATAATTATCGATGATTTTCTCGATTTATTTGGGTTTTATTTTTAGCTAGAAAGATGAAGCATTTTTGCATTTCAAAACTTATTTAAAAAGATTACAAATGAAAAGAAGTTTCAGTTTTATCGATTCGGAGTGACCACGGAAAAGAATTTGAAAATCATTTCTTTGAAAGTTTTTGCAATGAGCATGGAATTAATCATAATTTTTTCACACCTAGAACACCTCAACAAAATGGAGTTGTAGAAAGAAAAATAGAACCTTGAAGAAATGGCCGTACCATGTTGTGTGAGAGCAATCTCCTAAAGTACTTTTGGGCAGAAGCAATCAACACCTCATGTTACATTTTAAACCGAGCCTTGATTAGACCTATTTTGAAAAAGACCCCTTATGAGCTTTACAAAGATCGAAAACCCAACATTTCATATTTTCGTGTTTTTGGATGTCGATGTTTTATATTGAATAATGAAAAATCAAATCTTGACAAGTTTGATCGAAAATCTGATGAAGGTATTTTTCTTGGTTACTCTTCTTCTAGTAGAGCCTACAGAGTTTTCAACAGAAATACTTTAGTAATGAAGAATCAATTCATGTTGCTTTTGATGAAAC
This sequence comes from Calamus simplicifolius, assembly GCA_900491605.1. NCBI lineage: Eukaryota > Viridiplantae > Streptophyta > Magnoliopsida > Arecales > Arecaceae > Calamus > Calamus simplicifolius. The sequence continues at coordinate 273,969 of UESW01004088.1, forward strand.
TAATGATCTTCCAATAAGGGAGAGAAAGGCTATTGATGATGCAAGAGAAATTGAAATCAAGTGAAGGAAATTACTTTAGAGGAAAAAGAAGAGCAAATGTTCAAACCAATCAGAAGACGTAAATCATGAAGAAACACAAGGTAATCATGACCTAGAAAAGGATTGGAGGTATGTACACAATCACCCAAAGGAATTTATATTGGTGATATCTGCATGGTATTAAAACTAGATCTTCTTTTAAAGATACTTATAATAACTTAGCATTTGTATCCCATATTGAACTTAAATGTTTTGAAGATGCTAAAGATGACATAGAATGGATAAATGTTGTGCATGAAGAATTAAATCAATTGATTAACTAACTAGTTGCAAAATTAACACAATATATTTCTGAAAGTAAAACTTATACAGAAACTGATAGAAAATTTGAAATTCTCATAGAAAATTACAACTGGTACTGAAATTTACAAATGGTTATGATAAGAGGTTGGCCAAACCAGGCTCTGATACCATTCTATAGCTGGTGAGGATAGCTGGGAGATGGTGAGAGGTTAGCTGGTGAGGATAGATGGAAGATGGTGAGAGGAGGAGGCGGAGGAAAGCTGTTAGATGAAGGTGAGGATAGCTGGGAGATGGTGAGAGGTTAGCTGGTGAGGATAGCTGGGAGATGGTGAGAGGATGAGGCGGAGGAAAGCGGTTAGATGAAGGAGTCTAGAATCGGATAATCCCTACAAGCTAAGGGTTATCCATTTTTATAGGCCATCAGAGCGGATTTCAGCCTGGATGGAATCCGAAAACCAAGGGAAACAAAACCAGGGGCAAAAAGGAAAAGATTCTGGTTTTAGAAAACCAGAGGAAAAGTATACTGATAAATGAGACAGCTGGCTGTCTTTTGAGTACTACAGCACATGGATGGCAGCTTTTGAGTTACTTTTTGTAAAATGCTCGAATTATCACATGCATAAAGTACTGAGGGCTTCACGGGCGTGAACCATGGCCGAAAATCGGTCACTTTTGGCAAAGTGAGGTTGCTGAGATATCTTGTCACTTTTGATGAGTGTCAATGGCAGATAAGACCTGATCTACCTGATCTATCATATTCTGAATAGATTACATTATATCGCAATCTTTATATGGGTCTTGTGCATCTTGTAATATATCTGGTTTGCAGGTCCTAGATGTGTTGAACTGAAATCTTCATCTTCTTCTGAATCTCCTAATTGAGATAATTCTTCCAATAATTTTTTCTTTAATTCTTTTTTATTAGGAGTTTTGTTTGAAGATGGAGACGCTGAACCTTTTTCTACTTTTGGAAACTGTCGGGGATTATCATAAGTGATAAGCCATCGATTAATATTACTTATTGATAATTGCTCACCTGGCTGAAAATTCTTCCACCATTTGATTCTGAACCTTCTTTCTAACATGGGAGGAAACTGGTGATCGAGAGACTGCTGGTAGCAAAATCTCATCCCACAATCCATGGGATTTGGAATTCAATTGTGAACATGATAGATTTATTTTCGTAGAGTGTTGTTTTAAGATTTTCATGGAAATAATCTCATTTCTTTTGTACTGTTTCTGGAAGTATGTCTTTTGTTATTTCAAAGTAAACCCACCATTGATGAGTCCAGCTTGGAATTTTCTTGTTAAACTTCTAGCAAAAACTGAAGAACCAACTATGTTTGTCGGCTTAAGATAGAATGCTTTAAACCATGCTTCCTAGTAGTCGAAGTTATTGTATTGAGAAGGTAGGAATCTCTGGGAGAATGTCCTGGCTTTATATGGGTTTCCCCATTCTTCTTTGATAATGAACTTCTTGATTTTGCATTTGGAGTAAGTAATTGCTTCTGAATTTTGTTCATTTTATGAATCATTTCTGCTAAATATGTATCGACTAAAATGAACTCATAGTATTCCTGAGTTTTTAAAGGGTTCTGATATCCTTTTGGTAAATGATACTGGATGATTTTCCCATCAACTGAAGGAAAAATTCTGAATAATTTAGAGATCTGTTTATCACCTATTTCATCCTTTTCTAAAAGTTTGACTGTGAGAGAACAATTCTTACAGAAGTAAGGATTGAATGGAGATTATCTGGAAGGGCTGGATTTTGTTTGTTCTGGAGTAATACTGGGACTAGGAGGAGACCATTTTTGAGTTGCCTAGGAATAACTCTGAGAGGGTAAAGCTAAGACGGAGTACTGGTTGCCGAGAGGTGTAAAGGTTTTGAGAGGTGTCAGGGTTATTGGTTTAGTATAAGAGGACTTGGTTCGGGTTTTTTGATATTTTGTTCCTGTAAGGAATTCTCGGGTTAGAAAGTCTCTCAGACTATTTTCTGTACCTTTTAAATTTCTATTTCAAAATCGAATACGGATAAAATCGCCTGCCATCTGGCAAAAATCTGTTTTGAAACAAGATTTTCAATGTCTTTTTTCAAAATTTCCTTTGATGACTTACAGTCAATTCTGAGAAGAAATTTTTTGAAATATAAATCTTCTTGAAATTTATGAATACAAGAAACGATCGATAAAATTTCTTTTTTCACTGTACTGTAATTTTTCTGAGCATTAGTCCAAATTCCTGAATGATATCTGACTAAAGTTTCTTTATCATTAACCTTCTATTTAAGGATTCCTCCGAATCCTATGTTTTACATATTTAAATTATGCTATTTAATTTTTTCACAAAAACACAACACCGGTTCTTAGCATAAAAGATTGTGGTTATAAAAATCAGTTAGATTAAACCTTGACTTCACCTTTTCGGTAGAGGGACAGGGTGTTAGGAAACATAGTTCCCTAGCCTTTAACACATTAAGTGGAAAAACTTTAGTTAAGCGGGCCTCTTAGTTATCCACCAGGTTCTTAGGACATGATGATCGGGAGACCGAGGTCGTTGGTAAGCGTAAGACTGGCAGAAAGGAGCGTAAGACCAGCAGTGTTCCCGGTAGTGTTCCTGACTCATCATCAACCCTTAGAAAGCAGTGGAACAAATAATTAAGAGATTAACTAAGGTTTAGAAGCTTAATCTGTTAAAAAGGTTAGAGAACTATGAATCCTAAACACCCGAACCCAAACCAAAAGAAGTCCTAAACATGTTAAGACAAATTATGGAAAATGAACTTTTCAATCAATTAAAAAACAAACACAGTCTCAAAAGAATATGAAATAGATAAAGAAAAGATTAGAGAAAATTTTCTCAGAACAAAACAAAGAAAAAGAAAATGGCTCTTTGAAACCATAAATACAGAAGAAAGAGAGACCCTTAAACAAGAGTATTATAGTTGTATGAACGAGCTAAGACTAGAAATTCCTTACTTTGTATGGCTTAAGGTAGCATGCAAAAATGAGGAAATCAAAAATAAGTACTTGACGTGGCTAGAAATGCAAGACCAATGCCCTTTCAAATCATTAGGAGTAATCAATTCAGAACATAACTCTCTTAGAAGAAGAAATCATCATAAGGATCAAACCCTGAAATATCCTCAATCAGGAGATAGACGGCCAAACCAAGAAAAACCCGACAGTAACAATAAAGAAATAATCCAACAAAATGAAACAGAGACTCTAAGACCACCAGTAGTAATCAAACAAGAAGAAAACTCCGAAGTAATGATAGTTAAACAACCTAAACGAGAAAATGAACAAATAAGACAAGAAATCAAAAAAGTACAATCAAAAATACAAAATCTAAAAAAATCAAATAAGAAAAAAGAAAAATCCTTAGAAGAAGGACCAGCAGAAAAAGAACAAGAAAATCAAACTACGATAGTTGAAAGACAAAAATGGCACATTAAGGTGAATCTAGTAATCAAAAATGAGATTAGAGAAACCTATGCTTTAGTAGACTCAGGAGCAGATATGAATTGTATTCCAGAGGAACTATTTCCTAGAAAATATTATGAAGAAACTATGGAAAAACTCTATACAGCTAATAGTAAAAATCTTAAAGTAAAATATAAAATTTCAGATGTACACGTCTGCCAAGACAACATCTGCTTTAAAACAACTTTCATCGTAGTTAAAGATATCCAAACAATCATTCTAGGTACACCGTTTCTAACGCTCCTCTATGAAATAGAGATTAATAAGGAAGGCATAACCACTTATGTCTTAAAGAACGAGTCACCTTCAGATTCGTAAGCCCCGTCGAACTCAAAAAGATTAATCAACTAAAAGATTCCAGCCAAAAGATACAGTCCTTGAAGGATAGAAAACAACAACTTAAAGAAGAAATAAAGACAAATAGAATAGAAGAACAACTACAGCTAGAATCATGGAAAACTAGAATAAAAGATATCCAAGAAAAATTAGAAGAAGATTTGTGCAGCCAAGACCCTACAGCCTTCTGGAATAGGAAAAAGCACCAGGTCAGTTTACCTTATATTAAAGACTTCAAAGAAACTAAGGCCAACCAATTCAGATGAACCTAGAACTATTAGAATATTGTAAAAAGGAGATAGCAGATCTCTTAGACAAAAGATTTATTAGACCAAGCAAGTCTCCATGGTCATGTTCAGCCTTTTATGTCCAGAAAGCTTCGGAATTAGAGAGAGGAACACCTAACTAGTCATAAATTATAAGCCTTTGAATAAGGTTTTAGAATGGATCAGATATCCCATACCTAATAAAAAAGACTTGTTATCCAGACTATATAAAGCAAAAATATTTTCCAAATTTGACATGAAATCAGGATTCTGGCAGATACAAATCACTGAAGCAGATAGATACAAAACAGCGTTCACTGTACCATTTGGACATTATGAATGGAATGTAATGCCTTTTGGTTTAAAAAATGCCCCTAGCGAACTTCAAAACATGATGAATGAAATTTTTAATCAATTTACCCAGTTCATAATAGTCTATATAGAGACGTCCTTATCTTCTCAGAAGATTTAGAAAACATGTTAAACACATTAGACTCTTTCACAATTTAGCAAAACAAAATGGGCTAGCAATCTCAGCACCCAAGATCAAAATCTTTCAGACCAAAGTCAGATTTCTAGGGCACTATATTTATCAGGGAACCATCAAACCCATAGAAAGGTCGATAGAATTTGCAGATAAATTCCCAGATGAAATCAAAGAAAAAACCAGTTACAACGATTTCTAGGATGTCTTAATTATGTCGCAGACTTTTTCCAAACATCATGATCACTCTAGAACCCTTGTACGCCCAGCTTAGAAAAAAGAAAAAAGGATGGACAGAAGAACATACCCAAGTAGTCAAAAAAGTAAAAACTATAGTCAAAAACCTTCCTTGCCTAGAGTTACTAGACCCGACAGCCTTAGTCATAGTAGAAACAGATGCCTCAGAAATAGGATTTGGAGGAATCCTTAAGCAAAAAACCCATAACAAAGAAGCATTAGTTAGATATCACTCGGGGATATGGACTAATGCTCAAACAAATTACAGCATAGTAAAAAAGGAAGTTTTGTCAATAGTCCTATGCATTCAAAAATTCCAAGAGGATTTATATTTCAAAAAATTTCTTCTCAGAATTGATTGCAAACCAGCCAAAGAAGTTTTAGAAAGGACATTGAAAATCTTGTTTCAAAACAAAGTTTTGCTAGATGGCAAGCCATTTTATCAGTATTTGATTTTGAAATAGAATTTCTAAAAGGCACAGAAAATTGTTTGCCAGACTTTCTGACTCGAGAATTCCTTACAGGAACAAGATGTCAGACAAACCCAGAACTAAAGCATCCTACGCAAAATCGTTAGTTCCGATCCCTCTCAGCAACCCATATTCAGTATTGACTCCACCCAGAACTTTCCTCCCTCTTAGACCTCAGTACTCAGCCTTAGTCTCACCTTCTCAAACCTATTCCCAAGCAGCTCAAAAGCGGTCACCTCCTAGTCCCAGTACTACTACTAAGCAAACCAGGTCTAGTCCTTCCAAGTCGCCCATGTTCAACCCGTATTATAGTAAGAATTGCTCCCTTACCATTAAACTCTTAGAACCAGACGAAATAGGAGACAACCAAGTCCCCAAGCTATCCAGGATTTTCCCTTCGATCAATGGAAAAATCATGCAATACCACTTACCCAAAGGATTTCAAAACCCGCTTAAAACCCAAGAATATTATGAATTTATTTTAGTTGACACAGACTCAGCCGAAATAACCCATACATCAGAACATAACTCAGAGGCAGTCGCCTATTCAAAGTGTAAGATTAAGAAGTTTATGACTAAACAAGAATGGGGAAACCCATACCAGCCCAGAACCTTTTCTCAAAAATACCAGCCTTCTCAATACAACTATTTTGACTACCAAGAAGCCTAGTATAAGGCCTTTTATCTTAAGCCCACGGACCATAGTTGGTTCCTCAACTTCAGTCCAAAGATAGATAAAAAAAATCCCAAGCTGGATTCATGATTGGTGGACCTACTTTGGAATAACAAAAGAAATAATTCCAGAGCCAGCATTATCAGCATGGGTTTATTTCCA